>KV907498.1:387178-551826 GCA_001990825.1 Aspergillus carbonarius ITEM 5010
GAGGGGAAAGAAAGACCAGAAATGCCGCCAAAACATATGCCATCAAGGGAACAGAAAGGAGAAGGATAACCTTGAAACGATGCTCAGGTGTACTGCGCACTGGGCGCCGGGCATTGCATATATCACAGCGCAAAAGGATCCCAGAGACGAAAAGTCCACTAAACCAACATATCGGACAGGCATCCAACTCATCGGTGCACATCGCATCACGACCGTCCGTTAAGACAAACCTGGTCATAACCTGCCATGTTTCATGCATCCACATCGGTATTCAATCAGTCATCAAATGGACAGTCTATACTATCGTGGCCATCCCTCTCGCAAAGAGCGCACCACTTCGATTCGTCAACCACTCCGCTTTCCTTTCCAGCCACGGAGCCCATCGAAGGTGGCACCCCGGCTTCTTTTAGTCCCTCAAGAACGACGTCACGGCCGGTCTTCTGAAGGGGGGTGTTCTCATCAAGATGTGAGGAGGTGGAGGGTTCATCGGTGGAAGCCCCAGGAGTCGGCTTCTCATCTATCGAGCTGTCATCATGGGATGGCTCCACATCATCCGGGACCTTGTTCTTGCTCTCTGCGCCAAACATGTTTGTGCAGGTCAAAATATCGTGCCCTCCGGTTTCACAAATCTCGCACCACAGCGAACCACCATCCTCCGAGCGGCCGTCCGATTCGTGCATCGTCTCTAGACGGTGGTGAGAAGCATCTGATACACCACGGTGGCGCGTAGAGTAGGCTTGGTATTGACCGTCATGCGGAGGCGAATCTTGCCAGTCACTCGGAACGACGGTTCGATCTGACAGCCGGTGCGCATGGCCAATTGCACCACCGTTTGTCAGCTTCCCATTGGAGCTGGGTGCTTTGTGGCTGTTTGACGACGGAGTAACGCTGGAGGAGGCATGGGTGTGAGCGTCACCGTTCAGCTGCAACTGTTGGAGCTCGCGTTCAAGTTCTTCGATGCGGTATGCCTTTACTTCCGTGAGGCGCTCATATTCCTCGACACGCTGTTCCAGATGGGCGACATGCTCAGGATCATGATCCGGTGCGGTCGTTGCAAATCCATTCTGCTGCAACGCATGCAAATCCGGGTCCCCCCGGCTCAAGGAATGGATGATGGCTTTCAAACCACGAATTTCATCGTCCTTCTGTTCAAGTTCCTTGGAGTGGTATGGTGCATCGCCAGTTGTATGGATGTCCTTTGTATCCCGCTCTTTCTGGAGCTCTAGCTTTGTCCGCTCGACTTCCCCGCGCAAGAATTCCACCTCGGCCCTGGCTTCGGCTTCCCCGCGCCGTGCATCCTCCAGGCCTTCCTCCAGCTCCGAGACCAATTCCTCCAACTGCTTGAGCTGTCGCGCAACAGCCTCGACATCCTCTCCGCGGTCCTGGAGTTCCTTGTTCTGTTGCATCAACTCATCCAGTCGCTGCTCGTAGACCCGTTCTGTCTCTGATGCGGCTACCTCTAACGTGTCTAAGGTGCTTCTGAAGTCCGCCCGGTGCAAGTCAAACTCGGCTGTGAGTTGGGCAATTCTTTCATTTCTTTCACGCAACTGGGCCCGAATGGACAGGGAATCCGACCCTTCCAGTTCCTCCAGGGTTCTCTGGAAATCCGAGAGGGTAGCGGCTTGTTCATCCAACTGTCTATCACGGTCCAGGAGCTGTGTCTCCAAGCTTTTGATGTGGTCCTTCAGGTCCTGCACCTCTGCTTCCATCGATGACCGGCGGACTTCAGAGCTTCTCGTAGATGGAATGTCATCCTCTGTGCTCACTCGACTCACACGGGATGGGGGACGATCGGAGGCGCGTGACGGGGCCTTGATTGGACTGCGTGGGTAACTGCTGGAGGGGGCTGCGCGGGAGGCAGCAGCAGAAGGCGTTCGCAGGCCGGTCAGGGTCATCTTGGATGGTGGTGGTCCCCTAGGGGACTCTGGGCGGGGAAGAGAAGGGCGCCTCACGCGCGGTGGGCGCATCGCGGGACCAGGACCGACGGACTTGCTGAAATTGATGGGCCGGGAGGGGGTAGGGGGGCCGCCGCTCCCTGTCGAGTTCGGGCCTGACATGCGCTTCGTGACATATTTGTTATTGTTCATGGGCACAAAGATGCCAGAGCCAGGAATGGAGGTGGAAAAGTACTTTCTGCCCTCGACGTCGCCGTTGTTTTTGCCTCGCCGGGCATGCTCCGACGCCAACTCGATGCCGGCAAACTTTCCAGGCTTGCCCGCCACGCCTCCGAGGTATTTGACCGTCCCATACATGCCCCCGGGGACATTGACCAGGTCGCCCACCTGGACGTCGTCGAGGGGCGCCATGGCAAAAAAAGATGAGGGGAGGTGCTGCGCGAACCGAAGGGAGGGATTGAGGATCGAAATCTAGCGTAACCGAGGGAGGAAGATGAATATGAGCAGCGGATTTAAGGAATGCGTTCAGAAAGGGGTGGTGACAAAAGTAGTGGTGGTGGGGTGGTTGGAGAGGAGGCTGTTCATAGGCCAGTGGTCATGGTGTTTGCTAGTGAGCAAAGTACTGATTGCTGCAGCGAGGGCGAGAGAGGGTCGGAGGGTTTTCCCTGCGCCGTCCAGCTTTTGCCTCTGTTGGGCAGCGAAGACGGAAAAAGAGAAAGAGCCAATGCGTCAATGCAATAAAGACGGCGAAGTCAAAGGACGGGGTCTGAATGGGGGTCGCAGGGTCGGTCCAGTGTCGTCATGCCAGCACGGACAGGGGCACACAGTCCTTTAGTGAGGACTAAGGACTCCGTAGTGGCCATGAAGACCAATTATTCTGCCATCCCAGCCTCGACTCGCTCCGTCACAATAAACACACGAACCATGGCTTGTTGCCTTAGCCCGCCGCGGGCCCCACCACCCCCGAGTTCCGTCACGTCTGTTACACCCGTCACGTTTGTTACCACTGGTCGGTCGTACCATACCGTACACGTGCCGGAGGGAGCCTGTATGTATGGGACAGGTACTGTTATGTACAGACTAATAGCCTAGCTCGATACCAGCTGCCCGTGGCTGCCTGTTTGCTGCCTCAGGACGCACCACTCACCACATCATCGACTCGATGCCCTCGATCCGTCCACGGAGAACTACTCCGTACTCCCGCCTGGACTCTCCGCGACAGCACATCAATCCAACCCCCTCTTGCTTCTTTCTCCCTCTCCGATTCACGCTCATTCTTTCCGTCGCCATCCTTACATTCCACCCGCTTCAGGGCGCAGGATTCGATACTTACTGCGCACCTTTCTCCCTTGCCTCGCCGGCTTCGTCCCGCCTGTGCGCCATCGCCGTGGTGGAGCCAGCCCGTCAGAACGATAGTGCCGCGTAGTCACCTCCTAGTCGCCACGGGGACCCCGTCCGTCCAGCTATCGCGGTTCAATCAGCTTCCTGGGAGCTGACTTCGACCAGCTTCTCTCCAACCCAGAGCCGGACATTCCACCATGGCGCAATATTTCTTCGACTTGCTCTACAACTTTACCGACTGCATGTGCTGTTTCCCGAGCACGCCGCAGTTGAAGATCAACAATCGCAGTTTCAAATTGCTCCGACTTCTGGGTGAAGTATGACCGCTTCTGGCTTTGGCTTCTGGCTCAATGCAACCCGAGGACGCGCGACGCTGACGATCACCGCATCATGCTAGGGCGGCTTTTCCTATGTTTACCTCGTTCAAGACAAATCGACCTCGGAGCTGTTTGCGCTCAAGAAGATCCGATGTCCATTCGGCCAGGAGTCTGTCTCCCAGGCCCTGAAGGAAGTGGAGGCCTATAATCTGTTCACTTCTCAGAGCAACATCATCCACTCTATTGATCACTGCGTCTCCACCGAATCGGGCTCGAAATTCCGCGCCGATGGCGGTGACGCCGGATCGAAGACGGTCTACATTCTCCTACCCTACTACCAACGGGGCAACCTCCAGGATGCCATCAATGCGAACCTAGTCAACCATGCTCGGTTCCCGGAGAAGCGTCTGATGGTGCTGATGCTCGGGGTGGCCAATGCACTTCGAGCGATGCACCTGTACCGTGTTCGGAGCGGTACCGGCCCTACGCGCAAGGCTAAGGCTGTCCGGAGGGAGGGCGCCGAGGCTGACGCGGAGGTTGCCATGCGGATGGGGAAACCCAAGCGACATGGAAGCCAAGATGCAGATGAAGAAGAGGAGAATGAGCCATTGATGGATGATGAGGTCACGATAAGCCAAGAAGGCATCCAAGACGGCGACCTTCGCCCATACGCCCACCGAGATATTAAGCCTGGTACGGCGAATGCCACCTGTCGGGGGACGGTCCGCTGACGTTTGCAGGAAACATTATGATCGCCGACGATGGGCGGACACCGATCCTGATGGATCTCGGGTCGCTCGCGCCCAGTCCGATTGCCATTACCTCCCGGTCTCTTGCCTTGGCCGTTCAAGACACAGCTGCCGAGCACAGCACGATGCCATACCGGGCGCCCGAGCTTTTTGACGTCAAGACAGGGTCTATCATCGACACCAAGGTGGATATCTGGTCCTTGGGATGTACGCTGTACGCCTGCCTGGTGGGCAAGAGTCCTTTTGAAGCCCGCAGCGAGGAGACTGGTGGCAGCTTGAGCATGTGTGTCCTCGGTGGAGATTGGCGATTCCCGGATGAGAAGTCAAGTGCTACGAAGGGCAAGGGCAAGGCGGGCGGCGACGACAGTCGCAAAGACAACACAACGCAAATCAGTGCGCCTGTGAAGGAGGTGGTGCGCAAATGCCTGCAGGTGGAACCGGCAGACCGTCCAGATATCGATGAGCTGATTCAGATCCTGAAGGATGTGATCCAGGATCTGCCGGAGGAGGACGAGATTGCCAGTGGATCGAGCTGAGCTCGACCGGCAGCAGTCTTGCCTCGACCATACTTGATTTCACTGGTTGATTTCCCCTTTTATGATGTTTCTGTGGGTGGTCTGGTTGTGGCCAGATTGTATTATACGAGCCAAATGCTGAACATATCTCCGTGCTTGTGATTGTCATCTGCTGGGGTGGGGGGTTACTGTTATGTCCATGTTACTGAGCTTGATACCAGAATCATATTGGCTGCAGGCGGCAGAGTGTGATTTCCCAGGCCCTAGTGAGGTCCACTGTAGATGATGCATCCAGGGTTCTTTTGAGACGAGACGGACCCTTCCATGGTTGGGCCGACGATCGGGTCTGGCTCCGGCCACCGTAGGCCTCTCCGTCTCGGCTGTAAACCATCCATCTACCATCATCAACCCACCATCCAGGATCCCTCGTCAGTTCCGCAGCACTCGAGGCAACCCGATAAGATAGAAGCATCGCATCTGACGGAGCTTTGACGGCAATGGCATTAGTCCAGCCAACCGAAGGAGGGGTTCACCAGCGACTGCCTGTCAGCGCTAGTCCCTCTGCTATCTCTCCGTCGAATCGAGGCCGCGCGGGGAAGACGCCAGGCTGGTTATCAACGATTCCCCCCCTGCCGTGGGATCGCCCAGGCTTGAGAGTGGAGTGGACCCAAGCTCTTTATCAGCTGTGCGAGCTGCATCCGGCACCGACATTTGCTCGCCGGCTCCCAGCGCAACGGAATCTCTTCCGCCGGCTTATCTGCGATGATAACAGATCCGATTGATAGCCCGCAGGATACAGCTGTGGCGGAGAAGAGATACACCGGCTGGGAGGGCGGATGTGCCGACGCCTGATTTGATCGCCCTCGGGGAATTTCTGATAACCTGCCTTTCATTAGGTTTGTCTTGGACCACGCCGACTCCCGCCCTCACGTCGTCATCCTTCCTCCTCTCCTCTCCTCTCCATCGGTCGACATCATGACTCCCAGTCTAGATACCACCGCCATCCCGGGCACCGTCACGCTGGTGGACTTGGAGCATATTGTCGCCAGCCGCCATGCCAGAGGGGACAGCGACATCGTGCTTATTCCCGAACCGTCCAATGATCCCGATGATCCTTTGAATTGGGCGCCATGGCGAAAGACGCTCTCTACCACCTGCGTCAGCGTGTATGCTTCCCGATGCAGTGTCTGGTCTACAGGACTAATCACCAATGTACCAGATACACGCTGTTTGCTGGCATTGCATGCTCGGTCGTTTACTCGGTGCTCACGCAGATCGCTGAGGAAACAGGCATCTCCGTCGACACTCTGAACCAGGGAACGGGCTATATGTTCCTGTTCGCAGGATGGGGCCTTTTGTTCTGGCAACCCTTGGCGCTGCAGTATGGCAAGCGATTGACTTTGATTCTCTCCTTGATCGGGATGCTGGTAGGATCGCCGCATGGGAAATTCATCGAGATACCGCTAACTTATCCGATAGGGCACTACCGTGTGGGGGTAAGTCATCGAGGATTGGGTGCGTCTCACGTACTGACTAGTGGTGATCGCAGTCCCTACATCCACACCAACGGCCAGTGGATTGCGCGCAGTATTCTCTCAGGATTCTTCCTGGCTCCCATTGAAGCCCTCCCAGAAGTGATGGTGACGGACGTGGTAAGTCGGCCCGATCAGTACCACCAACCAAGCTAATGACTTAGTACTTCACCCATGAGCGTGGGACCTACATGGCCCTGTATGCCTTCTTCCTCGCAGGAAGCAACTACTTCGCCCCGGTGATCTGCGGCTTCATTGCCCAGTACCAAGGCTGGCAATGGGTGTTTTACTGGCCTAGCATTTTCTGTGCTATCGGCATTGTGTTCCTATTCTTCTTCATGGAGGAGACGAACTATGTGCGCGAGAAGCCAAGCTCTGCACCGATGACCCCAATGGATTCTTCACGGATGTCGGAGCATGGTGAAAAAGAGAAACATCCGTCTGCTGGTGTGACGCCGGGCGATGCCGAGTGCGGAGTGATGTACAAGAAGAAAACGTATCTCCAGAAGCTGTCGCTTATCGGGCCCAGTCTGCCGAGGAACAATATGTTCCGGCGACTCTACCAAACTCTGTACTATCTGAGCTGGCCGGTGGTATTCTACGCAGGGTAAGCGACCCGTGATGTGGTTTAAATTTGGCTGACCAGGCAGATTCTCGTATGGCTCATACCTCATCTGGTTCAATGTGTTGAATGGAACAGCATCCGTCATTCTGGGTGGTGCGCCTTATCACTTCAGGTTAGTGTCGAGGCCCCTAAGCTTTAACATGATGCTCATCCGAACAGCTCCGCTATGGTCGGTCTTAGCTATGTATCCTGCATTGTGGGGGTCATCCTCGCGTAAGTCAACCTCTTAAGAGATAAGTCCGGATCTAACAACCACAGTTTTCTCTTCACCGGACGATTCAGTGACTGGCTCACAATCCGCCTCGCGCGTCGCAACAACGGTGTTATGGAAGCGGAGCAGCGTCTGTGGCCATTTGCGGTTTGTTTGTTCATTGTGCCAGCGTCTCTGCTGCTGTGGGGCGTGGGTGCTGCGCACGAGGTGCACTGGTTTGGACTGATTGTGGCGATGTGTTTTCTGGCTCTGGCGAACACGTGTGGCATCACACTGAGCGTCAACTACCTGGTGGACAGTTACCGAGAGTTGAGCGGGGATGCAATGGCGAGTGTGATTCTCGTCCGAAACACCATGTCATTTGCCATGGGCTACGGGTAATCCCCCCCTCTTTTCCCCTTATTTGAATGAATATCATCTAATGAATGTAGAATCACCCCCTGGGTCAACCACCTCGGCTACCAAAACTGCTTCATCTCGGCTGCGTTCGTGGGGATGGCCTGTGCTGCGGTGTTTCTGGTGATGATCAAATGGGGCAAGTCGTTCCGCATCCACAGTCGCGAGAAATACTGGCGGATTGTGGCCGAGAACTGGGAGCGAGGGATGGGCCATTAGATTATTGACCGAATTTATGACTCATGATGCATTGATATAGATAACAGAGATTAGATATCTACTGCAATGAAGATAATAAGGTTATCCCACGAAGCAAGTATACACATTAGAGAGGAACCCCAATCCCAATCCCACCGAAGAAGTATCGACAGGTAATCCCCCCAATCTCATTCAATACTACACCACTCCCATCCACACACACACTTTTGATTCCCATCTTATAATAAATAGTACTAGTACTCAAATCGGGTATCCCAATGAAACCCATCTAAAAATAAAATCCATCATGATATTCCTCCCACAGAACACTTAGAAAATATATCCCATCCCCAAAACAATAAGTAGTAGTAGTAGTAGTAGTATAACTCACTCCCTCCCAAACTTCCACCTCATCGCCACATCCCCTTCATACCTCGCTCTAAGTAACCCAAGTGTCCATTCGCGTTCCATCCGCTCTAACATCTCCTCGGGCGATTCGTCCTCCCCCTCCCCATCCCCTTCCCCATCTCCAATATCCCCAATATCATCACCATCACCATCACCATACCCATCAGACAACACATCCCCCTCCACATCCCTAAACCTCCTAATCCCTAACCCCTCTCCAATCCTCTCTCTACTCGACATGAACCCCCTCCTAATCGGCGACTCACACCCCCTTAACCCAATAAACCGCCCAAATCGTCTCCGCTTGGTTTCCAAATCCACGGCATCCTCATTCTCGGTCCCTAACCATGGCGGAATGGTAATCGGATACCAATAGGTGGGACGTATCGGGGGATGGAATTGGTGGAAGTGACGGGCGAGATTGTCCAGTTGGGTGGAGGTGAGGAGGTGGTAGGTTAGGAGGGAGGAGGGGAAGTCCGGGTGGGATCGACCTGTTGTGCTGGAGATGAGGGGATGGAGGGGAGTGCGTAAATGGTGGAGGGTTTGGGTCAATGTCGGATGGGAGTGGGTGGGGTTTGAGGATGAGGGGGTGAATGGCGTGGATGGAGAGGAGGATGACGGAGACGGGGTACGAGGGGGTGATGGCGGAGGGGTTGGATATGGATGCCACGGGGGACAATAATAGGTACTATCAGAGTGGTAGGTATTGGTTGGTGTTTGAGGAGAAAAAGAGGACGGAGACGGAGACGGAGACGAAGAGTATCGTGAGATAGGCCTTGGGGTGGATAGTAGCGAGCTTGTTGGTGATGAAGATGTTTCCCTTGGATGATGATGATGATGATGATGATGATGATGGGATGCACTGAGAGATAGAGGAGGCGCTCGACGTTTCATTTGACGTCGCTTCACCGGGGGTCCGGCTGATAGTAATGGCGATGTTGTTGGAGATGAGGTTGTCGAAGGGCTTTCGGATGTATACCGACGCTTCATTCTGGCCCGGGTCTCGTCTTTGGTGATAGTAGTAGTATATATATGTATATAAGTATGGACACTGGCAGATGCTTTGTGAGGAATTGAGAGCTGATTAGTAGTAGTACTAGAAACCATGCGAGGCCGACCCCCATGTAATCGTACCACCCGGAAACCACTCTGTATATATAAATCGCCGGCTCTTTGTCGAGCTGGCGCAACAATGGAGGCTTCCGCGTTGGCTATCCTTCTATAAAAACTCGAAACGCCATTCTCCGGCATGCTTGTCTGCCGGAGCGCTTTATCGTCGTCATTGTTCGTTCCAGCATGGGGCACATCCCGAAAGGATGCAGCTGAGTGTTGTCGTTTTCTTTCACGGCATCCTACGATCCCATTGTCAGGCACGGTCATTCGACTAACTACATACAGTACGGAAAAGGACCGGACAACCAAAGCTTCTCTCATTATCCTCCCCCACAAAGAATTAAGACTAGGGATCATGCGGCACATAACAGGACCCGTATCATCTGACAGGATCATAGCTAAGCATCCAACGCAACATGCTGCAGCCGTCGCTCCATCGACGGTTGCTTGGTCGCGCTGAACTCGGCAAACTCCTTGGAAGCAGGTGGCAGTCCCACATACTTATTGATCCAGTTGAGCACCGTGTGGTGCCACATGAGCGAGTTCTCCGGATTAAGCACCCAGTGGTTCTCGTCCGGGAAAGTCAAAAAGGCGCTCTCGACCCCGCGCATTTGCAGCACGTTGAAGGCGGCAAGTCCCTCGGCGATGGGCAGTCGGTAGTCAAGCTCATTGTGGATCACAAGGTGCGGCGTCTGCCAATTTGCCGTGTGTCGCGATGGGTCCCAGCGCGCCCAGTTCTCCGGGACCTTCCACAGCGGTCCCTGAAGATCCCGCACCGGGAAGTAGAGCTCTTCGGTGGACAGCATGGACGTCATGCTGAAAATCCCATCATGCGTCACCAGGGCTTTGAATCGCCGGCCAAGTGGGTGTCCTTGGATCCAGTTGACCATGTAGCCGCCATATGAGGCGCCAAGCGCCACAGCGCGGGATGTGTCAACATAGTCCAGGTTGTTCTCGATGTAATCAAATCCCTTCTCCAGGTCAATGTAAGGCAGCCCGCCGTAACAGCCACGAATCTCGTCCGTGAATTTCTGCCCGTAACTGGTGCTGCCTCGGGGGTTGGGCGTAATGACAACGTAGCCCTGCTCGGCAAACACGGCGGGATTCCACCGCGTACTCCATTGATCGCACCATGCACCTTGGGGTCCGCCATGGATCAGGTAGGCCAACGGGTATGTCTCGCCCGGCTTAAAGTTGGATGGCTTCACAACCCAGGCGTGGATCGGGGTGTCATTCGCGCCTCGGTACCATATCTCATCCACCTGCGTGGGAGACAGCCCGAAGGCAGCACCGTTGCGACCAATTGAGGAGATAACACGCACGTCGGATGGGGAGTCCGGATCAATAATTGACCAAACACTGTTGTCCACTAAGTTCGTGCTGGAGATAAGCAGTTTAGATGATGTTGACGATACAGGGAAGACATCTGTGACGAAGCCTAAATTGGTGATTTTCTTCAACTTGTCAGGGGTTGAATGGCGGATGTCGGCGACAGGCAGCTGATACAACACCCCACGCCCATTTTCTTCCACCTGGATAAACAAAGTCTGGTCATCCTTCGAGAATACCAACCCAGAAGGGCTCAGATCCCATAAGCCTTCTCCATCCGGCGAGGCAAAGGCCTCGATCATCTCGCCACTCCAAGGGTTCGGCACGTATAAGATACGTCTCTTGTCGGATTCATAGCCGTCTTCGCGCATGGCGAGGAGAGCAACTGAGCTCCCGTCTGATGTCAGGATCGGAGAAGACATGGCCCCTTCCAGACCCTTCACAGCGCAGACTTTGGCCTCCAACGCAGTCACGCCGGTCCATGAAAACATCGGACAGTAGTAACACGAGCAGGAGGTATGCGTGGCAGGATTGAGATCTGGATCTTTAGCCACGAACACAATTGCCGAAGGGCTAATGTCGAAGTCGCCTGTGCCCCCAAATGGTGGGATAGGGGCCTCGACGCCCGTCAGGCCGCTCACCGAGATCAAGTTCGTAAGCCCCGACACGGAGTATTTCCCCGCCTGTCTAGTAGCCGGGGACAGAGGAGCACGTTGAAGCAAACCATACCAGATGGCATTCTTCTGAGGCTCGACGTATGAATCCCAGTGTCTCACGTAGAGTGATGTAAACAGTCGGCCCGTGGTCACCGGCTTCTTTGCGTCATGCGGGTTGTGGAGCGTGCCGTCTGGGTTGGCCTTGCCGGTCACGGCGAAGCCAATCTTCCCCGGCTCGATGAGTGTAACCTTGAGATCCGAGACTGGACCAGGGACGGTACCCGCCGTGTATGTTTTATCCGCCTCGCGCGCATTTCCCACAATGAACCCGGTGTTGCCGTTGGCCTTTGCCTTCAGCCAGACCAGCTGGTCGCTGTCCCCCAGCCACTGCGGAGAGCTGGCACCCGCATCGTTTGTGATCAGGGCGGATCGACCGGTCGCGAGATCCAGAACGCGGATCTCATTGGTCTTGGAGTGGGACTCGAAGGAGTAGGTAGTCTGGGTGTAGACCGCAAGCGTGCCTGAGGCATTCGGGGCTGGTCCAGAGCGTCTCGGAGCTCCGAGCAGGACCCTAATAGGTCAGCCATCACTGCAACAAGAGAAAGGTCATAGGGAAAGGGAGAACCAAGAAGTGATAAATGGTACTGAGGATGATGGTACTTACTCTGGGGTGAACTTCATGGGACGGATGGTCATGTCACCTTCACCGACACGGTCAACAGCTGATGATCAGTGATAAGATAAGGAAGCGTACAGCTCAGGTATGACAGCAGATGATGGGTGTGACGGGCTAGGAAAGAACAGGCAATATTCCTCCCCGGACTGAAGAGTGTCGGAATAGATGGAGGGGGGGACGGAGCAGGACTGGGGAGAAGGGAGGAATGAGGAATGAGGACCGTGAGGGGAAACGAGACATGCAGCGGCGGCCTGGCGGCGTGAACTTGCCTTATCGGGTTATCGCCTGATCCCCGGCCTTCCCACGGACTCCCGCTCGGCTTTCCTCAACAACCCAACAGGTGGGAGTCGACTGTCTCAGAGGGCACGATATGTCTACAACATCAGCTGTAGACAGACCCCGTTGGGTCTTGCTGAGATTCATTGTTGTCGAATTCACATTACCATTCAGCAATCGCCAACGTCTTCCCTGGCATTTGAACAGCACATCTCTCCAAATGCGGGGAATCGGTTAACTCCTCAACTTGGCGGTGGGTACCTCAGCACGATGCTCGGCGTGACTACTGTAAAAGCAGAAAGAGTCAAAATAACCATAGCACCGGTCCATATCATAATTGATACAAAACTTTGATCAGCACTTGCAGCCGACAAAAGCACCAGCTAGCTACTCCAGTTACGCATGGACCAAATCCGATCGGCAGCGCCCACAATGGCATTATGCCAAGTCAATGAGCCAATTAAACAATCAGTAGCCTTATAGATCGACAGTTCGGAGTATACAAGCTATGAAGTAGCGGTCCTCTTAGGGACACTGTACGGTGGAGACTTTATGGATGCTCCATTGTTGCACAAGACTTGGACGGGCTCGGCTATTGTGGGCGAAGCCGAGTGGGCAGGCCGAATACTTGCTTCAATCATCCTCATAAAGGGAGCACCCTTCCACCCGGCAGAAATGGGCTGCCTTTCTTGGTTCACACTTAACTCTACGATAACTAATCCTAGCGGTGACACATGCCTTTGAAAGTGGTCGTTGTTGGTGCTGGGCTAGCGGGTCTGGGCGCCGCCATTGCCTTGAACCGAGCAGGCCATGACGTCGAGGTATTCAAGCTAAGGCATTGGAATTGATATGTATGATCTAACTACGGAGTGTGTTGTAGGTCCTCGAGCAATCAGGCTTCCTCAACGAAGTGGGGGCTGCCATCCATGTGGCGCCTAATGCCACGCGCATTCTCAAGGACTGGGAGTGCAGCTTGGAGAGCCTGCAGCCCGTACACTGCGACAGACTGCAGATCTGGGATCAACAAGGCAACTTCATCCGAACCCCAGTTGTGGGTGCCATTTTCATCGAGCGCAATCGTCGCCTGTGAAGACTAATGATTGGTGCAGGTGACAAAGGATGCCCAGGAAACCCTAGGCGTTCATGATGAATGGTTACTTACACACCGAGTGGATTTGCATAATGCTCTGAGAGACCTGGCCGCAAAGGAAGTCAACGGCAGGAAACCTACCATTCACCTATGCTCTCGTGTAGCATCCGTGGTTAGTATATCCCATTGATTCACTATACGAGGCTTTAAAAGCACTAACCCAGTCATCTCGCTAGGATCCCGAGGCTGGCGAGGTGACGCTTGACAATGGCACCAAATATATCGGTGACTTGGTTATCGGTGCAGATGGCATTCATGTAAGAACCGATTGTGCTTTACACTTGGGAGAAGGCTCATCTATTCACCTACTGTTAGTCCAGAAGCGTTTGTAGTGTCACTGGCGGCTTTCAGCAAAGGGAAAGCACTGGTCAAAACTGCTTCCGCTTCCTTATTCCTGCCTCCAAGATGAAGAGCAACCCTCTTACTGCATCTCTTCTGGACAAGATGGGGTCTGGCGGTGTGCACGTTTTCGCCTCCAAGGATCGTAGACTAGTCGTCTATCCTTGCCGTCACGGTGATCTGCTCAATGTTGCGGGTATTCATCCGTCAGGCCCAGAGACCGACGCAAGAGAATCCTCTTGGCTTGACAGCGGGAATCTGAGCCAGTTGCTTCAAGCATATGAAACGTTCGGTCCGGAGCTTCAAGAGATGTGCAAACTGGCGGAAGACCTGAAGCTCTGGAGCCTAGCGTCTCGCGCTCCGCCGCGGACATTCATCCGGGGCAAACTAGCACTCGTCGGAGATGCGGCCCATCCAACCCTGCCTCGTAAGTAGGCCATGATCCGAGTCGGTATCAATTGTTAACGAGCGACATGTCTCAGATCAAGGCCAAGGTGGTGCGCAATCATTTGAGGACGGAGCAGCTCTTGGTGCCCTATTCCCTGCTGACACCCCCGAGAAGAATATTCCGCAGCGTCTGGAGCTCTATAACCAAGTCCGGTATAGACGAGCCGTTACGGTGATGATGATGTCTAAGGTCGACGATGACCGCCGAGCCCAGATGCTGGATGAACTGAGGACCTATGTGCCGAATGCCCAGGTGCCCAAAGATATGTTTTCCTTCACCTGGAGCTCATATCCTGGTCGGGATGCGCAGCGGCTACTTCAGACTGCTCATTAGCGCTGGGGAATTCGAAGACAGATATATGTAGTCGGGATCTATCCATCTTCTTCCTTGTATATTTCAATTGGTGTATTATTTTAGAATACCTAAACTCCTAATGAGGACGACTATGAGTGTTGAAGGAAGCAATGGTCTAGTCGGTGTAGATCAACCTATCCCTTTTTCGTTTAGCGTCGATGGATGTAGCCGGCCGAATGCCGGGCCTCCTTCGCTTCATCCTTTCAACCATCTACTGGTTGGAACGGGGAATCTATCAAGCCTGTCTGTTTCTAAAGTGGATGCTGCCGGTTTGATCTCTGAGCTCCTCAAATGCAGTCTGTCGAGCTACGCTGCGAGGCCTGCAACGCTTCGTTTCGACGACGCGAGCATTATCAACGGCATATCCGCACTCACACCAAAGAGAAGCCCTTTGCCTGTGCTGAGTGCGGGCAAACTTTTAGTCGAGTGTAACTCTTGCCAAGGTCCTCTGGCTATGCTATATCTGTACTAATTCTCGACCTAGAGACTCCCTTGCCCGACATCATGACACGGTGCATGAGCATGCATACCCGCATGGCACTTACCGGGAGCGACGCCGGGTAGCGCAGGCATGCAGGCGGTGCAATCTGTCCAAAGTACGCTGTGATGGAGAAATTCCGTGCCACAGATGTCGGACCCATGATGTCGACTGTTCCTATCAGTCACCACAGAAACGCAGGCTCGCGAGTTCTGCAGCAGCGAAGCGCCCCAAAAGGCACCGTGGCACAGATTCAAATCAATGTTTGGAACAGTCTGTTTTACTAGATCAGGATGAGGTGTCAACACAACTTTCAGGAGACATTGTTCTACCACCATCGCCAGTCACTGCATTGCCGCCAGTGGTAATGGACAGGCGGGTGGATGACGCAGATGCATTGGGATTTGCGGACCATCTCCCTCCCTCAATCGCTGCGGCAGACGAAACTATGCCGAGCATGTTCCACAATAATGCAATGGGTTTTGAGAGCTTATTGGACATAGATCTCGATACGAATGTGCTATCCAATATTTTCGAGCAGGGCCCTTTACTGGATGAACTTAACGATATCTGGCTGGCAAGCGCAGATATGGAGTCGCAAGCTCTTTTACCAGTATCAGGAACCCCCAGACCAATTACCCCTTTAACACCAACCGCAATCGCAGAAATTTACAGGCGTAGTCACTCCCCAGATTCCGACGCGGCCATGGAACCAAGACGGTATCACCCGACTGTTATCAATGTCGATGCGCAGCTATCGTTTCCTAATATGGAGAGCCTACCGGTCGAACAAGTGGACGAAGAGAATCTCGCCCATGTGGATGAGGTCTCTGCTACCGTAGTGGAGGAAGTATCCCGTATGGCTGAAGTCATGGAAAGTACTCCCACCTTTCCACGGTTTACTGAATTGAGGATCCCGCCCTTGCCGGTGATTAATGCCTGGGTGCAGCTCTATTTCGAACATTTCCATCCTGTGTTCCCTGTGCTACATAAACCAACATTTTGCTCTACAGAGACTCATTGGCTTCTTGTATTTACTGTGAGTGCCATAGGAGCTCAGTTTTCAGGTCTACCGCATGCGCAAACCTGCTCTAGAGCCATGCATGAGATGGTTCGGCGTCAGTCTCTATACCTAGTAAGTCGTGTTCATTCCAGATGCGATTAGATAGCCATGATTGACGGTCTTCTTCCTCTATAGTGTGAAAATAAGAATGGAAACGCCCGAGAGTCGTGGCTTACGCTGGTCTTACTCCTCAACCAACTAGGGTTAAGATACTCCGGCGAACGAAGAGCACTGGAGATTGCTGAAGTATTTCAAACGCTTCCAGTTACCCTTGGGCGACGGAACCGGTTGTTCAAAAACACTGTATCTCTCCAGAGGATTCTCGAGCTGGAGTGTCCAATCTCCCAGAAATGGCAGATCTGGACACTTGACGAGCAACGGCGACGCACAGGCTTTGCCATCTGGGTTAGTGAACTTCATCTTTCTCTAGGACTACCTAGAGATGCTAGCTGTTCACGGCATCTGACCTGCAGTTACAGCTGTCCGATGCGGCCTTCCATACTCATCTTGATCTATCTTCAGTGATAGGAGTGGACGAAATGCAAAATACCCTTCCCCAGGCAGAAGAGCTCTGGCAAGCCCCGACTGCACAAGGCTGGGTGACTTTCCCATCCCGTAACGGTAAGTGATGAATGAATTTCCACGACTTAATATCTTTACTAAGCTGCCAGAAAACACGCCTCTTACCATTGGGCAAGTCACTAATGCTAGGTGCTGGTCGGTGGCTTGGTTCAAAACCGGTACTCTCGGCAAACAAGTTATTCTCCAACTTCTGCTCAATGCTATTAATGACTTTGGCGGACCTCAGGTGTTCCCAGTATCCCCACTTCTGGCTAAGGATGAAGTGGAGAAGGAATTGAAACACCTCCTGAAAACTACAGAAAAGGAGGTCGAGCTCTCCATCACTGAACCTAAGGCCTGCGTATCCCACAGGCTCATCATTCTTTACGCCCTCATGATTATCAATCTTCCAAAAACGCTCTTACTGCCTACGGCCTTGAAGATCAGATGTCAGCATTTTAGTGAGGCCGAACTGGGTAGGGTAGGAGATGAATGGGATGCTGCGCCCCAACAAAGGAGACTCGCTGTTTTCTATGCGGCGCGCGTGATCGAAACCGTACGAACTCACTACTGCGCCCATTTCTCTACCCCCGTCATCTTCTTTCGGGCTGCCTTGGCCCTATGGCTATACTCCGCACTTTACAGCCCACCCTGCCGTCCTCCTATCCCGACTGAAGCGCCATCCATTGCCCTTCGTACACCTGACTGGAGTGGCGTGAGCGTTACTGGGTGGATTGACTCTGGATGGGGTCGTGTCAAACTGCCCGGAATCGGCGACTTCATGTCCGCACAAGGCCGCAACAAACTCTTACATGAGTCTATTCTGAGCTTCAAGACTTTAAGATATTGGGGTATCAGTAAGATCTACGAGCAGGTGCTGACACGGCTCCAAGCGACTTGAACAGCTGAGTGCCGCGGGACAGCTGCAGATGATCCATTCTTTCCAGCGAAATACCGCCTTCATGATCGAAGTGTCGCAGGATAATGAGATCTGGCCCCTTTGAGATTGAGATCCTGAACCAAATAGACAAAAAGTACCCCCAGATTATATGGGATTGCAATGCCTATGACTTTCTGGATGGAGAAGAGCAACCCGAGGGGGTTGCCAATCAATGCTTGTAGAGGCAGTCATGTTTCTGCTACGTGGGAAGCATTTTTCACATCATTGGTAAACCTGGGGGTGTCATCTATCAAATCCGCACGATGGACCCCTCAAGCATGACCATCATTGAGGTCGGACACACGAATGAGGTGGTTGTCATTGGTCCCTTAACCTCGGTGGACACTGCAAAGGCAGGGTTCCAACTGTACCTCAGGGTGCATCAGTGAAAGTGGGAGCAATGCCCTCGCTGATGTCGGCTTTTCCAGCCATCATTGGCCCACATGGGAGACGGTCGATGAGGAAGGGAATTGAAAGCAAACCATCGTGCACTACTTGAGCAGACAACGCGATTGTTATGCATACTTCCGGAACGAGACACTGCGTCATCTGAATAATGGGATGCCCTGTCGGAATTTCCGAGGTGCTGGAGATGCCGCCCACACTCCGAGACGTTTGGGATCTCAGGGGCTACTACGGGTCTGTCAACCACACTGTCAAAGCCATCTATGACAAGTATATGGGCTAGTTTGATGGCAAATCGGCGGATCACTGGAGGCTCCCACCATCTACGTCACCCATGGACAGCTTGTTGAACTAGTGAGTGGTGTGCGGACATCTCTAGAAGGTCTTCAAACAAGCGGCAACCTTGAAGTTTGGGATCGACTAACCAAGCTACTGACCACCCTTAACAAAGCATTCAATATAGTAACGCCTCTCGTGTATGAATTTCACTCAGCTCAGTAGCGCATTATCTGGAGAATGTATCTGTCAATTCCTGTCGGCCTTTCAATGAATATCTTGCCTTTAATTCAACAGAATGCAGTACACCAGCTGGCTTCTATCTCCATCTCCTATCCTGAGAAATGCCGTCTCTTCCAACGATTCTTAACGTAAACCCAACCCTCACCACTTGTTTCACCTGTACCATTCCCGCGCAGCACTATAATCCGGCAAAGGCTTCAGATAAGTCTTCTTCCTATCCTCCTCACTATCTAGAACCGAGGTACAAACATCCTTCCACCAAACCGAAAAGTAACCCACCCACGCCTCTTGATCACAAATACTACCGGTCAGTATGAACCGAGCCATTCCCAGTTGCACCATGAGGTTTCCATGAATAAAGATATACAACAAAGCGGGGAGCACACACTCCCGAAATCATATACATGCAACCTCAGGCACCGTTTCTTTCAAGCCCTACTGCTCCATGTTTCCCCAGAATTTCATCATCCGATACCGAGGACCATCTTGAATCATCATGTTGAAACAGGGAAGGTAGAAGCAATATGACTATACCCGTTTTCTCGAGTCGAGACAGCTTTGGTAAAGCGTTATCAGGAGGTTGGCCCGTAATGCGGTTTCATTAAGATTAGGGTGTGGCTGTTGCTGTTGCCAGCTAGCTTTTATAGAATAGGATGACGTGGACCTCGTAGCTACAATCAGTCCCTTTGGTGTTCGAGGGTGCAGCTGCATGTCGTGCCGGGGTCTGAGGAGGCTATACCGTCAGAATAGGATGCTGTAAAGATGTGATGATGGTTAACGGAGAAGCAAGATTCTCCAGGACGTGAAGCTGCGGATTGTTACTAGTTGAATGATTGGTTGGCCTTGTTGTGCAGGCAACCCAGAATAATGTCACCTGACTTTCTGGATTGAAAGTTTTGAAGGAGTCGTTGAGTACTTAATACGAACCGACAGGATCAAACCCTTTTCTATGGGCGCAGACGTGTCTTAGATTACCACTCTGCGTGGGTTGCCTTCGAGCGACGCGGAGCTGGGTCAGCTGGATTCTGAGGCCACACCCGAGGCAGCGGAGTCTTTCACGGTACGGGACCACATGAGCATATTCCGATGGGATAGGTCAGGGCACTGCTACTGTCGAGGGATTCCTTGATTGAAGCAATGAGGCAATAAACCACCAATCCTTGTTGTTCACATTACACATATAATTACAGAAATGCGAAGCATAACGAAATCATCTAGAGGCTAGCCGGAGTGACATCGTCTACTCCTCTTCTTCTTCCTCGCTCTCATCCTCGTCCATTCCCTCGGCAGCAGTAACAGTAAAGGTAGGAGCTTGATCCACACCAACATAACTGTCACTCATCAGGTACAGCGTCAGCTCATGCTCACCTGGCGTGGGCACGATGTACTCCAGACGCAGCTCCAACTTGCGACCAATAGTGATACGCTTGATAGCGAGAAGGTTCTTGGTCTTCTCGTCTCCCACCACCAGCCACCAGTTCTCCATCTTCTTGTTGGGGTAGAAGGGGGCGTGCACCGACGTGTCGGGCTCTTCGTCCTCCTCGACTTCCCGCTCGATCTTGACATTGAGATACGACGGCTCACCGGAGGTGATGTTCTCCGGGTCCTCGACCTGGAAGTCAAGTTCGATGTTGGGGTACTTCTCGTTGGTGAACGCCGCAGCCTGTGCCAGTTGCTTGTTGTCCAGACCAAGGCGCTTGATCAATGTCGCGTAATCCTTATTCTCGGACGGATCCATCGCTTCCATGAACTCGAAGATATCATTGATACTGGAAAGACAGTCAGCATTGTTTTCTTTTCCCTCCTTTTTTGTGGAAAGGGTGAGGGAGAATGGAACATACTTGTACTCGTTGGCCACCTGGATGGCATCGGGGCCAAAATGAGGAATCTGCTTCAGAGGGCTATCCCGGTCCCACATGGCCTGGACAACCATCTGAGACATTTCCATGGCGTTCATGGCGTTCAGGTGACCCTCCGAGGAGAGAACATCCACACAGGCACTGAGCAGGTTGAGGATCTTGCTAACAATAACCTCCTGGTCCTTGGCAAGATCAATCGGCAACTGCATGCGCGAGAAGTGGGCTTGCAGCAGCACAAAGGCCTTGAAGTGTGGCGAGTCGTAGGCGACCTGTGACATCTTGACGGGCACGCGGTCATACACGCGACGAAGGATGTGGTCCTCGTGGCGGCGCATCTGGATGGACTCGAATTCCGTGGCGGACGTGACAATCTCCAGAATACCCTTGAGCTTCGTACGAGCCGACAGAGAAAGGAGGAAGGTCTGCATAGTGATAAAGGAGATGTTGTAGTAAGATCCAATCATGGCCGCGTTCAGAGGTGAGACACTGTCATCCTCCTCGTCAAGATCAACGATCTTGGCATCCGACAGTTCCTTCAGCGTGTTCTCCAGCAGCTCGGACAGGAAGGTACTGAGGCCCTCATGGCTGACATCAGTCAGACCGTAGAAGCTGGGGTTCGCCAAAAGACGACGGTAGAAGTAGGTGTGGGTCATCCAGTCGATCGCATCCTGAGTAGATCCAATTGACCGGGTGCTGATTTCCGTGACAAAGGCATCGTGCAGGTAGGCTTGCAAGTGACTCTCAACGGGCAACGCTTCGTTCAAGAACTTCTTGTAGTATTCACGCTTCACGGCGGGAACCATAAGCACACCACGGCCGATCTTGTCCTCACCAGGGCGAGAAGCTTTGCCAAACATCTGGAGGATCTCGCTAATAGGATAGTCGATGTAGCGGTGCTCCCGGCCTTCGAAGAACTGGGTCCCCATGACAATGACCAGGTGCGCGGTGAGATTGAGTTCCCAGCAGACATCCCTAGACGCAAGGAGAACTTGGATCGCACCGATGGTAAAGAGATGGGAGACAATGCGCTTGTCCGTAGCGCTAAGCGCTTCGTGGTAGTAGCCAATGCCGTGAGAAAGCGACTCCGCCAAAGTCCGCTCCTGGACCCGGTTCAGTAGAGGGGCGAGCTCATTGATGTCGGCATTGAGGAACCGATCTTCATCATCGTCGGTAGCGCAGGCAGCAAGGAGGTCCATGGCAGTCGAACGTGTCTGCTTGCGACTGGGCACGAAAACAATGGCCGGCTTGTCAGGGGATAGCTGAAGGATAGAAAGGTACGCTGGCCTAGCCATCGCCAGCATGAGCGAAGGGAAGTGGGGGATGGTGAAGGACTGGATGTGAAGTTCGAGGGGCACCGGCCGGGCGTGCGGGCTAAAGTTGTAGATGGTATGCTTGTTGGCACCAATCCACTCGCCGAGATCGCGAGCATTGGCAAGCGGCACGCTCAGCCCAACGATGCGCAAGCCACTCTCGGTTTCAAGCGCCATGGAGTGCATACGCGAGACCACTACCTCATACACATAGCCTCCATAGCCTCCGAGCATCTGGATCTCATCAGCGATGAACAGTTGCACGGTTCGCACATTCTTGCGCTTCCGCCACTGTCGGGACAAGACATCCCACTGAGTGGGAGTAGCAAGAACAAGATCAGCATGCTCCAAGAGCCTGAGATCAGCAGTCGTCTCTCCAGTAAGTTTCACAATGGTCTTTCCACCAGCGACCTTGCTCAGTCGCTTCTCCCAATCTGCAAGGCGCTGGTCAACCAACTCCTGGAACGGGGCAATGTAAACGGCCCGGCCATTGTCTTCCTGGGACCAGTGGCGTAGCAGGGCAATTTCCGCGCAAACGGTCTTGCCACTGCCGGTAGGAGCACCGACAAAGACATTGTCATCCGTGTCAAACAAAGACTTGAAGGTCTGCGTTTGAACCTTGTTGAAATACTGCCAGTCGGGGTACAACTGCTGGTACTCTTCGCGCTTCAGAGCCTTGATAGGAGCACGTTGCATGTCGAGCAGAGGAGTGTGAGGGGGGAAACGTTCGGGAAGAATCAACTTCTGGAAGGAAACAGCAATCTTGGTTTCCGAGTGCATCCAACGGTCCGACACGAGCGAGATGAAGTAGTTGGGGGGCATGGGTTCAGTAATCGGAACAGTGAACTCGACGAGGTGCTCGTTCATCTCGGACTGCGCAATGTCTCCGCGGAGGAGGAATTGGTCGTGGAAGAGGATTTCCTCGCCATCGCAATCCTCGACCAGGATCCAGAAGTCTTGCGCATTTCCGTGAAGGGCCTCGTCCCACACAAAGTTGGGGGTGATCGTCAACTCCACCCGCAGCATAGAACGAGTGACAGGTTGGACCTGAGCCTGGACTTCCAGACGGGGGAACTTGGCGACGAGGTCACAGACAACACGGCCAGCCTTCGGCATACCAAGAAGCTCACCCATACGGGGAGGATCAAGGTCGAAATAGCTAGCCCAGGGCACGTCGATTCTCTCGGACTTCTGCAAGATGTCCCGGGGACAGGTGGGGAACTGACGAAGGGGCGACATTGTTGGCCACATGCGTCGTTCAGCCATCTTACAGAGGTTAAGGGCCGTCTTGGCCACAGATGACCAGCCCTTCTTCAGGGAAATCTCGAACACGGCACGCAGGATACGACCAGCCGATTGAGTGACATAAACCATATCCGCCATAAGAGCAAGACCCTCGAGCTTGAGTCTGGAGATATAGGCCTGCAACAAAACATTGATCTTCGAATGAGGCTCGTCGATGCCTTCCTTGACAGGAACGGGCACACGTCCCAGCAACTTGGCCAGCTCGAGTTTTTCATCTTGGCGAACGGGGATATACTTGAACTCGTCACTCAAAGCGAAGATTCGGAACAGTTCGATGGTGGTGATGGAAGGCTGGAGGTGCTGAGAGTACGTCAACATGGAGTTGTGGCCAATGTAGTAATGAGAGGCAATGCGTCCAAGCTCAGTCGATTGCAAGCGCCCCGTCTTCTTGTCGTACTTGACAAGTCCTGCCCGCTCCAAGATGACAGCTGCAGAATGAACAAGATCGACTCGCTTTTGCTCGAGCGCGTCATCGTCTTCGTAGTCGGCACCAACACTGTATAATCCCGGCGACCGAAGCATACGGACAAACAGGTAGGTGTATCCAAGCCAGTCGACACCCTCGTCGCGGGTCCGAATATTACCCAGTACGATCTCAGCGTTCATATTGTCGGCCAGCTTACTCATAAGCTGACTCTCAATCGGCAGCTGCTGGTTCATAAGAGACAGATAGTACTGAATCTCAGTCTGAGAAGTTATGATGATACCCTCACCGAATGTGTCGTACTGAGGCCGTCCAGCTCGTCCCAGCATCTGAAGGACATCCTGAGGGCTAAGCTCAACCCAGCTACCCTTCTCCGGAGAATAGATTTGGGTGCCCTTGATAATCACCGTATGGGCAGGAAGATTGACACCCCAGGCAAGAGTTGCTGTGCAGACAAGGACCTGGATACTGCCATCACTGAAGAGAGCCTGAACCGAGTCACGGTCCGCCAAACTCAGACCAGCATGGTGGATACCAAGGCCGTAAGGCAGAAGGTCTTTGAGGGCAGCATCATCAACAGTCTCCGCTTCTTCGGCCAAGATGGCTCTGCTCGCAGCATCACTTCGCAGAATCTGACCAATGGTCTCCATCTCGAGAGCCTTATCCCTGATGTATCTGGCGGTTTTGGCGGTTTCCTTTCGGGAATGGACGAAAATAAGCATCTGGTTCCTCCGCTGTCCGACTTGCTCCAGAACCTTGTTGTAGCAGATGTCGTTCATGGTCTTCAACTGCTTGATAGCCTTCTTGTCCGTGACACCGATGAACTCCTGTTTCAGTGGGCATGGCCTATAAGACCCATCAAAGTGGAAAAGGCCTTTCAGGGGGTCCACGCGCAAAAAGCTTGCAACGTCACGGTAGTTGGGAAGAGTGGCACTGAGACCAACGATTCGCACCGGGTCGCCGGTCTGTTCGACTTTGCGGATCGTCCGGCTCACGATGCTCTCGATGACAGGACCACGATCGTCGTGAAGGAGATGGATCTCGTCGATGACGACAAGACGAACAAGCCTCGTGTAGCTGGTCTCCGACGCCTTTCTGGTGATAACATCAAACTTCTCCGGGGTTGTCACAATGATCTGTGTTTCCGCAATTTGCTGCTTGGTGAGTTGGCGATCACCACTGAGTTCGGCTACCTTGATGCCATACGGCTCCAATCGCTTGCCAAGGTTTCCAACCTGCTCTTGAACCAACGCCTTCAACGGGGAGATGTAGATAATCTTGAAGTCGTCGAGCATGATTTCCCCGGTTTCAGGGTTACGATTCTTTCCGATTTCGCGGAGAATGGTGAGCATGGCAACGTTCGTCTTTCCTGATCCTGTGGGCGCACAGACAAGCATGTTTCCATCATCGTGGAACGCGGATGGGAAGCACTTCGACTGGACCCGGTTGAGCTCCTTCGAACTGCCAAAGCCAACACGAGCCCACTCGGGCAATTCGGTGGTCGGGATGTTCTTCTCACCGGGCTCTCTCTTCTGCTGGGGAGGCGGCACGTGAATCTCTTCGTAGCCTTTGAAGGTCCGTTTCGTGGAGCCCTGTGGTAGCTTCACGTTGGGATTCGTCATCAAGTGGTTGCCCTGGTGGAAAACAAGGTTTTCCAGGTTGATCAACCTCTTCGGCTGGAGACCCCTTACTAGCCCCTCTGCGGGCTTCTCCTCGGATTGTTGGGGTGCATTCGGAACATCGACATCCATCAAATCCAGCTTGATCTTCTTCTCTGGCCGTCCTGCACCTTCATCACGAGTGGTCTTGCCCCGGATCTCGTCCAAGATTGCGCGATGCCCAGCCTCGACCATCTCACTCTCGACCAGGTGGCGGGCATCCGCATCTTCGGCTACCCGACGCCAGCGGGTAACCCAGACGACCTTATCCCGGTTTGTGACTAGTTTGGCGACGAGTTCGGGGTTCTCGTAGTCGAACAATTCCATCAGGTCGTTTTCCACGTCACGCAGCGGTCGCTCTGCGCCGTCATCGCCCTGGCCACCAAGGATTTCAAGCGCTTGGGTGGCTTTCTCGTGCTGTACGTGGGCATCGGGGTATGCGGTACCGATTTGACGCTGAAGCCAGTAGGCATCAATCTCCCGGGCAAGTATCATCAATCCCTTGTCTCGTCGCTCCGCACCCCGACCTAGACCACCATCTATTACCATCTCTTCAGTCTCCTCGAGCCCATCAAGATCCGCCTTCTCGGTGGTCGTTTCGTCGATTCCAGTAGCCTCTTGTTGATCTAGCTCCTCATCCTCTGACAATTCATCGTCATCGCGTACCTCGTCCAAAGTGCCCATGCGCTCCTCGTCCTCATCTTCGTCATCGAAAACGACAGCAACACCCTGGCGCTCATCTAGTTCGCCTTCCCCTTCGCCATCAAGACCGTCGCCCATTTCCTCATCTTCATCCTGTGCGTCGTAGTCCGTGATTTTCTTGCCGAGGTTGACGAGCTCATTGAACTCCTTGGGATTCATCGAACTTCCGAGCAAGTCATCGATCTCCTTCTTCTTGTCAAAATCCTTCATCTCCTCATCCTTCAACAGCTCCAGCACTGCATCAGCAGCACTCCGAACGACTTCGTGAGGAACATCGCCAAGGTGGTTCGCGGTCATGGTGAGGATGAGATCGTAGGTAGCCCGGGTGGCAGGCGTGCGGGGGCGGTACTTCAGGCCCTCAACAAGAGCATCAGCGGCAGAGAGGATACCCTGGCCTCGCAGTTGTGCTGGTTGACCCCGCTGGGTCTTCCTCTGTTCTCGGGCAAGGACGTCCTCACCCTCTCGAATCGCGCCCCGCTCAATGTCTGTCGGTCCAACGGCCTTCTTCTTCGTCTTTGGCGCATCGTCGCGCGCCATTCTTGACCCCATCTCCCGGATACTTATGCGGCCAGCGAGCGACTCTGGGTCTCCGGTGGGTTCATCGTTGACGCGAGAGATGAAACGACGGTCCGCCTGGAGAACCAGGTTGGACATCGCCGAGTATTTGTACTGAGAGATATTTTGGTCCGCCATTTTGATGGTATATTAAAGCAATGAACAGTAGAGCAATGAAATAGCGAACGTGCTGCGACGGTAATGTGTCGTCTGGGCTCGGTGGAGCTCAGGTTCAGCCGGCGCGTCGAGACACCTGCGACAAGTAATGAATTTCGTGACGGTATGGGATCCTAAAAGGCTTCACAAACCTGGACCATCCTCCGTCAGCAAACAAGCACACACGTCGGCGCAAGGTTGCAAGCTGCTTGAGAGGGTTTGCGGAGTTTGAGGGAGATGCGTCCAGAGGTCGCGGGAAGTTCTTGTCAAGCAGATTTGCGTGGCAAGGCGGGAAGGTTTGGCGAGCTGCGGCAGCCTGAGGTATACATCCCCCCCGTCCGATTTTCTGCCGCGTTCTCTCAAGTATACTTCGCCCTTCTCCATTGACGCGGCAGCCAGATTCACGCGTGGTCTCGGGATGATGCGGGTTCAGGGGCTACATCTATCCCATCGGTGCCAACTCCAATCTCTCGCAATTGCAACACTGGTTCCTTTTCCGCCATATCGTTGTCAGGTGCACAGAACGATCTGCCACCATGCTCGGCGGCCGTCCACTCTCCTCCCGCGGGTAACTTGCTATCCGGTGCCGCAGAGAAATGCCAAAACACAGTCCACGGTGAAGCTGAAGGATCTGCCCCAGGGTGCTCTGAAGCTCGAGCCATATCAAGATGTTGTCGATGACACCCCTAGGTATCCTGTTGTTTTGCAAGGGCATTGGAATAATATGCAGAAGTTCAAGAACTGCGTTATCTTGACCCGAGTAGGCGGCTTTTACGAGGTACGGCTACCGTCTTCGTCATGGTCATAATCTATGAAGTCGATTATTCAAACATATGCATCCTAACCTTGCCTTAGCTTTATTTTGAGCAAGCTGAGGAGTTCGCTCCGTTGCTCAACCTTAAGCTTGCCTCCAAGAAGACCAGCGCGGGTCCTGTTCCTATGGCTGGTTTTCCTTTCTTCCAGCTAGATCGCTTCCTCAAGATTCTAGTTCAAGATTTAAACAAGTACGTGGCTGTCAGCGAAGAATTTCCAATTGCCGCAGAGGACAAGCTCCGGTCTGGTCTTCTCTTCGATCGCAAGGTTGCAAGAATCATCACGCCGGGCACATTGATCGATGAGAAGTTCATGGATCCCTCCGAGAACAATTTCCTGCTCGCCGTCTACATTGATAAAATATCGCTGAAAAGGCAATTGGAGCAACAAGATGACTTAGCCGCGCAGCAGCACGCTCTGCTGTCTGCATCTCAGAACGTAGGCCTGTCCTGGTTGGACCTTTCCACGGGTGACTTTTTTACCCAAGTTACGACGGCGCAGATGCTACCGTCCGCCATTGCCAGGATTGGTGCACGGGAAATCCTTGTGGATCAAGATCTCCAGGATATAGTTGGACAGGAGCTGCAGTTGTTGGTCGGGCATGATCACCGGCTAATGACTTTCTTCGAGTTCCCACAAAAAGTTGCCCCTATGTCTCGATGGGGAACTATGCTGGAAGCTCCCGTGTCGGCCGCAGCTGCCGAGTCTTTTACGCGTGACGAGGTTGCTGCCGGCTATAGTCTCTTAGAATACATCCGAGTCCAGTTGCAGGGTTTGAAAATTAAGCTTCAGCCTCCTCGACGCCGGCATCTGGACGAATCGATGAGTATCGACCGAAACAGCCTCAGAGGTCTAGAGATACTTGAAACTGCCCGAGATGGCTTTGGCAAAGGAAGCTTGCTTCATGCAGTACGCCGAACGTCTACCAAGAGTGGCGCGCGTCTGCTGAGAGACCGCCTCAGTATGCCCTGACCTCCTGGAACATTCTCTACAGCTCTAACAGTAAGGCAGCATCTCCATCCACTTCCATATCGGTGATAAATGAACGGCTTGACCTCGTTTCGGTTTTTATCGAAGACCACGAATTACATGACAACGTGATTCAATTTCTGAAGCGCAGCTATGATGCCCAACGTCTGGTGCAGAAGTTTACTCTCGGAAGGGGTGATCCTGATGATCTGATTTGTCTTTCCCGAGCTATCGAAGCTTCAAGGGAGATCAAAAGGGTTATGTCCAGCAAGAGACACACGGCTAATAGCCAAACAGAGCGCAGTCTTGCGGCCATGGTCGATCGTATCCATATGGATGGGCCCACCGTTTTGGCGGACAAAATCCTGGCAGCCATCGATGAGGAAGGTCTCCTGCAAAAGCAACGCATAGAAGACGACACAGCAGCAGAAGCAGCAATGCTAGCGCAGAAGGTGACTTTAAATGAAGGCATACCGGAAGACATGGCCGCGCTGCCGAAGAAAGTCAAGACAAAAAGCAGCGATCGGGCTGCCGCACCTACGGATGAAGGGGCAGTTGTTGATACTTGGATTATGCGACGCGATGCAAGCCCTGCTCTCAGCGAACTTCATCACGAATTAGAGCAGTTACATATTAGAAAGTCGGAGCTCACCCAGCGGCTTCGCGACTCAGTAGGGTCATCCGCGCTAACACTCAAATGGACTCCTGGGTTAGGTCACATATGCCATGTCAAAGGGGCAAGGATCACCCAGGAAGCATTGGAAGAACTTGGCATAACGCGGAATGTCTCATCCACTAAATCGACGAGGTCGTTCTATCTGCCGGCATGGACCGAGTTAGGTGGCCAGATAGACCAAGTTAGGTCTCAAATCCGTCAAGAAGAGCAAGTGATCTTTGAGCATCTTCGTCGCGAGGTCATTCTCAATCTTGTCAAAATTCGGCGCAATGCAGCCGTGATGGATGAACTAGATGTCGCATGCTCGTTTGCCACCCTAGCGCAGGAACAACAACTCGTGCGTCCAATACTCAACGAAGGCACAAGTCACAAGGTTGTTGGCGGAAGACATCCAACCGTCAAGCTTGGACTTGAGGAGCAAGGTCGACGATTTGTCAGCAACGATTGCTTTCTTGGAGGCCCAGAGCGTATCTGGCTTGTCACCGGTCCCAATATGGCGGGTAAAAGCACGTTTCTGCGACAGAACGCACTGATCACAATTCTTGCTCAGGTTGGGTCATTTGTCCCTGCAGCTTATGCAGAGATTGGCGTAGTTGACCAGATATTCAGCCGCATTGGTGCAGCTGATGATCTTTTCCGAGACCAGTCCACATTCATGGTCGAGATGTTGGAAACAGCAGCTATTCTCAAGCAAGCGACATCCCGCTCGTTCGTCATCATGGACGAAGTCGGCCGTGGAACAACACCGGAGGACGGAACAGCCGTCAGCTTCGCATGCTTGCATCACCTTCACTATCACAATAGATGTCGGACGCTGTTTGCGACTCACTTTCATGCTCTCGCCGACATGACACACGATTTTGAAGCCCTCGGAAGGTACTGCACTGATGTCAAGGAATCCGCATCCGGGTCATTCTCATTCATTCATCGACTACGCAAAGGTGTGAACCGCGAGTCCCACGCACTGAAGGTCGCACAGTTGGCTGGTCTACCCAAGGAAGCCATTGAGATGGCAAGGAGCGTACGTCAGCGCTTCGCCAACAACAGTGACGGTTCACATTGGGACGAGGAAACGGCATCAGAGCATACAGCGAACGGAGCATGAAGCCCCCATCACAACCACAAAGCGACCCAGTGTCGAAATCTATGTACAATAGTATCCCATATCATGACAATGTACAATCACCTCTACCCCATACCATCCCAGCACGCACATAGAATCCCCTAAAGCTTAGCCAAACTCTCCCCCTTCCCACCCGCAACCTCCACAACAATCCCCTCCCCAAACACCACCTCCTGACAATCCTCCGCGTCCACCCCATTCACAAACTGCACGACGACAAAATCAACCCTTCTGGACCCCACCACCACCATCGGCGCATGCCATGTTCCCGCCCCATACGTAACCGCCTGTCCACCCCTGGCAACAAACGCCCTCAGCCGGCTCAAATCCGGCGGATCAACCACTCCAACCTCCTCCCCTGCATCCGTCCTCGCCACCACAGTCGTGCCCTTCAACGACGGTGCCACAATGACCAAGTAAAGCGGTTCCTCTTCGCCCCCCGCAGTCGACTGACTCGACAGATCAATCGGGGTGAATGTCTGCGTTGTGTAGGGGTGACGTTCCAGGATGCGCACGTCGAAGACGTTCTTCTTCTTCGACACAGAACGGAGTTTGCGAGGGAAGCAGGAGAACATGGTCATGCGGGCGGAGGAGGGTTGGCCGCTTGGACTGGTGGAGTAGGTGTCGATCATTGGGGAGATCGGACTGTATTTTAGGGCGGAGGATTGGTTGGCGAGGACGGGGGTGGGGGTGAGGGTTTGGAGGGTTGAGATGGGTGGTGGAGTGGTGATGTCGCGCGCGAGTGGTGACATGATTGCGGTGCCAAAGGGGGAGAAGGCCTCTGGGGTGAGGGGGACGGGGGTGAGGTTGAGGGATGGGGTTGTGGGGAGGGTGGGGGGCGGCATGGTGATGGTTGTGGTATGGTTTTGTTGTTTTTCGTGGAGTAAGCTTTGAATGGGGTTGATGGCAAGGACCTGCCTTGTTAATTGAGGTTCAATGGAGGGAACTGAGGGGAGGAGAGGGGGAAGTGATCATAAGTAGGTGAGGGTGAGGAGAGGTTGAGGTTATCTGAGTCTAGGTACGAGGGGCATCGGGAGTCGCCGTGGTTATCGGCGCTAAGATCGGCGTCGGAAGGGGCCGACGTCAGATTGATTGGTTTGGAGGATGGGAAGATGAAAGCTGGACGATCCGCTATACTATCTATATTATCGTCGGTTTGAGGATGGAATTAGTCAAATACCACATTCCAAATTCATTCGACTGTCTCACTCTTGCCCGGCGGAAAGACCGTTGGACTGTACTGGGATACTTTATATCCTGTCTTTCCAGCCAGATCACTTTCGTCTGGTGAATCGGGATGAAAGCTTAGATGACGTATGGGACTGGCGAGTTCCTCAGTGATCCGAGCACCATCAAGCATCAAGCAATAAATTCGTCAAACTGGTGATCGATCCCGTTACGCCTTTCGTACAGCTGCTGCGGTTCTAACTTTCTCTCCCTCCTCATCTTCCTGTACACCGTTCAAACAAAAGCCATAAGCAACAACACGATCAAGGCTTTGGGGTCCAACTGTACTCGTGGCTGTCGATATCTAATAATCAATTCCTTCGAGCTATTTATCGTACTTGAGTTGAGACGAGATCATAATGCATCGGTTTCAATAATATCATGCTGCAACTACTAATAGTATATAAATGCGGGGGGCAGACATGATGATGATGCAGGTAGTGGGATTCTTTCACTGACGCGGAAAGGAAATACCCCACAGCTGCAGTATAGCGGCAACGACATGCGTGAGTATATTCAAGTTCTCCTGCCTGGTTATTCCAAGCTAATTGCTTTTCTTAAAACGAACACTGCAGAATCCGCTGAGTCACCAACACAATCGCATCACGTGAGAAGCCACGCGAGGCCAAAGCCTGTGACTAATCAGAAGGCCCATCGAAGATCCATCAACACTGCAAAAGCCTAAAGGCTTCACGCTGAGTGGATCGGCAGTGGAATCTTCCGGCTAAGTCTTATCGCCCTTCGTTTCAGCTCCACTAAGGACTCGTCACTACGGTCTGAAATTAAATGACAGTTCGTCTGAGCCCACTCCCCGGCGGAAGCAGATCCAATGTTTTGTGGGAACGAAGTGGACTCTCCCCCATGTATTATGCAATTGAAAGAGACGCCATACTAGCTACCAAGGGATGCTAGGGGAACACACAACTGAAACCGGGTCAGCGCCGGTCAGCTTATTTGTTTGGGGTTACCTACTAGCGTGATGCACCATGACCGCGGGAAAAGAATTTCCAGCTAGCTGCAGCTGGGGCGAGCTGTTGGCTGCTTGGTAAATTGGGAGACAATAGCAGCTCGAGGTTGACGTACGCGGGTGCGGAGAGGGTGACGACTCCGGCTTAGGCAGTCATTTTTCTGTTGGCGCCAGTTCCATCCCATAAGGAAAACTCTTTGCCCACCGGCACTAGTCGGGCAAAGGGCGTTGGAATGCCTTCCCTAACTTTATTCTTTCCCCTCCGTTCGCTTCTGGACTACCGTTGCGTGCCCATCTGGTTTTCATTTCACTGATTGCGACGTTGTGGCCTCCTTCCAATGGCGGGAAGCCAATGGCTAAGATGCGTGCTGGTACTCGCCATGGCGGTACTTGGGGTCCAAGCGATCGACATCGATATCAGCAGCGAGGGTATGTGATTCTCATCTTGTGGTAGCTGGTTGAATCGAGGATGCGATTCATCTCTGCCACTCGGGTCCAGTTCTAACTGCATCATCGACAGACTCCATCAAAAATGCGGCGTCGATAGCTGCATATGGCATGATGAAGCATTACAAAGGAAACGAGTCCGGTGAAATCCCCGGAAAGATTCCTAATACTTGGTGGGAGGGCGGTGCCATGTTCATGACTCTCATCCAATACTACCATTACACGGGGGACTCCACCTATAATAGCGAAGTCATCCAAGGCATGCAGTGGCAGGCGGGCGATTGCGATTACATGCCAGCGAATTGGAGTAGCTACATCGTGAGTTCCGCTTCGTAGCGGTTTGACTCCTCCAGACTAACCCATACATCCAGGGTAACGACGATCAAATGTTCTGGGGGTTGGCCGCCATGACCGGCGCCGAATTGAACTTCCCTGACACTGGTGGTACATACTCGTGGCTCTCCCTGGCGCAGGGTGTCTTCAACACCCAGGTTGCGCGCTGGGACAATTCCACCTGCAACGGGGGGATGCGGTGGCAGATTTATACGTACGAATCCGGCTATACCATGAAAAATGCCATTTCCAACGGCGGTCTCTTCCAGTTGTCCGCCCGTCTGGCGCGCTACACCGGCAACAAAACCTACTACGAGTGGGCGGAGCGCATCTGGGACTGGTCAACCACAACTCCCCTGTTAAGCAACTCAACGTGGAATGTGGCCGACTCGACATCAACCACCAACGACTGCAGTACCCAGGGAGACGACCAGTGGACATACAACTACGGCGCGTATCTGGGAGGTGCAGCATACATGTACAACTATGTGAGTAACTCCGCGGGGCTCGATGACTGTCGACTAACCTACTACAGACTAACGGTACTGGTACCAAATGGTCCACCGCTGTCAGCGGCCTGCTGAATCGCACGCTGGATGATTTCTTCCCCACCAGCCACGGTGGCTATATTATGGAGGAGATTCTATGCGAGCCGCTTGAGGTGTGCAACGACAACGAAATTATATTTAAGGGGCTGGTGTCCGCCTGGCTGGCCTACACAGCCTATCTGGTTCCATGGACCTACGACAGTATCCTTCCCAAGCTGCAAGGATCTGCCAAGGGCGCTGCCGCCACTTGTACAGGCTACGGCAACAACACCTGCGGGGTGCGATGGTGGAACAATACTTGGGATGGCTGGAGTGGCCTTGAGGAGCAGATGAGCGTGCTCAGCATCTTCTCCGTCAATATGCTCCCCTTCACCAATTCGTCGGCTGCCCCATTGACTTCCAGCACGGGAGGCAATAGCACCAGCGATCCGTCGGCCGGGACGGATGACAGCTCCAAGGATAAGACAACCCTGAGCACGATCACGACGGGAGACCGCGCAGGAGCGGGCATCGTGACCGTGATCTTTGCCGGAGTGTGGCTAGGGATGATGGCTTGGCTGATGATGGGCTAATCTAGGTCACCCTGGGCGTTATTCTTGTGTACATATTAGACGAACTGTCCCTACACAAGTAGGGTACATAGTATTCCTCGTAACCTATAAATACATCATAATTCTGCTCTGCTTTCTGCTTGCTCTGTGACCGTTATTTTCTTCCCAAGTTCGACCAACTGTGGTCACCTTCCATACTTTCCGGAACGAGGATTTGAATAGCAGTGCAAAGGTTGGTGGGTATGACCTTCAGGAGCCTCGGGTGCTCTGTTGCATCAAGAGGGTCAGATCGGTCATTCATCTCTCGAAAATCTTCCCTTCCGAAGGTCGTACAAGGGGCCCCACCCGACGACCCCCTGCAGAACCCTCGAGTCGCTCTTTCACTTTTCTTTGGTTCCCTTTGTCCTAAAGCTCACAACACTGTCTTTTCTTTGTCCCCTTGGAAAGCATATCTTCCATTGTATTCTGGTCATGGACGTCCAACGCCAGTTTCCTGACGTGCACTGGATCTGGGGAGGAGGAATATCATTTGATAAATTATATATCATGAAAGCATTGGAATAATAATAATAGGTTGAGACCCTGAAAGAATAAGTTTGCAGTCTATAGTCACATATAGTCACTTATCTTGGCGTAAGAGACTACACATAACCTATCCTCCAAAAGCACTATAAAGTTGGTCCTCTACCCTTCAAGCATCCTCATCATCTACATCTTTCTTGTGCAGTCATTGCCCCTAGGATCACGGCTGAGCCATCTGCTTACCAATTTGAACCTCATCCACTATGGTACATCGAGTCTCTGCGTACTATGTATCCTATCGACCGAAACCTCCACCACTTCCATTCCCATTCCACACAAAGGGCGCCTCATAGACTCAGTATGTTTGACCGTCCTGGCGAACAAGTTTCGGTGCCCGTTGGGAGCATCCACCTGGTTGATGCCATCGATGACTTGTGTGACTGCTGGACATGAAACCGGTATTATTCAGAGAAGATGGTATATATGACCTGTGCGATAGCCGATAGTATATAGAAAAAGTGGGCTTTTCTGTACTATCTTATATTTCCTGATGTTATGCCTTTCTGGTTGAATTTTTTTTACGCAAGTTCTGAATTAGTAGGTTTAATCTAGACCGATAGGTGACTAGCTTTTATATGGATCGATAAGATCTATACAACAGATGGCTTGTCGGTAATTATACCTAAGTCGGTAAATACCTCAGCTCCCCAGTGCTAGCCGTTTACGTACTATTTCCGAGATCGCCCTTGAGTTCGGCGAAACCGGCGGCAGAAACACTCATGCATGAACGACATTCTACCGCCCAACAAAAAACGGTCGGGCACGACAGACTCTGACGGAGTACATACAACGAACGCTGGGGGCCATGATTAGCCCGATCTGCAGTGATCTGCAATCGCCTTAAAGACGCTGGTCACCCGCCCCGCATTCAGTTGTAGATTTCCCTTAACAACGTCCTATCAGCATGCCGTCCATGATGGCCGAGTCCAACGGTCATTTCCGAGTCGTCATTGTTGGTGGTGGGATTGCCGGCCTGACGCTTGCTTTGGCCTTTGAACGGCTCGGAATCAACTACGCTCTCCTCGAAGCCCGTGAGACGTTGGAACCGGAATATGGGGCTGGAGCTGGCGTGGGCCTGCAGCCTAACGGACTGCGCATCCTCGATCAACTCGGGCTGTTGGAGGAGATCGAGAAGCATACACTTCCCTTGGAGACATGGATGTCGTTGGATGCTAGCGGGAGGCTGCTCGCTACGTCTCGAACGATGAGCATGTATCGTTCCAGGTAGGGATATTCCTGATCTGGATACATTGCCCCGACGCTCGGTGTATTCACGGTGTTTCGCAGTCTCGGATACAGTATCATTTTTGTAGAGCGTCGGAAGCTCCTCCAGATTCTGTCAAGTCGTCTGAAAAATCGGGGGTCGATCCGGACATCTGCCTGCGTCGAATCGATCGAGGAAAGCGACGAACATGTCATAGTTCGCACCTCGGACGGTCTCTCCATCACCGCCGATGTGGTCGTGGGCGCCGACGGGGTCCGTAGTCGCGTCCGCAGTTTTATCGACAGGATGGTCCACAACGACGTCGATGACTGTAGGTGAGCCCTGCAGCTTGTGGCACCGGGCCATACTGATGAGTTTGGTTCGAAGACATGTCCGTCAAACTTGCCGCCGTATACGGTATGTCTTCTCCCACTAAAGGCATTGATCCGGGGGATCGCTTCACCGTCTATCGAGAAAAGGCAAACATCGTCGGGTTTGCCGGCAAAGATGGTGTCGTCTTCTGGTTTGTCTTTGAGCGTCTGGACCACTCCTACCCCTTGTCGATGTGTCCGCGATACACCGCAACCGATGCCGAGACGCTCTGCCAAACCGTGACCGACGTACAGATAACCCCGTCCGTGCGATTTGCAGACCTCTACACGAATCGCATCGTCGCTACCAAAATGGCTGCCGAAGAGGGCGTAGCCAGGACATGGCACACCCGCCGAACTGTTATCGTGGGTGACGCAGCACACAAGGTATGCCCGGCTCTGCTTCTTATCGCCAAGAACCACAACTCATCGCGCTCTCCAGATGACCCCTGCCGGCGGCATGGGTGCCAATCAAGCCATCGAGTCGGTGGCCATCTTAGTAAACGAGATCATGAAAGCCGAGAACGCATCATCATCTAACCGAAGGCCTTCCCGCGAGTCGGTGCATTCAGCCCTAACACGGTACGCAGAACAGCGCATCCGAGAATCAGCCCCGGCTGTAGAGAGGTCGCGAACGATCTGCGAAGCGCTTTTCTGCAACGAAGGACCGGCAATTCCCAAGCTCAGACAAGCGTTTAGTCTATCAGATGAGGAGTTGCTATCCCGTGTACTGGCAGAATTTTCTCGTGCACCGATCTTGGAGAATCTTGCGCTTTCGCCTAGAGGGATCCAGTACGAGGAGATGGCTACCTCTGTGAAAGAGAGGACGATGGAGATCGCGATGGCCACTCAGCAGAACGGGCAGCTGTAGCTGATATCGAGGCTTAGAATAGATTACTCCTACAGACCGACCCATGCTAGTTAGTAATATCGCTCCGTGTTAATTTGGATAAGACATGTGAGGTTTGCATCGAATAATTCTGTCGCATGGATCAGGATGCTATGTAGATATGGCGTGGCCGCCAGAAAAAGCGCAAGTCTCACCAACCTCATCTGTGAAGAGCAACCGAAGCCGGAAAGCTTGGTTTCGCATAGGGAAGGGCCAAGGAGCGTGAGGTATAGGCGTGTAGATGTCAGATCCAAGACGTGGAACGACTTTCGGCCCTAAGGGACCCATTAAAAGTGTGGGAACCCTTACTGATTGATGGCCTTGAGGGGAAATGGATTGACCTCCACCGTAGGAAGAGAGCTTGCGAGTATTGGATCCCCCAAATTCTCGTCAAGTCGACATAGTGCCGTGCCATGCCTTCTTTGCGAACAAGACCCGGAACATGTTAGAAGCTCCTATCTAAGTGAAAAGAGATGTCTCCCGGTCAGACGAGTGGCTGGGAAGATAGGTAGATCCGAATAGAGATGATAGCGTTTGAATAATGTAGATCTATTCATCGTACTGTTCTTGGCGCTCACTAAAGTGTTTTTCTGACATCTTTACCCTTCATGGCACCAATTTCCAGATTTACGGTCTATATCGAGTATGTATGTACATAATGTTGTTCGAATGCTATATTGCTGTGCGGTGCATGATATGATCAAAACGGCTGCCATGGACACTGTAGTGGATCCCGTGCAAATAATCGCCGAGTGGATATCATGCGATCGGCCTATTACTCCTGCGATTCTGACTGTTTCTCCTTCAGGCCTGTTTTGGTTTCAACATGCTCGTCGCTGAGATGCTGCCGGGTGATAAACGCGCTAGCGATAAAGCCACAGGCAGCCATGGCGGCGTATAGAATCCACATATTGCGGAGACTCCATGCGTAGGCATCTGCCACGGCACGTCTCTGCGTGGGATCCTGGACAGCGCGGACGGCATTGACGTTAGCTGCAGCCTCCGTTCCCGAGAACTCTCTCAACAGGGAAGAGGATAGACCAGCTGCACTGAGGCTGCCTTGTCGCATGTCCATGCTGTTTTGGAAGACAACGCCTCCGAGAACAACAGACATAGCCATTGCTACGTTGCGGATAAACCCAAAGGTTGCGGTTGCGCTGGCTGTGCTGGCTTGGGAGACGTTGCTTTGTAATGCGAGGAGAGGCGGGAAGAAGAGCATTCCACACCCCATACCTGCTGTGATTTGATAGCCAACGATCTTTCCAAGGGTAGAGGTAGCGTTGTAGTTGGTGAACAGACCAGTCCCGAGGACAACAAGGGCAGTGCCGGCCCAGATGATCTCAAGGTAGCGGCCAGTACGGTGAATGACCAGTCCTGCAAAGAGACTGAACGCAGCCTCAGTCAACACAAAGGGAAGAATCAAGACTCCGGACCGGAACGGGGAGGCTTCCTTGGCTGACTGGAAGTAAAGAGGGAGATAGTATTCCGCACCAAGGTAAGCCTGCATAACGTTAGCTACATCATTTCCAAGGCTTGGAAGCAGACACAGTCGAGGCGACTTACAAAGCCATGTGTAAAATCCACCAGGAAGCAGGCAACGTTAGATCGCTTCCTAAACACCCCCAGCGGCATGAGGGGATATTTGGCTAGACTCTTCTCACTGTAGATGAAGGCGAACGACATCAGGCACCCAAAGACGATAAGGCAAATCACCTTAGGAGAGCCCCAGGGGAATGTATCGCCCCCGAAGTCGAGGCCCAGCAGTAGCAGGACGATGAGCGCAAGCATAGAGAAGCTCCCCCACCAATCCACTGCCTTGATCCCGGCCAGGACCGGGGTCCTGGGGTTGTGTATATCCAGGAATGCATATAGTAGCGCAAAGGCCGTTCCGCAGACCGGAAGATTGATCCAGAATATCCATCTCCAAGAGACAGACTGAGTGAAAGCTCCACCAACGATGGGCCCCAAGGCTCCAGCAATTGCCCATATGAACTCGATTAACCCAAGGAACAGACTGCGAAGTCTGTTTCATGTCAGCTATGGGTGAGACAACCCACACTGAAGAATTCAGGGCGCTTACCGGACACTGAACAAGTCGGAGATGGTAATTGTGATCAGCTGGATGAGACCACCACCAGCAATGCCTTGGATACCACGGCCTGCAATCAACATAGGCATGCCAGTTGCAGTGGCACAGATGATCGACGCTACAAAGAAGAGAGCGACGGCCGTGAGGAGAATTGGCTTTCGACCCCAGATATCCGATAGGTTGGCCCAGATGTTAGAACTGGCGGCATTAGCGAGGAGATAAGCACCACCTATCCATACATAGCCAGATGCCGAGTGCAGGTCGGACGAGATCGTGGGTGTTGCGGTAGCCACGATGGTCTGATCCAGCGCCGAGATAAAGAGCGCAAGCTAGATGTTCATGAGTACGTGGTGATGCCTCTCAGGTAAAGGGCAACATACCGACAGAGCGAGCATCGTGGCAAAGACCTTCCAGTTACTGCGAGACTCAGGGCTTTCAGACCGGGACTCAGGAACCTGCTGTGAGAGGACCCTTTCTAGATCGGGTGCATTGGATACTATAGTATTCTCCGATGCACACTGATCATGTCCCATCTCAGTCATGGTTCCGGACGTGGACTCCATCTCGATTGGCTGCTGAGCAGCACCCGTCGAGTTCTTAGCAGAAGCCAGCGCCATCACAACCGGTATGACCCAAACAGAAGCCGAGAGGAAGAAGTTGCGCTGAGGCGAAAGAGAAAATCCCGGATTGAGTCAGAGCTGTTTGCTCCGTTTGTCCGTGTCTTGGCTGGGCCATCCGCCGGTCGGCGCTGCTTCTCCTTCATCTTCATCTTCATCTTCATCTTTATCATCATCTTCTTCTTCATCCGTGTCAAAGGATCGGATGTCTATACGGCCTCGTTGTTCGGCGGGGCATTGACAGCAGATATTTACGGTAATGTGATGCGGACACTTGGTCCGTCGACATTGACAGGTCTTGGATCTCCACTCCTAAGCATTGTTGACTGTGCTAGATAAACCAAACTCAAAAGGTATTTCATGCACTGCAAGGCTGCGATATACCATGACGGCAATTGACTGCGGCAACAATCCGCAAAGGATCAAGTCATTTGCTTGCGTTTGCTTGATACAAAAGACCTCTGGGACGGCTGTTTCTTTCCCCGGATTCGTCTCCGGCTCCAACCGGCTTCTGGGAATGCGGACAGGGACGCGAGACGGCGTATCTGCTAAGTCGAAATAGGCTTGAACTCCGCCTGCTCGTCTGTTAAGTGTCACAGTTGTTCCACAGATGCAATCCATTCGACTTTGGTGAGCCCTTCGGCCAATGCGGAGACCCTGGAGTCCCTTCCCCAGCTTTCGGAGGTTCTCCGCGGGCCATTGTGTGGTGGAGTTGAACGGCACGAAATGACGCATTTGCATTGCAGAATACTAGTCTGTCAACGTTTGAAGAATATGCCGTTATGGTCATGCTGTCGAGAAAAACAATATTAATACGGCACCTGCAGCCTTGAGTGCATTCTTTCCTCGCTACCAGTCTAGTCAATCCTCCCGAGAGCGCAGGTACCATGTGGTTAAAGGCTTTCACTCTGTTTACTGCTGCAATTCAGTTTCACCCAGCAGCTGCGAAAGCATCTCTTACGGTTAACACAACCGTTGGACGGCTGTATGGCATGATCAATGGCTCTACCCCGGATGTCGCTCAGTTTCTTGGGGTACCCTTTGCAGCCCCTCCGGTGAACGAGCTACGATTTGCACCTCCTCAGACAAAGCCTGCAGAGGCTATCATCGACGCTACCAAGATCGGTCCATCTTGCCCGCAGTATCCATTGACCACAACAACGGACCCGTCCGTGTACACTTTTGACTCTCCCTGGCTGCAGCCATATGGAGACACGTCAGAGGACTGCCTAACGCTCAATGTTTGGACGCCATTGCACGCCGTGGATGGGCCGCTACCGGTTTTGATATGGATGTTTGGCGGTGGCTTTTACGAGGGTGGGCTACTGACCAATGGCTTTGATCCGAGCAATTGGATTCAAAGGACCCAGTCTCATATCGTCGTAGCTATCAAGTGAGTCGTCCTCCGAACGGGAGCACTTAGACCCGCTCTTTGTTGGCTTTTAAGGTTGCTGTATCGCCTAGACTTAGTGAACTGATCATGTATCACCAGTTACCGAGTCAACATTTTCGGCTTCCCCAACTCTGCCGGACTGGCTGAGATCAATCAGAACCTGAATCTTGGGCTCCTAGACCAAAGATTTGCTGTCGAATGGGTCCGAGATAACATCGCTGAGTTTGGCGGAGACCCTGCCAAGATGACGCTCTGGGGGCAGAGCTCTGGAGCAGCCAGCACGGATTACTACAACTATGCCTGGCCTGACGACCCCATCGTGTCTGGCCTGATCATGCACTCGGGGAGTGTATTTGCTACCGGTGCCAGCGTCGATGTGGACCATACGAACTTTACATTCGTCGCTGAGCACATGGGCTGCGGCAATCTACAGCCTCGCGAAGAATTGGCTTGCATGAGAAACGCCAGTGCGGATGATATCATTCAGTTCTACGAAAACTACACTTTGTATTCCACTGGCCCTACCCTAAAATTTACGACCATTGTGGATAATATCACCAAGTTCGATGATTACACGGCCCGAGCTTTTGCTGGAAATTATTCCAAATTGGTAAGCTGCAAGCTGCATAGGCAGTGAATCTCGCTGATATCTTTGGTTTAGCCTGCTATTTTTGGCACCAACGCCAATGAGGAAGCGTCCCTAGTTGCCTGGGCTGGTCCTGATGGACCAAATATGACTTACGTTCATGAGGAGACTGTGATCACCCATCTTTGTCCAGCGAACTATAATAGCCAGTGCGTCTCCAGACCAAGTGTTTGCGTTCAGTACTGACCACGATGAACACATTGCAGTCTTCGCTACAATACTTCGTCTCTTTCATTCCGCTACTTCAACACTGCGAATTTTAGCAACATCTCTCCTCGGCCTTGGGAAGGAGCCTACCACAGCTCCGAGCTTCCATTGCTATTTGGCACATACTCACAGTATGGCGGTCCTGCTACGGCCTTTGAGACTGCTGTAGCATCCCACTGGCAGGACTTGTACCTTGCATTTATGCGGGACCCGGTGAATGCGCTACCGGGAATGGGATGGCCTGTCTACCAGCCAGATGGTTACGCGATGATGTTTGCGGCCAACGGGACCGTGTCGAGTCTCTTGCCAATGGATTTGCTGGAAACCCAATGCGCGGGGATCCCTGAACCAACAATCTGATTATCTGGATAGCGGCACTCTAGACATACAGTCAAGCCAAGGATGCGGGCAGTGGTGTAGAAGTTACCAATGAAAGAATCTTATCATTCAGCTGTCTCGTCCTAATAGAAGCTTGGTGCGGTATGGAGGACACGGTACGGAGTATCAAGCGGCAATATAGGATGGCCGTGATTGCCATACTCCGTATGTGCGTTAGACATCTCATTCACGGCGCCTACTACTATTGACATCATACCTTCATCTGGAACGACTCAATGGCGACCGTCGCCATATCGCTCCGTGCTTTTCACTACTGCACACCTATCGATCCCTCGGAAGGTGCCTACGCTTCATGGGAACCTGCATCCCTGATATAGGAGGCATCCTACCAAAGCCAGGAAATATAGCCTAAGCATCCCTCTATATAAGGTGCTCGAGCCTACTGATAAGTTAACTCGTCGGCTGCAAATCATCATCCAGTCCTATCAAGTTCATCGAATCCAGGTCCGGTCTTGAACATCTCATGTTTCCTACAATGGCATGAAGCATGTCGGTCACAATCTACCAATAGATATTGCTTATACATTCAACATGGACCTAAAGCCTCCTTTGTTCACTGGGAGAGTCCGCTTGGTAAGGAGAATTCATCCTCTTTGTCTGGGGATCACCCGCCTCACATCCAAGGAGTTATCCGTTCAACCTCTTTCACATCATTGCGCTATGTTCCAAGGATAACCTTATTGTTTGAAATATGGTTGCTTTTGACCTCCTGCTTTGCAGGGTCATCTATATTGTTTCACAATGAGCGCATATAAATCTCTTCCCCCGTTGTTACGTTCCCTCTTCGTCATCATCTCTACTACCTTCTTCTAACCTTCTCTTCACCTTCTCACCCACTCCTCTACCTTCTCCATACCTTCACCACGACTAACCTTCACTACGAATATTCAAAATGCCAGCCGTTGATCCCAACATCTGGCCCAAACCCTGGCTCCCCGTGCGCACCCTAACCTGCCCCTGGAATGGTCCCATAACAGTGGGCAACATTATCACGGACCCCAACGACCCAACCTCCACTTTCTACGAGGAGCCTGACTACCTCAGTGTTCCTGTCCTCGAATCCCGGCGCTACAACCTCACATCCCAATGGGACTACACCACCACCCCGGCCCGGTCCTCCCTCTGGACCAGCCTTCCAACCGGCATGTCATGCAGCATAGAATACGAGGTCGAACACCTGGACACAGAAGTTCTGGAGCGTACGCCCCACGTCCTAGAGGAGTACATGGAACAGATTCTGGGGAGGGCGGCCTGGGTAGGGGATTTTGCCCGGGCAGTGGCTTCCGATAGTTGGGGAACAGGGAGGGAGAGAGATTGGAGGAGTGGAGAACATACATCTACTACATCAGGCTCCAACAACAGGACCCCGGCCGGTGAGCCTAATTCCAAATCGAATTTGTCAACTTCATCGTCAACACCCACCATAGTTGTACCCACAACTACACCGAGCCCCACAAACCAAAGACGTTTATATCTCATTACAGGAATCAAATACGCAACGGGGGTGACTTTGCATACGGAGCGCAAGGTTTGGGGTCCAGAGGTGCAGCCTAATCACGGAGAGGAACATGCTATTCCAGTGATGGGGCAGACGGTGTGGGTTCCTGTTTGGAGTCGACAGGTACAATATGATGAGACTCATGATGTGGTGCTTTCGTATAAGGTCATGGAGCTTGTGTGGGTTGAAGGTGAAGGGGAAAGGGAAGGGGGAGAGGAAGGGAGGTTCGGGTTGGAGGAGTATGCGGGACGGACGGAGGCAAAGGATGTGGGGAGGTTGGTGGAGGAGCATTGGGATCGTGCTATTGGAGTCTTGGATCCAGTGGTGTGAGTGGTGGGTTATATATTAGGGTATACTGTGTATGGATTGGTGGGACTGGATAATGGTCGAAGGAAGTTATGGATGGGAGTTTCCTTCCTAGAGAATGTGCAAGGGAACTGGGTTTGATCGATATATGATTGTGATACTCTGATCAGTGACATCAAGCTAGTATTGCTGTGTCCAATTCCGAGATCCTCATTTGCAACTTGTTTGGTATATTCGCCGATCGTAGGTGACTGGTACTTTCATCAGTCTACGCTTTCAACAATACTCTCCGAATAAAGATCATCATCCACAAGAGCACACCATACCACTCTATCATGTACATCCCCACCCGCCAGCGGAGGGCTCGCCCCTAACCAAGCCACATCCCATAAAAATACCCATAAGAATAAACACCTCTATACGCCCGCACCGTAGCACCAACACCAACACCAACACCTATTTATTGTGTATCAAAAAGTTCCGGAATGAATCCCAGTGATCCGAATCCGCGTATCTGCAACAGTCAGTCAGCACCTTCAATCCACCCAGTAAGCACCAAAACAACACCTACATATACACCATACTACTCCTCAAACTCGACATGAGGGTCTCCGGATGCCATCTAAAGATATACATCACGAACGCCCACGACAGACTGGCAAACACCGGCCACGCATTACTCTCGATCTTAGCTCTCGCATCAGGCGTAATCAATGACGAAAGCGGATGCATATCCGGTCGAACGGCGAGCTTAGCCATTGCGAGGACGACGCGCGCGAAAACATAGATGACGATCTAATCCAGTCAGATAATTAGCCTCTTCTCCCCACACGCCAAACCCCAATCCAAGAATGAACGGGTGGTGTTACCTGCTGCGTGATACTCGTTTTATGTCTCCCAAACACGGCATATCCGCCCGCCAACCCAGCAAAGAAACTATCATATCGTCCTTCTTTCCCCGGTGCAGCGGGATTCACATTCCGGAGAACAATCATGACGCTTTTCCAAATGAGTGCGAAGGTGGCGAGGTTTCGGGCATGTTGGCGCGTGGCTTTGAATACGAGCTTGACTTTTTCGCGGATGCTGGGGGGGGATTTATCGGTTAGCTTGGACAGTCCACGATGGATTTATGGGGATTGCGGAGGAAACTTACGTTCCGGACCGGAAGAGGAAAATCATTCTGCACATTCAAGATATACATATCAGTTTCTGGTTCCTACGTGATGGTAGAGGGGAGGCGGGGAGACATACACCAGCGCATGCGGAAACCGTACTTTAGCTCCGTAGACGGCGCCATTTCGTATACCCTTGAGGAGAGAGAGCAAAGGGGCGATATCAGGGTTTGTGACGAGGGCGTCGAGATGGGACTGTATGGTATTAGATTATTGTGTTGTGCTGGATGGTGCTCAGCTCACCATGAGGACATCCATCTTGTCAGTGTCGGCGGACCTCGGCAACGGTCCGATGGTAACGCGGGGATGGATTTACGTCCACTGGCGGGAATCGTCAAACGGGAGAGAGCAGCAGGAACCGGAGGAACTGCTCGCGGGCTTCATAGGGGAGGACGGACAGGGAAGCATAGCAGACAGGCGTGGTAGGAGTGGAGGAGGGGTCCGTCGGCATTTAAGGGAGGAAGAGCATCCGCGACGCAGCTGAAGATCCTCGGCATGTGAGAGTCGGCCCGAGCGGACGTCATGGTCACGTGTGCCGCGTATAGATTGATGATTATAGAGGAAGAGCAGTAGAGCAGTAGAGCAGACCGAGTAGAAGAGAATCAATCACTTTTGCATGTCTAAACATCAACACGTATCAACAAGCCGGTCCGAAGCGTGTCGCCTCGACCGTGGTCAGAACAAATCCAATCCCCCCCCGGAAACGCCTCGTGCGCGAAGATAGATCGATAGATAGGTAGCTAGACAATAGAAGAAACACCAACAGCAACAGCAATCGGACGCACGCTCTCAGGCCGTCTTGGTCCGCTTGCGTCCCTCGTCCTCGGAGATCTCATCCACATCCATCATGTCAGCGTCCTCCTCATCCGACTCCACACCGGCGCGACGCTTCAGACCCTTCATCTTGCGAGTCTGCAGACCACCCAGATCCTGCTTGCCCAGATGCACCCGGCCGATCTTATCACCGATGGAATCCAGCCCAATGTTCTTCTTGAGCTTGATCTCCTCGTTCGGCCTCTTACCCTGCTTCATGGCCTCCTTCATGGCCTCCCGCTCCGCCTCCTGCATGCGGCCAACCTTGAAGTCAAACTTGGGACCAATCTCGTCCAACTCCACCCGAGGCAACTTATGCCCACTGCGCTTCGTCCGCAACTTGTACCAACGCAGATGAATCACCGGCGCCAGACCCTCCGTCGCCTCCTCCGCTCCAATCATCAACACATACTGCAATCCCTCCACATCAATCTTATCACCGGTCTCCCCCTTGAACATATCCACAAACATGCTCTTGAGCATAACATGTGCCGTCGAAGTCTCATCCTCCCAGGGACTCCCAGCAAACAACAACATCGGCCGCATCCCAATCCCAATCTGCAGACTGTCCAAGCCCTCCTCCTGCCCCTCCCTAGGCAACAGCAACAACTCACACATATCCAAGACCTTGGTATTGAACACCCGAGCCAGCGTCACACAGTTCGGCCGCTTCTTATTGCTGCTTCCAAACACCACCAATCCACACTCGTTCTTCTCGGCCAGAAACTCCAGACTCTCGGCATTCTCAAACGGCCGGATCTCGTTCTTTTTGTGGAATAGGATCGAGTGCGGGCGCGTGAGCGAGTGGATCGTCTTCAGAACCGTGTGCAGCGGTTGCGGGCATTTCGACCCGTGCAAGAGAAGCGTGCGTTTGGGGGGCTCGATCAGTTGGGGCTCCTTGGCTTTGAGGATGCGCGCGGTGCGCGCGTTCTTGGGTTTGCTAAGAATCCATTAACTATCATTCTCAAGTTGGCGGGAGGGAGGGAGGTGAGGAGGACGTACACTTCCCGAAGCATTTTGACGTGGTGATAGATGGGGTGGGTGTTGGGGAGGTTCAGATTTGCTCGAGCCAATTCGGAAAATCGAAAAAAGGCGGAGCGAAAAGTTTTGGCGGAAGGGGCTTGGCGTCGCTTATCGATAAGCTGCTTCTCCACACTGCCAACATCGACATACATTTTCTCAGACAGGAGGTCGGTACCTAACGGATTTGACATATTGGGCAGGATGTCATTCCGACAATATATACAGACCGTATATGCCATGGTTCGGACTTCTCTGTCGGAGTCAGTCTTACACCAATCCACCGTGTTTATGTCCCTCGTCCATCCCGTTGGGCTTTCAGGGGTAGGCAAAAACTACAAATGACATCCATTTTATAATCATACTGTCTACATAGGCTCGCTGTAGGGAGGAACTTGAACAAAAAAGCTAATAAATTGTTTTAATCTGGTCTGTATGTGTATCACTGTCTAATCTACTCCAGGCGCAGCTTCTCAAACTCCCGGATCTGCTCCTCCAACCGAGCAGCCTCGCTCTCCGCATCCAGAAGCTTCTTCTGCTCCGCCTCACGAACTTCCGCCTTGGCCTTCTCCCAGCCGGCGCTGGTGATCAGGGTCTGCTGGCGACGCACAGTCTCGCGCGCCTTCTCCAGGCTGGCCTTGGCCTTGCCCTCCTGCTCAAGAGCAACCTCCTTGGACACGCGGAGGTAGACAGCCGCCTGGGAGCTGACGGGAGCCACCACGCAGCCCGAGGGAGGAACGGTGTTCTCGGGGCCGAGCACGCTAAGGTCACCCAGGGTCTTGCCACCGAGAGACTTGATGCTGGTGAGCTCCTCGGACACGGTCTTGTAGCTGACGGCGTCATAGGTCTGGATGACGATATCGCCCTTAGTCTTGATCTCGTACTGGGCGAGGATCGACCGGACGGCCTTGGAGGTGTTGAGGATCAGCTCGTACGCGGTCTCGGCCTCAACATCATCGAACTCAGAGGTATACTCGGGGTACTTGGCCTTCATGATCGAGATCGTAGCATCGCCCTCGCGACGGGGCAGACGCTGCCACAGGTGCTCGGTGACGAAAGGCATCATCGGGTGGATGAGGGTCAGGGCACCCTCCAGTGCGGTGTAGAGGGTCTCCTTGGCGGACTGCTGTGCCTCCGCAGAAACTTCAGGAGCCAGAAGGAACTTGGAGTTCTCGATGAAGACATCGCAGAGCTGGCCATACCAGTACTGGTAGACAATCTGGGCCGACTGGGAGAATTCGCGCTGCTCCAGGGTCTCGTTCATCTCCTTAGCCGCCTGGTTGAACTTGTGCAAAATCCAGCGCTCGGCGAGAGACTCCTTGCCAGTCTTCTTAGGGGACGCCTGGGGCTTGAAATCGTCGCCCAGCTTGCCGAGCACGAACTTGGTGGCCTGGTAGATCTTGTTACAGAAACGGCGGTAACCGTGGATGACCTGGATGTCGAACGCAATATCACCACCTAATTGGAGCAGTCAGTAGAGATCTCGTGGCTTGGAAGGCAGGACAACGTACCACCGGTAGTGTAAGAAACCAGAGAGAAGCGCAGAGCATCAGCACCGCACTCAGGGATACCCTTGGGGAAGGCCTTCTTCTGGTACTTGGTCGCAGCAGCAACCTCCTTCTCAGCCAGGTTACCGACGAGCAGCTTGGCGTGAAGGTCCTGAAGCTGGATACCCTCCATGACGTCCAACGGGTCAACAACGTTACCCAAGGACTTGGACATCTTACGACCCTCAGAGTCACGGATCAGGGAGTGGCAGTACACCTCCTTGAAGGGCACCTTGCCGGTCAACTTGATACCCAGCATGATCATTCGGGCAACCCAGAAGAACAGAATATCCCAGCCGGTCTCCAGGACGGAGGTGGGGTAGAGGTTTTCCAGGTCGTGGGTCTGACGGGGCCAGCCCAGGGTAGAGAAGGGCCACAGGCCAGAAGAGAACCAGGTATCCAAGACATCAGGGTCGCGGATCAGGGTGAACTTCTTGCCAGGGAACTTAGCCTCGGCCTTCTCGCGGGCCGCCTCCTCCGTGCGGCCAGTGACCCAGAGGTTGCCATCGCTGTCATCGCCGTCCTCGCCCTCAATCTTCACGAAGTAGGCGGGAGCCTGGTGGCCCCACCAGAGCTGACGGGACAGACACCAGTCGTTGATGTTCGTCATCCAGCGGTAGTAGCTCTTCTCAGCCGACTCGGGCTTGATTACGATGTCGCCCTTCTCAACGGCCTCGATGGCCGGCTTGGCAAGGCTCTCCATCTTCATCCACCACTGGGGCTTGAGGATGGGCTCGATCACGTCGTTGGACTTGGCGCAACGGGGGATCTTCATGGGGTTGTTCTCCCACTTGACATACAGGCCCTTCTCCTTTAGGAGCTCAATGACCTTGTAACGCGCGTCGAAACGCTTCATGCCAGCGAAGGGACCACCCTTGCTGTTGAAGGTACCGTCGTCGTTCAGCACCGAAATGAACTCGAGGTTGTGGGCCTTTCCGCGGTTGAAATCGTTGAAGTCGTGGGCCGGGGTAATCTTGACCGCACCGGTACCGAACTCGGGGTCGACGTCCTTGTCGGCGACGATGGGCATCAAGCGATCGACGAAGGGGTGGCGAGCAAACTTGCCGATCAAGTGCTTGTAGCGCTGGTCGTCGGGGTGGACAGCGATACCACTGTCACCGATCATGGTCTCGGGACGAGTGGTGGCGATCTCGATGCGCTCCTTGGTGCCATCGATCTCGTAGCAGAAGTGGGTCAGAACACCGAACTCGACCTTCCGCTCGTAGCCGGGCACGTCGAGGAGGGTACGGCCCTCCACCTCCTTGTTATCGACCTCGAGGTTGGACAGAGAGGTGTTCAAAGCCACACACCAGTTGACCAGGCGGTTGGCACGGTAGATGATGCCCTCCTCGTGGAGGCGGACGAATGTCTCCGTGACGGCGGCCGACAAGTTGGGGTCCATGGTGAAAGCCTCGCGGGTCCAGTCGAAGGAACCACCCACGCGGCGCAGAGCGTTCTTGATGTTGGCGTGGTACTCCTTCTTCCAAGCCCACACGCGGTCGACGAGCGCCTCACGGCCGAGGTCATGGCGGGTCTTCTTCTCCATCTTCCAGAGCATCTTCTCAACGACACTCTGAGTGGAGATACCAGCATGGTCCATACCGGGCAGCCACAGGGTGGTCTTGCCCTTCATACGCTGCCAACGGATCATGGTATCTTGGAGGGCGTTGGTGAGGGCGTGACCCATGTGCAGAGCACCGGTGACGTTGGGAGGAGGAATGGGAATGACGAAGTAGCCTTCCGGCTTGACCTTGCCATCGGGACCGAACTCGGGCAAGAACAGGCCGCGTTCCTCCCACCATTCGTAACGGCCGGCCTCAATCACCTTGGGGTCGTAGGCGTCGGTTGTCTTCTCCTTCTCGACCTTGGGCTTCTTCTCAGCCTTGGGGGGGGCGGTCTTAGCAGCAGCGGCCTGCTTGGCCTGCTTCTCGGCGAACTTCTTCGCCTTCTCAGCCTTGCGACGCTCACGCTCCACTATGATCACCAGCGGTGGTCAGAATGTGATGCCAGGAGGGCATGGTCCGGACAGTACATACATTCCTTCTCGCTCTTCACCTTCTGGCCCTCAGCGGGCTGGGAGACGGCATTGGCATCCTGGTTCCGCAACTGGTCGTCGGCCTGGGGAGGGACATCGGCGACGGGAGCCTTGGGCTCACCAGCTAGAGTAAGCAAGACATGGTCAGTGACTGAACTGAACATTGCGGGGAGGGACGATAAGGGCCAAGGACGTACTCGGGTTTTGGGGAGCAGAGGGCTGGGCCATTCTGGAAAACGGACGATATAAGGGAGGGGGAGGAGGGAATCTCCAGGGCGCCGATCGCGCCACGAGTCGACGGATAAGTATCTTGACACCGGTGACTCAAACGGCGATAGAGAGCAGGAGGGGGAGGGGTTGGGTCGTTGTGCGAATGCGGGCAATTAAATTTCCTGGCGCAGAGCAAAGAACGGAACGAATCAGAGCATGCGGGTGCGGGGCCTGAGGACACCGGGCGGTGGAGAAGCTTGAGGAACTGGTGACTGGGTCAACTGTAAACTAGTAACTGTTGACTGCTCTCTGGCTGCCCCCGTCTAGACTGGCCACCGAAGTTGGTGTTGCTCGATGCTTGCTTCAGATATTTATGCTGCACTCCGCGGAGGATCTGGCGCAATTCCAAGGTGACTCACGATCACGTGAGGCCGGACCATCATGGCCATCTACTGACCTGACTTACTCCGGACTGAGTCACATCGGCGCTTACGGCAGGAAGACTTAATAATGCATTGTAAGCTTGTTAGAGCATATGCATCTTCTCTATGTAGCCTCTCCATCCAGGCCAAGAGGCAGGTCTTGCCAAACACACGCTCGAGGAATCACCAAGCTCAAACTAGGATTGGCATGCAGATTATGAGGGGGAAAGAGGTAGATTGAAATGCAACGCAGAAGCATCAAAGAAATCCCTTCAACACCAGACCAACTAGTCACGAGGAAAATCGGAAAAACGGAAAAAGGCGCAGAGTATGGGAAGGTTATATGGTTACGCAGGTTCAAACAGGAGCGAAGATCCATCCCACTCTAAACACCGTCTGATAGATTCCACTCACTGGGTATGCCAAGAGGTTCGAGTCGAGATATATTAGCGCGTATGTCATCTGTCATCATCGTCGTCTCCGTATGCCATAACTCATCGCACCCGCGGCGCTTTCATGCAGGCCACGACACCCCAGTCCGTCGGCACAATGTTTGTGATATTTTCTGTATTGGAGCCAGCATCCCATCCAGACCCAGACTAACTCAACATTTGAACCAGATATCACAGAGAGGAACGACATCGGAAAGGCTCGCGGTAGAGACGACATATGTAAAGGTATGGTTGAAAGTCTGTCACACCCGGTGCTATTTATGCGGTCGCGGTGTTGTTTCGGGCAGCCTGGGCCTCGGCTGCCCGCACGGGAGCGAAGTAAGGATGAGCCATGGCCTCCTGAGCAGTAAGACGTTCCTGGAACGGGGTTAGCTGGTGGATCGTGAGCCTGAGGAATATTTCATACCGCATGGTCGTATCGGAGAAGTTTGTCCAAAAAGTCAATCGCTTCATCGCTGACGAAGCGCTGGTTCTCGGCGTTCACAAACGAGGGCCAAGGCTTCCGGGGGAAGCGGGAGAGGATCTCGTCATATTGAGGATCCAGCTCAATCTCATACTTGTCCAAGTACTCGAACAGCTCCTCGGTACCGAGCACCTTGGCGATCTTCACCAGCTGGTCGGAGTTGCTGTTGCCGTGGAAGAAGGGCTCCTTGCGGAAGATCATAGAAGCAAACATGGCTCCCAGGGACCACATGTCCAAGGAGTAATCATATTCTTGGAAGTCGACCAGGAGCTCGGGACCCTTGAAGTACCGCGAAGCGACGCGGACGTTGTATTCCGTGCCCTTGTGGTAGAATTCGGCAAGACCCCAGTCGATAAGACGGAGCTAACGACATCAGCGACGCCTTGCGAGGAGATGGAGGGACCTACCTTGCGCTTCTCGTGATCGATCATGACATTGTGAGGCTTGACATCACGGTGCATGATGCCCTTGCTGTGGCAGAAATCCAGGGCCTTCAGGAGCTCAAAGACATAGTACCGGACATCATAGTCGGAGAACCGAGGATACAGGGTACGGAAGTCCGTGTTGTTGACATACTCAAATACCAGACTGGGCGTCTTGCTCTGACTGTCGCGAACCACGTCCAACAAAGCGACGACATTGGGGCCACCGGCCAGGTTCTGGAGGATCTTGATCTCACGCTTGATCTTCTTCTTCTTAACCGGCTTGAGGACCTTGATAACGCATTTCTGGTAGTTGACGACGTTGATGCCCTCGAAGACTTCGGAGTACTTTCCGCGACCTGGAGAAATACTGGTTAGCACGTAATTTACACGGATGATGCGATATTGGGCAGGCGGTTTCGATGGCGCGGGCCGTATTTCGCCTTACCAATCTTGCGAACCACCTCGTAGTTCTCCAGGACACCCCAGGAAATGTTCACACTGTCATAGTCCCAGTAGGACCGGGGCATGTGCTCGTTGACATCGGCATAGACGCGCGCCATGGTGATGGCGGCTGGGAGGCAGGTTCGGGGTCAGCCCACAATCGGATATCGATCGAGATAAAAAGCGGCGGGGTAGAGAGGGGGGCGAGGAGGCGACGTCGCGAGGGAGAATTGCGAGGGGAGATGGACAGACAACAGCAGCTGCAAGACCAGGAATGGCGGGGGCCCGTGTCAAGAAGGCAGCCGTGCTATCGTCCAAGCAAGCGATGGGCAGCAAGTATAGTCTTTGGGGATGGTGATCAGAATGGCTAGTAAGAGCGAGTCGCTCCGCCTTCGTGGTCACGGGACCGTTTGCTTGGGAGGCTAGATCACCTGCCGGCCCGGATCAACTGGCGCTCCGGCCGATTTCTCGATGGCCGTTCTCGGACAGGCTCCTCGGTTGTTGTCTGGCGATTCTTGCGATCCCCCAACTCGTGTTGCCTCTGAAGTTGACCCCCGGGCGGGCAGTGCAGCCTTTATAATGTTCTATGATCTGAATCTCCCGTATGGCTCGGATGATCCCGAGATTGCCCCTACCTTAAGCTTTCTTGCAGAACGTGCGTCATGTTTCCCGGCACAAGACCCGATCAGCGAGCAACCCTCCCACGACCACCTTGAAGCGCTGACCTGTAACAGTTGGTTACACCACCGTCGCTCTCTCCCAAACCGTTAGCGGAAAGCTGCCTCCCAATCCTACTCCCCCACCGGCCCCGAAGAATGTGCCCAAAGGCCTCACGCTCCTCACCCGCCTGAACCTGACTCTCTCCGATCCGACGCAGAACCAGCGGCTGACCAGCCTAACTCAGGCTTATGATTTGGTCGCGCTGCGACCCACCAATGAGAAGGCGCTCCTGAATGCCTGCACCAACCTCGAATGCGACATCATCTCGTTGGATCTCTCCGTGCGACTGCCCTTCCACTTCAAGTTCAAGATGGCCTCTGCCGCGATCTCACGGGGGGTGCGGTTTGAGATCTGCTATGGGGCGGGGGTCACGGGGAGCGGTCTTGATGCTCGGCGCAACCTCATCGGCAACGCGATGTCCTTGATCCGGGCCACGCGCGGACGGGGGATCATCGTGTCCAGCGAGGCACGGCGGGCGCTGGCCGTTCGGGCTCCGTGGGATGTGATCAACCTGGCGTGCGTATGGGGACTTTCACAGGAGCGCGGCAAAGAGGCGATCTGCGAGGAGACGCGGAAGGTGGTGGCGTTGGCCAAGCTGAAGCGGAGCAGCTGGCGGGGTATTATCGATATTGTGGATGGGGGAGATGTGGTCAAGGTTGATGGGGCGAAGGCTGACGTATCGGCCAAGTCACCACCGGCCAAGGACGATGCCAAGGGTGACGGCCTGAAGAGGAAGGCTTCCGTTGGATCGGAGCCAACTGGCGAGGAGGCGGAGAAGCCGCTGTCGAAGCGGGAGATGAAGCGACGGGCCAAAAAGGCTCGGTTGGAGGCTGCTGGAGCGTGAGATCGCCGTGCGCTCGATGTGTTACCGGAGTAAGGGCGATCTCGGATCCACATTCTTGCCATCGTGGCTGCAGACGCAGCAACCTGATGCGGCTATGCCAGCCCTGAGTCAGACTAGGAGTCTGATACAGCCAGGGACTCGTGAGCTCCCATGCAGATATGAGCGGATACTGCAAGGCATATTTATCGAGTCATGCTCTTGCTGCTCAAGCACGCCGTGACCTGCGGGACGCGCAACCATGGGCAGATGGCTATTGCGCTGTGCTGCTCATATACCATAACTCGTTCGACCTTTGTGAGAGCCTCATACTTGTACAGCTACCACCGTTTATATCTTAAACCGAGATAACTTAGCAATGCTATTTTCACGGCACTGGCAACACAAGTTTTGCATTTAACCAATACCTACCTATCTGCCCCCACCATCCACCTAGTATAGAAACAGTCATCAACAACACACCCAAGATCAAACCCCATCTATCACTATCAAGCATTAACCAACACAGACTAATCATGAACCCAAACCATCTTCCTATATCCCAACTGAAACCCCTCTCTCTCTCCACATTCCTCGCACTCCCACCCCCCACTCCCGTTGCCAGCGTCACAACCCTCAACCCTAAATCCCTACACTTGTTCAACCTCGCCCGAATCAGTGCCCCATGAACCCCTATCCCCCGATAGCCAGGCACCGTACTATCCAAATACAAATGCCCAACTCTCTCCCCTTGCCCTTTCCCAGCACCATCCCCCGACCCCAGCACCCCCAACGCCGCACACCCAACCACCACCGCCTCCTCCTCCCCTCCCTTCACCCTCCTCGCAACAAACAACCCCGTATCCCCCCTCACCGTCGCCAATCTGGCCAACAAACCCAACAACTCCTCTTTTCTCCCCCCATCCCTATACCCCGCCACCGAAGCCGCAATAAACTCCTCTTTCTGTTCCTCAGTAGGGTTCCGCAATTCCGTAACTTCAATCCCATCCCCAACTCCCAAACCAACCTCAGATGACGATGGAGATGATAAAGACGGCAATGAAAGAATAACATAAACTCCTATTTCCCCGACAACTCTATATCCTCGCTCTCGCAGCAGGGTATGGGCAGATGGATGCGCAGTCTCGGAGAGGTGGATCTCAGGATACAGACCTATTTTGGCGTAGATGTGTTCGAGGGATGAGAGGTCGTGGGGGGTCAGGGGAGTGGAGATGGCGAGGCCGACGACACGGTTGAGTTTTCCGGTGTTGGAGGGGAGAGTGCGGATGGCGAGGCCGGTGGTGGTGGTGAGAGGGTGGATGAGGATTGGGGGGGAGGGGGAGATATTGGGGGTGAGGGTGAGGGTGAGGGCGTGGGCTTGTTGGGCGTAGTGGGTGCATTCGGATTGTTCGAGGAAGGGGATGGGAATGGGAGAGGTCATGTTTGATACCAATAGGGTTGTGGTGGTGTGGTGGTGGTGGTGTGGTGGATAGATAGTAGATAAATGAAGTGAAGTGATGGAGATATTAAGTACTAGTAGTAGAGATTCTGAATGTCCGATTGCTGTGAATACTATTTACAGGGTTATTATTATATATCTACAGATCCAGAATGAAACAAGATGAGTCACAACACTCGTCATTAATTAACTAACTACCCATTAAATTAATCAATGGATAAAATGAAGTGATACGAGTCCCGGTTAGTGCTTATTCCTTCTTCTCCAAATAACAAACGATTCTACTCACGAAACCCTAACTTCACCACCAACACCATCCCCAAACCACCTCATAAAGAAACCCCCCTCCCAACAACCATCCCTATCCTGATCCTTCTCCCCACCTCGTCCTCCAACACCCCCCACCGCAATACCGTCCATCCCCTGCTTCACAAAAATCCCCAATCCAAAACCCCCTCACCACGCCAAACTCCACTTTCTTCCTCCTCAACTCTCCCAGAATCTCAACTAGGAGACGATCCAAATCACATCCTCCCTCGGACAACGTCACCGAGATCTTCACACAGGGGATTTCCCACGGCCGAAAGCCACAGTACTTCGCTTCATCCCGTTTCCAGCACGAGGGTGTTATGGCTGTTTTGTTCGGGGATGTACAGGGCGACGTGGATGGGGCGGCGGTTGTCATGTTGGATGGTGTAGATGGGAATATACTAGTGACTGATGAGGGTTATGTGGATAGGAGTACTACTAGATTTGATGGATGAGTAGTACTATCCTCGACTGCAAAGGACGGACACCTCGGTCACTGGAAATAAGTATACTAGAGCAGATGGCATGGACAGAAGAGTAGTACTAGTACTGCTAGAAACGGAGGAAGCCTCCTATGGAACATCGCGAACAACTGAACCAGCCCAGGAGCCACAGTCTTAGTATGGCTTAGAGGGATGTCATGTTGACGGCAACTTCCGATCCCTGTGGCGTCTGTAGAGGGTCGAGGGATTACCCATACTGTAAGAGACAAGATTCCGATATGTCTCGCACCATCTTAATTGGTTTTCATATTAGAAAAGTGAAATTCCTCAATCTTCGCGGTGAGCACACTCCGGAGAGATTCTGAATAAAGGGAGGATACTAGTCCCATCGCGGTGGTTACATTCGAGGTCCTTTTGGGTCCTTTTCCGACATAGTCTGTGAGCCGGAGAGCCGTTAATATCATCTGGCTCCTGAGGGCATGGGCGGTTTACTTTCTAGCACTGAGTACAGCATCGTACTAACCTACGTCGGCAGGGGAGCATATATGCTGTACAATTAATATTACTATCCGCTCGACCTAATCTATACAGTGACATACTCCCCAACTGCAAATCACAATCACAATCAATACAATCACATCGTATCTCATCATATCATCAATGCACCGGGTATGAGGCAAGCAACACAGATCCCACCTTCGAACTCCCTGTCAACCAGCATGAAAAGCCACAGATTATCGCAGAAACAATGAAGCCGGTCGGCTACGACGTCCCCTCCAGTTCAACCAGAACCCGCAGGTCACCATCCATCCAATCCACATTGCTCGCCGACACCAGCGCCATCGCCCACTCGCTGTCGTTCTGAACCGGTGCCAGTCCGTCCGGTAGCCACACCTGGAACTTCCAGTGTGTTGGTGCGCCCCAACCACCGGCACCGTCCATGCCAGCATCGGGCGGCACGCCCGGCAGCTGGCCCGCAAACTTGCGCGAGATCAGCTGCTTCAGTGTCTCCAGATCGGGGCATTGGTTCGCCGCCACATCGCACCGCGGGTGCATGCGCTTGCCATCTTGCAGGACATTGATCCGAAGCGAGACATTGGTTGGAGCTGGAGCTGGGCCGGTGTTTGTGTTGATAGTGCCGGACAATGGCGCGAAATTCGGTGGAAACGGTTGGAACTGAGCCTCTGATGCATGGTCGTGAGGGGAATGATGAACTTCATGTTGGGTCGCCAGACTGTCTCGGATAACCCGTGAGATCTCGCGGGTGATACTGCTGGCACTATGGGACAGTCAGTGATGTACTCCAAGGAGTGGTGAGCAGACGTACAATTCGTTCCGGGAAGGATGATCTGAACTCCCACCAATGCGCCAACGCAAGTCCGACGTGGCGTCAGCATTCAAGATGCGCAGCACGTTTGCATCCTCACACGGCAACGGACACTCGTAACCGCCGCTGTGAATGACCTGGTAGTGGCTGTCAATGGCAGCAACCAATCCCCGCCAGTCCGGCTGTTGCAGGCCTGACATATACCACAGGCTGTCGAGCTCACAGTTCTGATTATACAGTTCATAGGACTTTGCGAACGCGTCCCAGTCGGTCGAGTACCCATCCAGCAAGAGATCCGTCAGGCCCAGATCCGTTGGCGGAGCGGATTCGAGCTGAGGTTGCGCGGCGGGCAACGTGGGCTGGGTGGACATATACTCGTCTGGGGTATGATGTTGATGCATCTGAAGGTGGTCGTCCGTCGGGGTGCCGGCGTTGAGATTCTGCAGACTATCCTCGGTCTTTCGTCTCCGTCGCTCCTCGGTGCCACCCCCCTTCCTGGTTTCCACGGCATACTGCCGCTGACGCTCATTGGTCACCATCCGTCGCAGCAAAGGAATCACCAGCGAGATGATTTTCTGTTGATCCCGGGGCCAGATGTATGTCCTTGGGCCCATGCCCTCGTTGACCACGTTTTCCCCGAAGAACCGCTCGCCATGTCCCTCGACCTCGAGGAAATGGCGCACACAGTTCCACAGGCGCAACTTGACCATCTCGGTATCGCCCTTCCCACGCTGGCCCACGCAATCCCGCCGCTCCGGGTGGCGATCATCAAGCATGTATCCTTTCGCCGCTGCCTGTAGATGCAGAAAGTTCTCCGGTGACAGCTCCAGCGATGCAAATAGTTTCGACATTGGTGGACGGGTGTACTTCTTGTTACTCGATGGTTGGCGGAACAGGGCAGCGGCAGAATGAAGGCCCACAGCCCGAGCTTCGGAGAGGGACTGGGACGGCGCACCGCGAATATCCAGACCCTCTCCGCCGTAATGATGGGGATGCTGGTGATGCTGCTGCTGCTGATGGTGGGGATGGTGAGTACCAGCGAGACCGACTGCAGCACCTGCCGTTAATGCCGGGTCCAACGCATCCTCGTTCCTCTTGCGTTTCTTGGTTGGCACCCGAGTTAAACCGCCACCAGAAGGCTGGCCATGTTCGTTCATCGAACTCGGTCCGCGCAACTGTCGTCCGCCTCCGATGCCAGCCCCAAATCCAGCGTCCCCAAAGCTATCATCCTCCATATGAGTATCAGGCCCATATCCATCCAGGTGATGCTGGAGACCCGCGGCCCCGGCCGCAGCAGCGACGGCAGCGGCGGCAGCCCAGTCTGAGACCTCTTGGCCCGCAGCGGCCGTAGCGGCCTCCACCAACCCGGCTAATTGGTTCTCACTGGGTGCATATCCGCTGGTCGCGAGGTGTGCGCTCGGGTCGACGTTGGCGGAAGTGGTCGGGTTGGTTGAGAATTCGGCTGCCGAGGCCGACGGGGGATGTTGATGGTTCGAGGTAGACGTCGATGTCATTGCGGTTCGAGTCGAGTCGCGTCGGCGTGTGGATGCACAGCCACCGCAACGTGTGCAAGGTCAGGAACAGATTGGTCTAGAAGCCACCGAGTGAGATGCGGTCCGGCAAGGTGTCGTGAAGAGGAATAGACCGGAGGATTGATTAACAAGTCCTACTGTCGCACTGCACCGCACCGCACAGTACCGCGAAATGAGTTTTCAAGCGCAGAAGATAGCGATGCGAATTCCGAAGCAACCGGGTTTACGTATATGGTTGTGTGGTACTTGCAGTATATATCGCGTATGGGTAGGTGTTGAGTGCTTGTTGACGATCGGCAAAACAAAACAGCTCAGGTGGACACCTGGCACTCCCAGGCAGGGAGGATCCCCCTGTTGCCCACGTTGAGTGAGGCGTGTGTAGTGAATGGAGGCTGAGAGCCCCAATGATTATCGCGAACTCTGGCGCAACTGCGATAAGTGATTGCAGTGATAGTTTGTTGACCGCGATGACGCTGTTTGGCTGGTTTGAAGGAGGAACAGACAGTGCAAACTCTGCAGGGAAGACACTGTTGCCGTTGCCAAAGACAGTTAACCACAGTGGGTCCAGTCACATGACCTGACTGCAACTGAGGCAACCACAGGAGCGATGACTATGCCGACTGCACAATCAGGGACTTTTACTATGAATCAATTCGGTCCTGCCAAACTGCCCTAGCTGCAAAAAATAACACAATGTTTGGATGGAAGAAACAGAATCACCCCCGTCTCGGCACATCAAATATCGCTGGCCAATCATATCGAACAAATCGGAAGAAATCGTATCTATGTCAGGCATCCCAGTAAAACACCTGAACCCCAGAAAAGAAATATGAACAGAAGAATGTCAAGGTCATGTAGTTCAGTACGGGATGTCCCCACTGGTTAGACTTGTGGAACATGAGCACGTTCAGTGGAAGTAATATGTCATCGGGATTTTAGAGCTCACGGAGACACTCAGAATCCATCTCCCTCCTTCCACACTCTTCCGACGTCGAGGGCCCGTGCCTGAGGGTCCTTGCCACGTTCCGTGGCATTGGCCACCAGTTCATTGATCAACAACTCCTCCAGATCGATTTGCTCCGCGAGCGAGAGGTCCTCCCCTGGCTGTGGGAAATCCAGATAGCTCTCCTCTCCCAGTGTCCCACCCATTCGGGTCAGCTCGATCATGTCAGCCCGCGCGTTCCATCCCTTGAATTGCTCCTCAAGCTCGGATTTTCGATTATGATGGCCCCGGAAAGCATCGTACTCGTCTTCGCCGCCAAAGCAGATCCCGTACCCATCGCAGTAACAGATGTGCTCCTTCACACAGACGACATTCTCGCCCGTGAACACCACCTGCCACAGGTATTCCCAAATGCGACCGGAGATGTAGTCACTGAGCTCCGTCCGGAGCATCCAGTCGCGGAAGTAAATGAATCGGGCCCTCGGGATGGCCAGAATCCGCTCGCGCGACACGGCGAACTGCGCGCAGCATGGTTGCGACAGGACTTCGGGGACGGGGTCATCTGGGAAGATCTCTCCCCAGGCTCGGGCCAGCATAACCTCTTCTTGCTTGGTCTGGTCCTCCACCAGCGTGCCCGGGTGCAACCAGGCAGGGCAACCGGGGCTCCAAGCGCAACGCAAATTCACATACCCCTGCCGGACCACATATGCAGGGTTCAGACGCCGTAGGAGATCAGCGGCATCGCCGCCAAAAAGATCGTCATTGTGCCAAGCAAATTGATGTGAATGCATGAAGGCGATGATGTCCGGGAGTATGTCGTAATGTTCGATGATGTAGCTCAAGTAGACCATCACCTCATGACCTTTGTTCTTCGGCGGATGCAAGGGTGCTGACGGGTCATTGACGGCGTAGATTGCTGTCTCCCACTCCGGCAGTTCGGACTCAATCCAACTGGTGTCCTCGCCATCGGCCTGCGGCACCACGAGCGTTTTTGTGTACGTGGACCCGGAGGGTTTGGGTATGCCAGGGACGTATTGTGGCTTGGGCGCATACGGCGTCCGAATGGCAGATTCCTCCTGGATCTTGGTGACATTGAAGCGCGTCGACGGCGACGGAGATGGGGTCGTAGCCAGTTCACCCAGCCCGACGGCCTGCGTCGCTTGCTCCCATTGCGTGGAGAGGCTGCGGATGGCGAGAAGCATGCAAAGTATGAAGGTAAAGCCAAAAAGGGGCACAGCCCGGCGCGAGGAAATCATTGGAGATGGTTGGAGATCTTGATCGGGGGAGGAGTAAAGATAGGTACACTGCAATTGGATGAATGAGCTCGATCAGCAATGGAGCTAAGGCGAAGGGCTTGGAATACCGAGAGCCTGGCCTTGCAGGGTCTGGCTGTGTGGAATCCAGCCCGGAAGCAGAGAGAGCACCCACCGTGAGTCCAAACGCTACAGAAAAGAAGCCATAGAATAAAAGGGATCGAAGTGGTCACAGTCGGGAACAGTTGTCAAATCCCCGCGATCCGAAGGACAGAACGGCAAGATGTGCGGCCACAACCGGTCGAAGGTTCCACGAGCCAAACAGAGAGGGGTAAGAGGAAACGAGGACCGTTCCTAGGGTAAATTCATGCGACCCGGATTGGATTGGATTGGATTGGACTGGATTGGAGGAACGGATTGGTTGAAAAGGGTGGCCGGAGGGAGGCATACGCAAAGGATGGCGCAGGAAGCGGGCGGGAGACGCGGGCGGAGGCGACGCTGGCGTCAGCGCTGATGACGACGATCGCTGGCTCCGTAGATCTTGAAGGAGTGCAATTCTTGGCCCTCGGGTGAAGATCGATCTAGAAAGAGAGGAAGACAGGTCGATGAACCAGTCACCCTGGAGGGGACCAGCAACGGGCCCTGGCTGGAACCCTGCTTTTGCGTGGCCGGAGAATTCACGCAGGATCCCCACGGGCGGCCGCTGGATGTTCGGTCGTCCCGGCATTCGGTGGCCGTCCCTGATTGGAGCCGGCCAGCCACGGCCCCTGACCCGGTGGCCCCAGGATGCACCCGATCGATCGCGGCCCAGTGCTTATTCTTACAGACTGCCACGATGCCCTCTTCTAACCGAGTATCAGGGTTGCCAAACAGCCCGATGGACAAGGTGGATTACGCCGCGATAACGTTTGTCGTATGTACATACACGTAAGGGTCCTCGGCCCCGGGCACCGGGACGGGGATGATTTCAGGTGAGAATGACCTTGCAGGAGCCACATTTCCATGGGATCGAACATACAGGCAACGGGGTATGATGGGGGGAGCCGCTTCAAAAACGCCGATAAAACAATGATTTCCCGATATGAGGGGGGCAACACCCATGAGATGATAATACATCAACAACCAAAAAGACACCAGGTATAAAGGTAGAAAAGAAGAAATGTCGGGCAATGGCCAAAGGTACCCATCATGTCTCATCATCAACGGCGTCTTCCACCGTGGCGACCCGGCCCTTTCCCTTCGACGCCGAGTCCGAGTCTTCAGGATGGCCCGGCCCGTCAGTTCCTTCGACCAGGCTGCTCTCGCCTTCGAGCTGGGCATCAGGCGCCAGATCCGTCCACTGTTGCGACAGTGATTCTACACCCGACCCGGTTGCCGTCGACGTGGCTCCCGATTGCCAACTCGGCAAACCCTGAGGAGCAGAAGGCTCCGATGCAGCTGCACCCTCGTACTCTTGGCCTTCAGCCGTTGCAGTCGCGGTCGGTAGGGGAGCCTGAGGGGTGAAGGTGTTATCGAACATCGGGATGGTGCCGGTTTCAGGAACAGTAGGAGTGGGGCGTTGATCAGCCGGCTGGCTGGAGCCCTGCTCGGGGGAGTGAAGAGGGATGAGAGACCAGCCTGCCGGGAGGTTCAGCCCCTCGGGCAGTCGACTGTCTCCAGCGCCCATGGCGGGTGCACGAGGGTCCGAAATGAACCGACGGCGTGTAGTAATGGATGAAGTTGGGGATGAGACGGCGGTGGAACTTTGGAGTGCGGTGCTGTGTGGAACTGGGGAATTGGCCTGCAGGGTCCGAAGTCGCTGAAGCTCCGTCTGCAGCAGCCGCACCATATGGAGCTGGTCCGCAGTGACACGCAGATTGTCGATTTCCTGTATGATCTGTTGCTCCATGTGCTGCAACTGGCTTTGCATATCGGTCACGTTCGACGTAGGCATGGGCACAGCCTGCGGCGCTGCCACCGGGGGAGGCCGTCCAAACCCAAAACCAAAACCAATTTGCCGGGCGTCTGGAACATTGATATTATTGGCTTGCTGTACGGGTGCATGGCCTTGGTGAATTTGCTGATGGAGGTTCTGGAAAAGGTCACCTCTTCCCGCCCCAAATCCAATTCTGAAAGGTCCAAATTGGTAGACCCGAGCTCTGGGTAGCCCGTCCGCTTGTCCATCCCTACCAAACGCCGGATTTCCAGCCGGTATGTTCTGTGCGCCAGCATTGTTACCAGGTCCTTGATTGCCGCCATCACCTGCCCCCCGGGCTTGAGGTGGCGCAATAACAGGCCGCCGACAGGTCGGGCAATTCTGCTGTCTCTCCAGCCAGCTTCGAAGACAGGCAAAGTGCAAAATATGGCCACAGGGAAGTTTCTTCGGGCGTAGTCTATCAGAGACCCGGTTCCGCTGCGCACCCGCCGGCTGCTGCCAATGTGTCATTTCTTCCCGACAGATGATACACACCTCCTCCCTGGCAACTTCTTCGGCAGTTGCATCCGGATAGCGTTCATTCATGTCCCGGGTCGCATTGCGGTAACGTACGAAGTCCATGATGCGTCGCCCAAAAGAGCGAATGGTGACCACGACGTCGCGCAAGATGTGAATCGGCAGGCCGTAGAACGTGAAGAGAATCGCAAAGAAGGTAAGATATACGGTAAGCTTGAGGAAGTCGGTAAGCAGGTCGAGGTAGAAGATCCAGCGGCCCTTTTCTTCCCAGCCAGGAACATCCAATTCCATCTCGTCGATGTCGTTCTCATCTGGCAGGTTGGGGGTGTCCCTCTCTCCAGACTCCGCATACTGGCGCAATGACTCCTCCCGAGCTGCCCTGATCTCTCGACGGCGCTCCTCCATCTTGGCTTTCAATTGCCGGTGTGTGATGTAAATCTCGACCAAGGAAATGGTGTACCGGGCCGCAGTCGAGCTGGAGAGGATCGTAAGGACAGCGAATTCGAAGCCGAACATCACCATCATATCGGGCCGCGCCTGTTCAAGAACCGTCCGGATGCAGTACCTCAACATGAACGAGTTAAACAGGACCGAGAGGAGCAGCGAAGCGGCCAGTCGGATATGGAACAAGCGCGGGTTCGCCGGAGGTTGCTGCTCAAGGAATTCCACCCGGCCCTCGCCAATCCAACCCCAGACCTTTCCAACCAGCAAGGAGACGAACATGACCAGGAACCAACCGCCCAGCTCTCCTCGGAAAATCGTCATCGCCAAACATGTTTCCGTCACGGCGAACCATGCTTTCTCGTAGAGCTGTTCCGTTTCGATAGGTCGAAGGGGTCCGTAGAGGAGACGCTGAAGCCAAAAGAGGAAAAAGCCAACCGCCAGGAGACTGATGTTCATCAAGATCTGCGCGAGAAGCGTTAGCTTGGTCACGGATATGAGGCCCCAACGTTGGCGCGCCAAGGGAGCTTGTTGGGGGCTGCGGCGGGGAAGCGTACCATGAGATTTGCACTGCTCTGAGAGAGGTATACACATGCAGCATAGAAGTTTGCTCTCTGATGCAGCGCTTTCAAGAAAACACCAGTGGCCAGGGCAGCCGAGGCCTATGGGCAGAGTGGTCAGCCTAGAGGGAGACAGTAGCCTGGGAGCAACATACCCCAGCATACACGGCCAATCTCATGGCGACGGGTTGAAAAGGGTGGGCGCAAAGCCCGATTTCATGGACGAGGGCGTAGCAACGGGGCCGGAACTTCTCAGATAGACATTGACACCGGGGGGGGTAGGAGGAAGAAAAAGAAGGAAGAGTTGGGGACGATCGCGTGGGCGAGAGAGACGATGATGGAATGATGGGGATGGATGGGGGGAGGTTCTGGCCAGCTAATCTACTCGGTATCACCCGTACCTGGTATCGGTATTCGTTACCCAGCCTGGAGTGACCGCCTTGGCATCTGACAGCAGCAGCTGTTCCCCAAATCTTCGTATCGATGGTTCGGAGGATCGTAGGATTCTCTGCATTGGGTGGGGACGAAGAAGGTCGAATGATTGTAAAGTGACTGGTATGATGCAAGATCCCCCTCCCGCATGGATGGTGAAGTTGTTCTAAACTCAATGGCGAGACCGGAGTACCTATACTACGGAAGACGGACGTGGGTAGAAGCTATTGTCACGCACGAGCTCCCGCCGATCAGGTGACGGGCAGCTGGCCGGCATCCGGCGTGGCATCCGCTCCGTCATCGGTTCCTCATCATCATCTACACCGTACTTCGTACTAATATTGATAGCGAGCAAGCAGCTCCAGCACTTCGACATAAGCTCCACCGTCGCCGGCATCATTTCCAGGCGTAATGAGCTGAGCCGTTGTCATGGCTTCCCCACGGACTCTGTTCACAGCCAGCCGCTTGCAAACATGGACCTACTTGCTTGGCGTCTGTCCATTCTCCATCGCATTCCTGGTCTTCATCAACTCGTCCGTCTCCTTTGTCGTCACGGAATTAATTGGACTCCGTGATGGGGAAGGCGATGCAGTCGGCACCCTGGGCTTTGCCGACGAGCTGCTGGCCCTCGTTGCTTGCCCCTTGTGGGGGGTGCTGTCGGACCGCATAGGCGTCCGTCATGTAAGCTCCACCCGGTAGTCGGGTCAATTGAAATCTTATCTTTCTCATACATTGTCTCTGCTATATAGGTCTGCACTGCCGGCTATGCTATCGTGGCCCTTGCCCTGGTCCTCTTCGTCCAGGCCAAAAATGTCTACCCTCAACTCCTGCTGGGAAGGCTGTTGTTCAGTCTCGGGGGCGCAGCGGTATCGACCATGGTCACGGCCGTTCTTCCAGCCGTAGCTGGATCTCACTCATCACCACAGCATAAACCCACATCGGTATCCCAGAAACATACCGCGTCATCCTCCCGATTGGCGGGGTTTGTAGGCATGTGTGCGGGCTGTGGTGCCCTTGTTTCCCTTGTCGTCTTCCTGCCCCTTCCAGCTCGTTTCCAGCAATTGGGTCTTTCTCCCGCGGAAGCTATCCAGCGGAGTTACTACCTCGTCGCAGCGGTGTCTCTAGTCATCAGCGTCGTCTGTTTCTTTGGCCTGAGAAACCTCCCCGGCGAAGAGGGCAAGGCCTGGAGTTCTCTGTGGTCCGCCCGGCGGCGCGGGGCACCTGATGGCGGCGAGTCGTGCTCGTACGCTCGTAAATTCCAATTGCCCTATCTCGAACAGCTGGGCACGGCGTTCGCCTTAGGATTTCAGAATTCGGACATTTTCCTTGGCTATCTTGGAGGCTTTGTGGCACGCGCGTCGTCCGTGGGGATCTCGCTATTCATCCCGCTCGCTGTGAATCATTACTATCGCCAATCCGGCTTGTGCGGGAGCCAAGGTGGAGAGACTGCTAGCCCTGGCGACATAAAGAAGTCCTGCCACAGGGCCTATGTGCTCGCTTCGATCCTGACCGGGGTCTCACAACTAGTCGCGTTGATCGCGGCGCCAGTCTTCGGTTACCTGTCCGATCGATCGCGACGCCGTCACGTGCCGTTGCTGGCAGCGTGCTTTGTCGGCCTCGTGGGATACATCACGTTTGCACTGTTGCCCAGCCCTGAGTTCAATGGCGACCACGGCAGTCCCGGCGTATTCGTAGTGATGGGCCTGGTCGGGGTCAGCCAGATCGGAGCGATTGTCTGCAGTTTGTCCGTGCTGAGCAGCGGCATTCTCAGCATGAGCGATGCGAGTAGCGTGGAAGAGCAATTCTGGACTGAGCCGAGTGATCCCAGTGAGGATGAGGGAGAGGACTGTCCTGTCGCCGCCGGAGAGGAGGATGAGGACCGGCCTCTGATGGCCCATCGTATGGGCCGGAAAGGGCGGCATCTCGCGCATCTGAAAGGCTCGATTGCTGGAGTGTATTCCCTGTACGGTGGAGCGGGAATTCTGATCCTAACCAAACTAGGAGGACTCCTGTTCGATGTGCTGTCGTCGGGAGCGCCGTTCTACATCATGGCCGGCTTCAACGGGGCACTGCTACTGGCAGGGCTGGTCAGTGGGTTCATCGGGCACGCAAGGCCCGCTACACCCGCTGGATTTGATGCGTAGCGTTGGAGGAGTTTTTTTTTTCCCCTCTTGATATTCTGGTTTTGCATATAGAGCTGCTTTCTGTGCGTTTCTTTGTGGTGTCGACAGGGATTATTTTGTTAGCTTGGATGCTTAGCGTGGGCATAAGCCGCAGCCAGCTGGGGTACCGGAAATGCGCGACTTCTGCCATCACCGCCGAGCGAAATCCAACCCCGTCCGGCCCCCACGCCTGGCCCCCGTCCTCTTCGTTTCAGCTCCAGGGCAGCCAGGTTGAGAGAATGTGTGAGATGGGTGAGAAGGAGAGAAAGATTACGGAGGGAGGGAACAAGCGAGGGAGCAGCCGGGTGGAAGTACCTCTTAAGTGGGACAATATCATATCCCCGGCTCCAGCGTGAGTCGGCCTCTCCCATCCAACTCCTTTGCCGTAAGCGCTGACAGGCCCAGTGATCCCCAGTGCTTCGCCCACCATCCGGGCTGAGCGAGATGCTACTACCCACTGGATGCTTGCTAGCACAATAGCACAATAGCAATCGGCCAGTCGACTGGGAGGGTCCTGGACACCATTGCCAATCGGGCAAATGTACATCCCAGGACCCTTGCTGGCTTGGATGGCTTCGCTCTCAGCCTCGCCGGAATTCGCCCGTCAGCGTCACGTCGATTCTTTTCGCCCCCAATGCCATGGACCCCATTCTGCCTGCCCTTTATTTACCTCTTCTCGCCCAGCTTGGATGGCCCCAGACTGTCCCATCCAAATCACTCTGCCTCTCCTCCATCCATCTCCCTCCCCCCCCCCCCCCCCTTCCCAATCAACCAACTCCTCATAATCCCACATCATGCGTCTTCAACTCGCCACCTCTCTGGCCCTTCTGGCCACTGCTTCCACCGTGGTCGCTGACGATGTTCTCTCCATGCTCTGGCCCAACTCCGCTGACGGCTATGACGCCAAGTTGATTGGAACTGTACGTCCTCTCAATCCTGCCTCATCCACCATCTAACCCCATCCAGACCGGCGGCGCCCTCACCACCCTGGTAGTCAACTGCCCTGCCACGGCCTCGTCCACTGTCACTATCACCAGCGCCAGCCCCGCGACCACCAGCGCCGCCGTCGCCAAGCGCGCGACCACCGCCTCCTCCTCCGATGACGATGACGACGACGATAGCTGCGACATCCCCGCTGGAGGCCGCACCGTCGTTGCTGGCAGCAGTACCTGGGCCTTTTCCTATTCCGGCACTGATCTGTAAGTGCCTATCTCTCCTCAACCCGCCCAGCCAATCAGTCAATTAACCCAAATACCAACCCCAGCTACGAGAGCGCCGCCTGCACCTACTCCGGAACCACCTGGCTGTCCTGCGGAGTCACCTTGAGCATGGATGGCGAGGTCTCCACCACTAGTGGCGCCAGCAGCACCGAGATCCCGAAAGTGCCCATCACCGTCACCGCTACCGCCTCGGCCATCGACTCCTCGGCCACCGGCTCTTCTGCCTCTGCTACAGGCACCGCCTCTGGATCCACTGCGTCTGCCACCGGCAAGTCGTCCTCTTCTACCCAGTCTGCTTCCACCAGCGCCAGCGCCAGCGCCAGCACCAGCGACAGCGGTGCCATGACCTTTGCTACTGGTGCTTCGCAATTGGTTGCCGGTGGTGCTGCCATGATGATCGCTTTGGCCATGGCTTAAACCCTCCATGGCCGAGAAACACGCTATGAACCGAAGACGAACAGTATAGCAGAGAGGAAACACATAGTCACAGTAGTTGCAGCACAACAAAAACCATACACTCGCGGGAAAGGACGTGAAAGCCCCTTCAAGCGAACTGCACTCTATGACCACGAGTAGAGATATTCCTTTTTTTTCTACCTATATCCACTGAACGTGTATATTATGATTTAATCAAGATATGAATATGAAACTATCACTATCCGTCATGATGACCCAAGAATGCCATAATTACCAACAGCAACTATTACTAGTCCAATACATCCCTGAGTGCTTACCTCCACGTCTTCTCACACTTGTCTAATTCTGCCTTTTCGCTCTCTCTCCCTCTCTCCAACCCAACCGCCCAAAATCCCCCTACCATCAATACAACATATCCCAACGAAAAATAACCCCCCACCACACAAACAAACAAACAAACAAACAAATAAACAAAGAAGAAACCCCAAAGCCCAATCCATACCACACTCACCGTCCCCGTTTTTCTAACCTTCAATGACTATCCCTTCCTTAGGCTAGGCAAATCTCTAAGTCCCTATGAATGAAACAAGGAATTACTACTCCAATTTATCTAAGTATCTGAGATATCTAGCCCGGGTAAGGCATTTACGTTTAGTTAGTATGTGACTTGATGATGGGGGTTATAACGAAGTTAATTGCTTTCAGGGGTCCAAAGTCATAAAATGTGAATGTGGAAAAAGGGGGGGATATGTCCTGGTAGTATGTCATATTTGGATGTGTCATGGGTTGGAGGGATGAATATATAATGTGGGACGAGTTGTTTATACAGTCTCGTACGGCAGATGACTACTATATATGATCTGGATCTAGAATCCATCCATTGTGATATTCTTCTAGTCGTATCTCGTTGATTGGCATTACATCACCCCCGAACCGCGTGTAAACACATTCCCGTATCCTTCAGATCCCTTGCTCCGGTCCTCTTTCGGTCGTCGCTCGTCCGCTCGTACTTCCAGTCCAGCACGGATGATGTTAGTGCGCAGTATGCGGATATGTGCTTCGCGGGAGTAGTTCTCCAGGCTGTCCAGGATGGACTGCTGGACCTCGGTCCGGAGGTTGACCTGGTTGGAGACCAGGACATTCTTCTCGAGATCAATCCGCGCGTCAAGTGTTCCGCCTTGGATCAGTCCGATGAGTTCCTGCACGAATGGCGAGTTGGAGTCGGTAGGGTCAGCCTGGCCGCCGACAACTCTAGGGGCAAACATCTTCGTCATGGATTCAAGTGTCACGCGGCTGAAGGGGATGAGGTATTGCTGGATAGACTTGGTACGGATGCGAGTGAATAACGTCTTGATGTGACGCTGTAGGTGGATGTCGAGTAGGTAGTCGGCGTTGTAGGCTTCGAGGATCTCGAGACAGGGTCGGAATTTGGAGTTGCAGAAAAATGAGATCGCCCGGCGGATCTGCGGCTCGAGCTCAAGGAAGTTTCGGAACGAGTTATTGTCCAGCACGCGACGCTGGAGCTCGTTCCGATCCATCGATGCAAGGGCGCAGAGACCACCGTATACTGCGACATCATTAGAAGTGAGGACTTCGTTGAAGGAGTCACTCAGACTCGGGTCGGTGGCCAAGAAGCTATTAGCTGCGTCCAGATATGCCCCGGAGTGCAGCTGTGAGAGACCCAAGGCCGCGGACATCTTAGGTTGGTTCTTTGCTTGCTCCTCTTGCTTTGACTGTAGGTTGCGCAATCGTTGCACATTCGACTGCACACTTAGCCAGTCCCCGCGCTCGATGGCGACATTGATAATCTTGAACAGCATCGACGCAATGTGTGTCGGCGTGGTGCAATAATCTCGCATACGAGAATAGGCTTTGGACGCCGAGACAAGGTCGCCTACCTGGTTGTAATGTTGTCCGAGGTCTTCGTTGCCCATCTATCAAGCAGTTAGACGGTGGAGGTCGTCTCGCGAAGCGCAGGCAAACGTACTCTTATGCTTTCTTTGATCAGATTGTTCTTATAGCCCCGGAGCTCATGCTCGAGCCGATCTGTTTCCGCCTTGACAGACTTCTTCATACGGTCCACCCAATTCGTATCAAGAGTAGCTTCCGGGTCGTTGGGTGCAGCGTCGGCAAGAGCTCGGACTGCACGCTCGTATCTGAGGACATCCCTGCCGCCCTTGGCTTCTGCAACGGCAGCCTTCAGTGCCTCAACAGAGAGGTAGGTTGAGCATGTGCCTATTAGGAGCAATCGATTGAACCTGGTCCGGCCTTCAAGTGATAAGCTTGTTAGTTTCGCCAGAAAGGACCAGGTACCAGGGGGTTCACATACCAGTGTAGTTTGCAATGTACGACTCGAGTTCGAACTTGGGTGGATCTTCGACCGGGTAAGTCATTGTTCGCCATTTCTCAGTTGATCCGCAAGAGCCAACATACCATCGACTTTAATGATCGGTCCTGTCATGTTCACACTGAGGTTGTCCAGATCTGCATTCCCCGATCCCGCCACTGACCCTGCAGCCTGCGCTGGAGGAACCCCATCGAAAGCGTCCGGTGCCATGTAATCCATGTTGTTGACTGTTTTTGTATGCAACCTTGCACTTTCGGCACGTGAGACTATGTTAAATGACGGGTACTGCCGATATCAAAGCCAGCGCGGGATATCTGGTTCAAATGTAGGCTTTGGAAGCGTGGTCGAGCCTTCACGAGGGCCCCCAGGCCAATAGGTAGTATGGGTGATAGCGCCGCACAGCAAGAGGCCAGTGGAGAACGAGCTAGTCTCGCAGGCGTAAAAGTCACTGGATGTCGAGAAGTCCTTCGGTCAAGTGCGGGATAGGCGATAAAACAAAAGCAATCGCATCAAAGCACCGACAGAAGACGCGGACCGAGGCAGCGACGTGGAGGCGGGCCAGGTGGGATGTGCGGGTGAGATGATATCGCAACGGTCACCGGCGGCAGCATCATTTGGCCCGATCTATCGGCGTCGCTGCCTGGGGGAGCCCACCGCCTCAGTCACCGCCTTTCCCGGCGGGCTTGAGAGCTCAACATCATGTCTCGGACCTGCGGCCTCAGGCTAGCGGGTACTACCACACTTTTACATACCATGTAATACAACGATATCACAATCATTCCGATGTACCTGAATAACCTATACCAAATCTTGCAATCTGCTCCAGGCCATTTGTTTGGATAAATCATGCTCGGACGAATTCCCTTCCCAGTCGTCACTCATGGTCGATTTCTCCAATCAAACCAACGCTTCCCGCCAAAAGGACGTGTTGAAGGGGGTAAGCATGGAAACTAGGTAATTAATGGGCATATAAGACTGGACATAGTCGCAGAGTCCTCCGTCCTGGGACTGGCGGTCAGCACAGGCCGATTCATATCATCGTGAATAGTTCGCCGCAGTATCTCTCAACAACCTCCACAGGGTTTCCATGTGTTGCCCTGTGTTCATGTTCAGCCGTATCAAGTGGGTCCAAGGCGAGGAGATCGTCATCAGCATTACTTGGTCCACTACATCAATTGACTGTCAATATACATTCTTTGCCAACCATCGCCTGGACCTTACCTGGCATCCCTTGGGCCATCACGATGCTCTGGTTCACTGATCGCGCGTTATTCCGAGTATCGAACCCAGGAAGATAGTGTGGACTTACTCAAGTACCATTGTAATGTCGGTGTCACTGATATGTTAGAAGCAATTTTAGAGCGTGGGTCTGAGAGTCAAACATACACTGGTCCTATTGTGATCGACGACACGCTTCCATTGTGAGGACTGCGTAGGCCTTCCTGATTTTGCGCTGGAGGAAGCAGCTGCGTTGGGGAGGTAGCTTGATTATTCACAGCAGAAGATGGCCTGGCTCAACCTCGTCAACGGAGATACAAGTACAGCTCCCCGATATACTCACCCCGCTGTGCTTGCATTGGACTGGCCGTTGGCGCTCAGCGCAGGCCTACATCTATCATCAGCTGTTTTATCGCTCAGGAGAGTCCCAAGACTTACCTTTGTGGTAGTATAATGGTACGAACAGGACGACGCCCACCCTAGACCAGATAATCTTAGCAGTACTCCATTGCTTGCCGTTGTCAAGCTGATAGTAGGTACTTACTGCGTTCCTAGTCTGGGGTCCACGGCTAGACTGATATAGACGACCGGACTGATGTGGGTGACCGGATTGATGTTGGCGACCGAAGTGAGTCTGGCGACCTACGCGAGTTCGAGGACCAAACTGAGATCGACGGCCCGGCTGAAACAAAGTAATTAGCAGGGTGATATGCTGAAAACAGTAGCAGGAAATAATGCTTACAGGGTGGTTGACTTGTGCCCTCTCGCGTTCACGCCTTCTCAATCTCCGACGCTGATTCCTCTGGCGCCGGGCCACCAGACGCTGAAGGGCGGTTTGGGTTTCGCTAAACCTTACTCTTCCACCAGGCCGATGGGACACCATGAGAGCCTGTACGCAAATTGGTGGCTGATCTAGGCCTGGCTTGCTTAACGTACCAGTTCATAGAGCCCATGGCACAAGGTCATGTAAAAGCATTGACTGTCGGTGTGTCCTGTACGTGAGCAGAAATGGCAGAAACGGTTGCTCTAATACTCGCGGTCAGCCTGAGGTCACTTCTATTCCATCGCTTGGAGACCAAGGTTGGGGGTTTCTCTCACACGGTCGCTAGGCATTGTCTTAGATGTCAGATGCTGGTCCTGTGGGGGCACGGTCTATGGAAATTTGGGACGAGATACGAAGACTGGACTAAACAAGAGATGAAAAGGAGGGTTATGCTTGATGAGAGAAGGCAAAGGGAAAGAAGAATGAAAGCCAAGCAGAGCAATTCTGGCAAGACAGGTGCGATTGTAGACAAAAATGGCAGGCACGCTGTGTCTTTATTCCGGGAATCGGAAAACGGAAATTTGAATACAGGACAGGAAAGAAGCCGCCAGTTGAAGGCCATTGCTAGACTTGCAGAGGGGTGTCCGCGGTAGTCGCAGTCAGCGCCTCAAGATTCTTTTTAACGATATGCAGATGACTCGGACAAAGTAAGAGTAAACAAGTATGTTTCCACACCTACATTCACATTGTCCAGAGATCGGGTCACCGAGATGACAGTTCGACTTGAAGATAAAGCAAGCCAAGTGAAGTAGCTCTCTCCCTTGAGGATTATACTATAGAGGTGGAGTCGGCTCTGTTGCTATTTCTCAAGCACAGCACAACTGACTATTCAACCTCGGCTCAAGTTGACTTCACACTGCAGCTTCGTTATCGCGAAAGCAGAAAAGCCGCCTAAAGGCTGATCGTATCAGGCATCAGTAAGTGTCGCAGCGGTTTCTCACCCAACATGTAAATAGACCCGGCATTCCGCTCCAGACACTCGTTATGTGATTGCCTTTAAAGGCAGCAGGCTTCAATATATCTAGGTAATCTGAGCGGTGAATGCTCTTGTGGTTTCTCATTAGAAAATAGTGATAGGTTGTAAAGGTAGACATAGCACGCTTCATCATTAATTTTGAACACACATAGAAACATACTGCAAAGTCAAACGAAATAGAGTGCGAGATAAACTAATTATTACATGAAGGCGACATGTCCCCGTTACGAGCGTTTTAACCCTGATCATGGTAAAGATGACATTAAAATCATAGTGCCTTGCTTCCTCGTCTCAGATGAGAGTCGTGAATCCGGCAAGGAAAGCACCCACAACTACAACCAGGCCGTATACCTGACCAAGATCAGTCGACGGTCTAGCCGCTATCCCCTCGTCCGGGACTCCAGTGAACCGCGGCACAGAGGTTGTGGCTGAGGCACTAGTAGCAGTTGCCCCTGCGGTAGTAGTGATGTTGACGCGCTTGGGATTTTGGGCACCACAAGGATGCTCAGTGCGGCAATTGGACTGGCACGTCGAGTTTCCATTGCACTGGGTGACACATTGGTTATTCTCCTCAGTGCAGATGAAGTATGGGATCGTCTGAGAGTACTGAGAGGCGTTGGGGCTCAGGCCATTGCTGCAAGTACAGTCGTAGACAAGGGTTTTCTGTATTCAACATATGATGCATTAGTCAAGCCAAAGTGAGTGACATAGGTTGATCGACTGTACTTACAGGGTTGCAGGTGTTTGCTGTGGGCGAGCCCGTCGTGTTCGGCAACTGGAGACAGAGTAGAGGGCAGGAAGAAGTCTGAGATTCACACCATTGATCTATCGGTTCACAGTCAGATGGGACTTGGATACCCCTTTACCTTCTACAGAGGAACCATACCTCTGGTCTGGATCGGAACACTGTTTGGGTCAAGTGTGGAATTGTTTTGGCTGTGGACAAGGCCGGCCACGGCAGTGAGGGCAATCAGGGAACGGAGTAGAACCATGTCGAGTGGCGTAAAGGCGGTGGGTATCACGATGAAGTCAAGAGATAGATGAAAGGTTTTTGGACTGTGTTGATGCAAGCTGTTAGTGTTGATCTCCGGGACTAATGAAGAAGAGGTATGGAGATATGCCGGACTTGCACGTACGTGTTCAAGCTGAGAAGCTAGAAGAGCAGTGGAGTTCTGGACAGGTCGTCGGCCAATATTGAGGGAACGAGTCTCTGCTGATATCAAACGGAAGGGCCTCAAAGAGGAAGTGGGGAGAGCTCGCGGCGGGACAGGAAGAGAAGCGAAAAGATGGGAAAGGAAGCCAAGAGGGTGAGCAATAAATAGTGAAAGTCTGGCGCTCAATGCCCGGTATATGTATTCACGCACACCGTACTACACTTGTCCGTTACGCGAGACGAGCGTGAGGTGGCGGCGCTATCAGTTCCTAAGCTCCAGACGGCTTGTGCTGGATCCAGCCATCAGGAAGGGGTCAGGCTGAGTGGTGAGGACCCAAGGGAGCAGCTAGGCTCCATCCTGTCATGGCTGGAGGCATGCTAAGAAACTTTGAGACTTCAGGGCCTGGTTGACCGTATGATTATTACACACCGAGGGGGGTTCTAGGGTGGAAAGATACTATCCAAAACCGACCAGGCCAAGAGGGATGAAGAGAGGCCGGAAGTAAGACCGGTCGATCCGGTGCTACTAGCCGATTGTAAATCCACCCACCCAGCTCGGCACGGCACTGTGGAAGCCTAGAAGGAGATAGTACGGAGTAGATAGTACCTAGGTTCAAGTCCCTCCCTCTCTGGACCCCTCTCGGATAAGTTGCGACATCACCCTAGTTTGCCAGGTAACATACCCCTCCCCTCCGTGTTTGCTGCTATGTTTAGTACTGGCGATTCAGCCATTCAGCCATTCAGTCATTGACTGCAAGGCGACCGGGAAAATTCGCCAGTGCGCCTGACTTGTGCATGAATGGAAAGTTGGCCACCCAGGTCTGATGATGGTGTGAGGATGTCTCAGAGGGAAGCCAAATGGCTGACAGGCGGCGGACGGGATCAAATCATCAACGAGTCGGCTGGCTGGGGGACACCCGCATGTCTCAGTTGAACCACCCCGACTGGGGGGATCCCCCAATGCTGGCCGCCTTGATTGGGCAAGGCCACTCTTGGCTTTTTCTAGCGCAGACCCTGGCCACTAGTAGCCTAGCCCGGTCCGGAACTGGTCCCGGACTGGTCACTAGTAAGTACCTACTAGTAGGTACTGGTAATCCGGCCGGAGTTTCTTGCGCTGTACAAAGGAAGCGACCTCCTTGAGGTTCGGATTCGATTTTGGTACTCTCTACCCGGAATAGAGGGGATCCAGTGAGAGCCAATCGAATCTCTCCAGTCTTTATTCAGTCAACCTTGTGGGGTCCAGATGAACTGCTACTAGTATGGAGTACTCCATTGCGATAAGATGCCACTGCGGGTGATAAGCCGCACATGACTTGCTCTTTCTGGCAAGGCGTTGCCGTGATCCCGTGATCGCTGCTGGTCCCTTTCGGAACGACGGCCTTTGGCTATCATCAGCATCCGCGCCTGCTTGACGTCCACTGGTGTCGCGAATCCCTCCCTCTCTGAGACATTCTATCTTATCAAGACCCCCATTCCCCTCCTTTTCGGGTCTCCGCGCCTCTAACCCCCGAATACCGCGTTGTACGTGGCCAAAATCCGGGCTGACACCCTGTGGCTTTGGAACGCAGTACACAGACCCCCTGCTGTACCAGCAAGCTTCGCTAGTAATTCCCGTTAGTGACCTTACCTCCGACCGTCCCCCGCCACCGGTGTCCCCCTTAAGGGCTGCATTCTGTTTCCTAACTATTATTAGTGATAGCTAGGCTCGCATTCTTCCGTTCTTTGAATATCTAGATGGATGGAGCCAGCGAATGAGAACACTGGCTCGGTGCCTCAGCAGCAACCACGCCCATCTTCACCTTCTCAGCCCTCGACTCCTCCATCTGACTCCATTAGCAATGCTACCATAGCGGCGTCGCTCTCCAATGGGATCGCTGTCAGCAATGGCTCGATTCTTCCCCGTGCACAGGATCTCTCGAATAAAGATCGTCCGGTCTCCGGCATAGTCCCCCCATACTGGAATCATCACCGCAATGCATCCAGAGCTTCACACATCTCAATCGATCAGTCTCCGGGCATTACCCTTGAGGATCATACGGAGGATCCAGATTGTGAGACCAGCCGTGGCCTGTGGGCAAAAAGCGTGGCTGTCGATGACCATGTCGTCGTACGAGGGAAGACGGGTATAGGATCCTATGTGGTGTGGAATTGCAGAATTCAAACGCTGGACGTACGTCAATATTCTCTCGTGGTGCTCTATCGCCGTTGCGTCGTGGCCATTGATTGCTTGTTGCCAGTGGCTTTAGGTGCTAATGAAGTTCTAGGGCGGACCTATCACTGTTCGTTTAAGGTATGCTTTGACGACTCGTTTGATGGTTGGCCTTTGCTAACTTTTCCTCTTAGATATTCCGAGTTCGATGACTTGCGACAACGATTAGTCGCATCCTTTCCATATGCGAAGAATGCCCTCCCTCCTCTTCCCCCAAAGAGCGTCATTTGTATGTCCACGATAGCCCGCACAAGACATGAATGCGACTGACTAATAGTCTCCAGTTAAATTTCGCCCATCTTTCCTCGAATCCCGCCGGGTCGGCTTGGAATATTTCCTGAAGTAAGCAGCGCCAGCATTATAGCCCCTCAGCAGCTAACGTTGCCGGTACAGCTGTGTCCTCTTGAACCCTGAGTTTTCTAGCTCACCAATAGTCAAGGACTTTCTGTTCGGAAGAATGTGCTAACCGAGCACATTACTGAAATCTATATATAGCTGCACATACTTTAATAACGGAGTCGACGATGTTACGCCTACCTCAGATTATTGCATTGGAGTGACCGCAACGGCAGGGACAACAATTCCCTATATATGTAAGGTCTAGAATGACTAGACATGATACTGCGCAGCTAGTACAGCTCTTTGACTACCTCAATGCGCTAATCATACACCATATGAAGGATGGCATAATACTTCTTCGGCTACAGCTGAGAACCCCTTCCTATATCTACCACTGAATTGCCCGCCCCGAAGCTCAGCGGGCCCCAGGAACTGCTAATCTTAATTTCTACGCATCATGTCCGTTGGGCATAAATATGGAATCAATATATCTGATATAGACAGGTTGCCTTCTGACAGTACTGAGGACAAGACTCATTAATGCGTCAGCCACCCCTTTACAGACATGCAATGCATGTGATTTCTCTCATGACGCCACTGCATCATGCGCCGTATACTTAATATAGCATAAAGGTTATGTATGCATGCACGGGAGCTTCGGCCTGATACAGTATGAAAATCTGGATATCATAGCCTTGTTATATATATCCGTAATTAACCAGTCGAAACGCTCAATTCAAAACAATCAAACCACTGCAACACCCAAATTTAGCTCTTTCCTACAACATCATCAACTACCATCAATTGCCTGCGAGGCATGTTCCTCCTCCCTTACTTTGTGCATCCGCCTTGAATATGCTTTCCCCGCCACAATCCACCATAAAAGCTCGAAGAGCAAGAACCCACTTACACAAACACATGTGTAATTCATATTTGAAGCTATACCAACAATCTTAATCAGTCAACTTAAACTTTCACCACGCCACCCAATACCGCCACTTCACGAGTTACATATATAGTATCAATGAATAAACATAAATGTACTAGACATTAACGTAGACAGAGATATATTTAAATAACTCACCAGTAACAGGCATATCATATGGAATTGAGAAGAACACAACCGCAAACACTAACCACGCAAGAGTAATGATGCTTACCGTCATTCCCGTCACGAATCCCAATGAGAAGGGACCACAGTGCATGGTTTTCCGACGGAGGAAGACGTTCGTGAGCATGGGGATGAGATAAGCGATATTGTTGATTGTTCTGCGTTGAACACTTTGAGACAAGAGAACTGATTTATGGTGTGTTCATGGAGGGTATGAAGTGCATACACGGCAGAAGTCAGCATCGAGTGAAATGCGGTGCTAGATCCAAAATAGATGCAGCCTACGAGGGCGATGATGATGCCTACACATAGTTGGGCGTTGATTGGGGCCCCGAAGCGGTTATTAACTTCTGAGCAGCTGCGTGTAGGTATTAGTTTGGATGCGGGCGGAGTGGTGTAAATTGTGTGGTGGCGTACAATTTGGAGAAAGGGAGTCCGTCATCTCTGGCAAAGGCCCAGAACATTTGTCGGGTGCCTGATGAATGAATCATCGTCAATATGGGGACGATATTTAGGGTTCGGGGGGATACGATGGGGGCTATACTCAGCTGCGAGCCGATTACGGATGGCCCTACTGCAACACAGAAGGAAGACAAGACCCAAAGCGCCACCGCGGCCTTGGGTTGTCTGGCGGAAGAGCTCTGCGAGGGGCATACCTAGGCTTGAAGGGGCGTTTCGTCCAGGCTGGTTGCATATGTGAGTTGGCGCTTGGTATTTTAGTAGGTAGTACTTACGTTTGGCATTTTCTCAGTAATGTGCTGTTGGTTTGTATAAGTTGATATCTTGGTACATATGAGCTGGGGATGCATACAGCGATCCCATCCAAGCCGCCTAGCGAGTACAAGGGGTTGATGAGGCCTGTGATGAAGTAGATGACATTATCTTTTCAGCCGGTCTTATTTACCCACGTTCGAAACACGAATTTAGCATCGTTGTGCTTTGGGGCAGCCGCTGCGACAGTGATCAGGATGGAGTACCAGGCTAATTGAACATAGCACACTTTTCATTTATTGTGGGCATCCACCTGTTGCCAAACATGACAATTCCGCAGGATATGATGTTGAATCCTTCGTACACGACAAAACTCATCCAGGGCTGCACCACAAAGTTGTTCCTATATAGGGCAACTAGGGCCGTAACGCTTTGTGCATATATGAGGTTTGTGGACGCGGTCGTAAAAATCCCTAGCGTGGTCAGCTTGCAGAGAGTAGGAAACTCTGTCTGGGTTCGTACAGCCAAACACGGCACTGCAACGTTCTAACTCTTGCCTGTGGTCTGTTGAACCGTCATTCAACGCTCATATACGGGTAGGAGTTGAAACATCCAGATTCATGAGTCTTACCCATCTGCGCCAGACGCTGCTCATCGGCATTGTCATTGTGGATGGGAGCAGTCCCAGATCCATTGTCGTTAAAGGGATGGGTCACAGGCATGGTAAGATTCTTGGAAATGACCATTTCATCATGAAGAATAGACCGTACAGTATATAATATCAGGAGCACAGAGTTCTAGGGGCCTTTTTTCATCGTCCTGAAGGTCTAGATGTATGAGGCTGTGGTGTCGGCAGCACCAGACACTTGTGGAACATTTCCAAATTGCCCAAGCAGAAAAATAAGGATGGCCAGCAAACTTCTGGTCATGAATGGGAAGTGAGGCCGTGAAGAACAGAGGAGCCTCCCCTGCTGCAACGGTGGGATGGCGGGGGAAGAAGATACAGTGTGACACAAGTTCCTCGTCTTCTTTCCCCAGCGGTGCTCATTCGACAACTATATCCTGGTAGCCATCGCTAGAGCATGGCATTAATTCTACCAGGTCTATCGAGACCAGTAGGAAGAGCCGATTGACTGACAATGGGGGGGAAGGCAAGATCCGGTTCCCCCCAAACTGCGCTACTTTGCTGCCGGCCTCACCTATCCAGTTAGTGGCCATCTTCCACCAACAAAGCTTCACCGTCCCATTACTAAGCTGGGCAACTAACTGCCTACTAACTGGTTAGTCACTTAGGGACCTGGCCTGATCTGACTCATCCCTAGCTCAGGGTCTTAATCCATGTCGCTGCATTAACTAGTAGTGAACCTCCGGAATGGAACTGAAGAGACGAAAGTTATATTCTCCGAGATCCCGCACGGGATGTCTGACCTGCCGGACGAGGCGAATCAAATGTGATGAGAGTCCAGGATCCTGCAAGAACTGCACCTCTACCGGACGGACCTGCGATGGATACGACTTCACCCGACTCCCTAGAGTCGCGCGCCTGTGCAGCTCCCCAGAGTTCCAGCTTCGGGTTAATCTCCCCGGGATGAGTACAGACGAGCGTCGCTGCTTTACATACTTCCAAACCCACACGGTACCTCGGATGGTGGGATTTTACGACTCGGAGATTTGGCAGCGACTGGTCCTCCAGATGAGCCAAGCGGAGACTTCAGTATGTCATGCAGTCGTGGCTCTAGGTGCCTTGCACGAAGACTCGGAAGCAAAGGGAATGCCGCTGCAGAAGGTCGATCTAGATCATAATCACCACCACCGCTTCGCTCTCGAGCAGTATGGCAAGGCTATTGCTGCCCTACAGAGGCGTCTGCAGTCGAATGACCCTCAGGCGCGCTTAGCCGTGCTGATGTGTTGTGTGGCCTTCATTTTCTTCGAGTATCTTCAAGGAAACCGCGGGAAGGCGTTCGCCCATCTCCAGAACGGGCTCCATGTGTTGGCGAACCACAAGGGAGAAGAGGCACGCGCCCTTGTTATGTCCAAAGTCCTTCACCAGCAAGACAATGGGTCCACGGCAGAAAAGGCGTTGTTAAGGGCGTTTGCCCAGCTGGATGCCCAGTCAGTGCACTTCAGAGTCTCCGGCTCTGTTACCACGCTCGGCGCGCAAAACGGATATCTAGCTGCTGATCTACTTGACCAGGAGTTCCAATTCAACAGTATAGAGGACGTAAAAGACAGTCTGGACCCATTCGCAAGCGTCGTCTTTCGTTTTCGAACCACCTGCCGACCACTCTTAAGGAACCCCATGGCCGACATCTTCCAACTATCCATCCAACACCAAAAGATACGCACCCAACTCATGAAGCACATCTCCGCCTTCGAAGCCTTCATCTCACGCTTTCCATCCAAAACAACGCCAAAAGAAGCCCGTAGCATCAACATGACAAGACTACATCATCTCATCCTAATGGTCGACCTGGAAACCATGCTCAGCCTATCGGAGCTCGTATATGATTACTACCTACCACAGTTCCAGACATTCGTGAATCTCTGCGATCAGATCATCAGCAGCATGCGAGACGAATACGGCAAAGACCTGTCCAAAATCGTGATCGACATGGGCGTTATTGCACCGCTGGGCTGGACCAGCCTCCGATGTCGCGATCTCCCCACTCGCCAACGAGCATTAAGGCTTCTTGACTCCTGGCCCCACTGCGAAGGTCCGTACGACTCTCGATTTTTTGCCAGCATATCCCGTCAGGTCATTGCGATAGAGACCGAAGGCGCAGGAGCGGGTTTTGTTCCAGAACATGCTCGCGTACGGAACATCTCCCTGGAGATGTTGGGCGATGGACGTCACGCGGTACTCTGCTATACGTTATCGGATCCGGAAAAGGAGAAACTTGACGTACATCGACGGCCGTTTCTTTTCCAGTGAAGAGAAGTACAATGATCTTACATATTCCGTGAGAAAACAGCTGTCATTCGGGAGCTTAGACGTATCTAGAGTAAAATGTCGAATCCTCATTCTGATAATCCGCGTGGGTCCCACGTGGACCAATATATAAATTAATCTCGGGTTATTTTGTTTTGAGTCCGATGGGAAGCTGAGTGGCAAGGCAGACTTATCCGATAGATAGGTCTTAAGTGCCAAATCCATTGATAGTATCGGGCGAGTTAAGGCGCCTAGGTACCAATATACAATAACGGCCAGGATTTGATTAGACTGATAACTCATCAATCAATGATGCTCCACTTGACGAGATTGATAAGGGGTTGGATTCAGATCCAGTGGGGGCTGTATGCCGGGTTGTCTGCCTGGGGTTAAACTCAAAGCATGCCTAGACTCTTGTAAGCTGTCAGCATCCTTCGTGCTGGTACCCCCGCCGTACGTTCCAGCGGGGTTCCATGTTTGGTCTAGAAGGTCTTAGCGGGATGTCTTGCAGCCGTTGGATACTATGCAGATCGGGGAATTGTACAGGAACTCTATCATTCATTAAGTACTACTACACTGTCTATCGTTGAACTATATATACCGGAAAAGCTTGACCATGGACGGATCATCTTCGTCCGCGTCATCCATCCACTCGAGTCGTAAGTTCATCAGCCTGTGTGCGGGTGGCGTAATCCAAGGGGGACATTAAAATCGTAGATATAGGAAGACATATACGTCGCCAAGAAAACCGGCAAGGGAGAAAAACAATGTCACAGCCCGGGTCTTGGCATCGTCAGAAAGTCCTCAAGTCCAGTCGCGCAGACTGGGCTCTGCAGCAGCTGCCGGGAGAGGTTGATAGGACAAAAGACTTATAAATCACAAGCATTATGCAAGGTGGCTCTGTTCAGCAGCCATGAACACCTCGAATCACATAGGCATCGAGATTAATGGCTCTTGATACCCCCTTTGCTGGGGTCTGCGAGAGGGCTGAGGACATTAGGCTGGGTCTCGCCAAACTCACGAAAGGCCCGATCTCTTGCGGTCGACTTATCGCGACGGATTGTCAAGCAATTGATCCCCAAGAAAGTGGTGATTCTGTTAATCACTAAGAATGCCCAGTGCATGTATGCAACAAAGGCAAGGAAAAGGTAGACGCGCAGGTAGAGGAGCTCCACCCATGAGCTTACCATGGGGAATCCCAGGCGGGGAAGGTTGGCTAGGATGGCGCCGCCAATGAGTGGAAACTGCAACACAGTCCAGTATGGGAATGGCTGCTTCAGCAAATGAGCGAGAATGATCTTGGTGGTCATGCGCCCAAAGACAAACGACATAGTCCAGCAGTACAGAACCAGTCGGTTCTGAGACAGGAGTGTCGAGTATGGAGAGAAAAGCCAAGCGATATTGCAGCCCGTGAAGACAACCATTGGGACCCATTCCTTGAAGATGGGGGCAATCGGAAGATTCTGCTTTCTGCGAGCAGCAACAACGTTCAAGACACAACCCGGCAGGTGTCCAAGGAAGAAAGATGAGAGGAGGATCGGGACCCAGAGGTCCTTGACAGAGTTGTTCCCGAAGATCTGTGGGTAGTTCAGGAACTCGACGATCGGTCGGGTCCAGATCTGAGGGCCATAGACGCCGGAAGCAATCATGATTGCGATCGCGATCAGAAGGCCTTCCGTAGGGCCGTTGAAGTAGCCCAGGTAGAGCGTGTGTGTATGGTAGGTTTCCCAGGTCGAAAAGTACATTGCGAGGCATGGGACAAGAGCAGTGTAGGCTCCCAGCTGAGAAGAACCGAAACCCATAGCGGCGGTCTCGAGAAGACTAGCCAGAGTGCAGTTCAAAGAATCGATTCCATGGCTATGGAGCGTTAGCGTCCTTCTCACTCTGTCGTTCCATGGTCACCTACTCGAAAAGCTCCCCCAACCCGCTGGAGGTGCCTGTTCTGCGCGCCTGTTTTCCATCGACGTTGTCTAGCGTGGAGTACCTTGGAAGTTATTAGTAGTGGTTTACTACACTAGCCGGCCATGCACTTACATCCACATGCCAAAGGCGAAGCTGTAGTATAGCCAGGAGGGGCCCTGCAAGCACGATATATTAGCCTCGCTGGAACAACGACAGGGCTTTGCGGGGTTGTCATACCGGTCCCACCAGATCGGGCATGTATACTTCGATGAGCATCACATTGCCGACTATGAACAAGAACCCCAGGAGAGTGACCATGTTGGGGGCCAGCCAAAGCGGCAAGATCTCGACGAAGGCATTCCACTAACCCGTCCATGTCAGCACGGGGGTATATAGATCGGATCAAGGCGGCTGTACGTAGTGTCTTAAAATATAGTTCGAGATATAGGACTTGTCGACACTCGAGTATTTGTAGCTCTTGAGGGGCAACAGGATGTCGTCGGAAAGCGAATCTTGGATCGCTATACCACGCGCGACGCCGATTAGCTCTACAGGTACGTCTTGGTGCAGTAGGGCATTACGAACCTTGGATCCTCCTGAATATTATACTCATCGTGAATTCGAAGGTACCCCAGGAATGTTCCACAGAATGATTATTGGGGATAGAGTCAAACGTGGCTCATCGCGCGGTATGCGGCTAATAGAGGGACGAGACGGGGGGGGAAAGAGAACCAATGGGCCGTCAATAGATGACGTGAACAGATTAATGCGGCTGGACGGCGGGCAAATACAGACGGGGGAATGCGGTAAGGCTGGGGGGGAGGGGGGGAAGGTGATGCCAGGGGAAGGGGAATGAATCCACGACTAAAAAAAGTAAAACAGGGTCGAACCATCGAACGGATGGCGATGCGGCGGACACGGAGAGAAAGCCAGAGAGGAACGGGCAGGTCGGAATCACGTGGCGCTGCGAGCTCCGCAGGAAGCTTCCGACCGCAAGAGACGCGACATGGAAGAAAAGTGTAGCGTGCTGTTTGATGGTCGTTGGAGGGACGATCGTAGGTCGTCCATCTCCCCCAGTGTTACTCCCCGCTTCATCTTTCGATCCTATTCAGACCACCTTCCTATTGAGTAGCCCTCGTGTCCGTCCTCTTCCAGCCTCACCGTTACCTCGATCGCTTCCCTGCGTGTTGTTCCCCGCCGCTGAAGCTCCAGTCGTTCGGTCAACATTCTCTTCGCCCACACCCACGATATTGATTCCGATCACTTCTAGCGTCAACTAGGAGAAATACAGCTGGGTGGGGAAAGTCGTCGCTCCTGGAGCCTGGACATGACGGTAGATGGTCAGCGTGGCGCTCGCGGCGCAGTGCACGACTGAGTATCTTGCGCCATGCCAGGCGTCGTCGAGACCCCGGCCGGGCCTGTCAGGCCCGAGCTGGGATTTACTGTCGCGCATCAGAAGGTTGAGCTAGAGATCGATTTTGCGACCAAAAGCCTCAAGGGCAAAACTGAGATCACGATCCATCCTCACTTCAAAGATCTCCGCGTTATCCGATTGAATTTCCGACAGGGCGAGCTGAGGCGTCTGAATGTCAGTGGGAAGGTACCGACCGTCAAATATGTCGATCCATACGAGTCACTTCAGATGTACGGCCCTCATTATCACCAGCGCCTTTCGACCAAGATAGAGGGACTGCTCAAAACTCCTCCGGAGCCTGACCTGCTGGTGACGATTCCCAAGAGCGTTCGGATTGACGAACTCGATCCCTCCTCGGTCGAAGCCCAAGACCAAATGACACTACGCGCCACGGGTTCTGCAGATGATGCAGAAGGGCCTCTAAGCTCCAAGGCGGCCGAATCGTCGCTTCCACGATTCACGGCACTGACGATGTATATCGAATTTGTCATGGACAATATACGGGATGGGCTGCAGTTTGTCGGGTTAGAAACTGGCGACAGACGCTATCCCCATGCTTATACAACAAATTCTCTGGGATATGGTGCCGGATGCCCTCTTTTCCCGTGTGTGGATGATCCTTCATCGCGCTGCACCTGGGAGATCTCGATCAAGTGCCCGTGTTCCTTGGGTGATATGTTTGATCGCAAGCCCCGAGACCACTCCGGCGTCTCCGGGTCCAGTCGCCCGAAACCCTCGTCTGGCCATGACCGGTATATCGCTCCGGATGATGAGACACTGGATCTATCCGTGGTCTGCTCTGGGGACCTGACGGATGAGATTATTGACCCCAGAGACTCCACCAAGAAGACGGTTTCATTCGCGTGCTATTCACCCCTCTCTGCCCAGCAGATTGGATTTGCCGTCGGTCCATTCGAATATGTGAACCTTTCTGATTTCCGTGAGAGCGACCAAGATGAGCAGCTTGGTCTCAATGCCATCCCATTGCATGCATTCTGCCTCCCAGGAAGAGGGGATGAAGTCAGAAATACATGCTTTCCTATGGCGAAGGCAATCGACTTTTTCTCATTGTCTTATGGCTCTTATCCATTCGCTAGCTATAAGATATGCTTCGTGGACGACACACCCGAAGCCACGTTACCTACGGCTTGTTTATCGATCTGCAGCAGCCACCTCTTGTTCCCCGAAGATATCATCGACCCAATGTATGACTCTACCCGCAGTCTAGTTTATGCCCTGTCATGTCAATGGATTGGCGTAAATATCGTCCCCAAGGAGCCCACAGACACCTGGGTAACTGTCGGCGTCTCTTGGTATATTACGGACACGTTCATGAGGAAGCTTTGCGGGAATAATGAATATCGATTTCGGTTGAAACAGATGTCTGATAGAGTATGTGAGCTGGACTACGAACGTCCATCGCTCTATGACATGGGGACCATCTTAAAAATAGATTCATCGGAAATCGACTTTATTGCACTCAAGGCTCCGCTCGTCCTTTTTATCCTGGACCGGAGACTTACCAAGGCGAGCGGCAAGGCAACGATGTCTCGAATCATATCCCGTCTTTTCCTGAATTCTCGGATGGGCGATATACCCAATGGAGCGGTCACCACCTCTCTCTTCCAAAGAACATGTGAACGGCTGGGTCACGCCAAGCTTGATTCCTTCTTTCAGCAGTGGGTGTACGGTGCTGGATGTCCTCGGTTCCAAGCCACGCAGCGATTCAACAAGAAGAAGCTCGTGGTCGAGATGATGATACGACAAGTACAAGCCGACGTCCCCAGCACGCGCGACTTGGACAAGAACGCGTTCATGCGGGATGTCAAAGAAGAGATTCGAGGCGTCTACGCTGGAATTGTTCAACCTGTTTTCACGGGTTCTATGACCATTAGGATTCACGAAGCTGACGGCACGCCCTATGAGCACATTGTCGAAATTAAGGAGGGCGTTACCAAGTTTGACATCCCCTATAATACGAAGTACAAGCGTCTGAAGAGGAATAAGCGGCAAAAGGAGCGTGCAGCCGCCGTAACAGGTGGTGACCCAAATGCCGAAGCGCAGGAAGATGTTTTGCTTTATTGTCTTGGCGATGTTTTGCAGAGCGAGGAGGAGATGACCGAGTGGAGGCTCACGGAATGGAGCAAGGAAGATGAAGACAAGATGGGGCAGGAATCTTACGAGTGGATCCGCATGGACGCAGATTTTGAATGGATATGCAAGCTTTCGCTGGCGATGCCAGGGTACATGTACCTCTCCCAGCTTCAACAAGATCGAGATGTCGTAGCCCAGCTGGAGGTCAGTCAATCCCATGCCCCCTTTGTGCTCATCGCTGACAATGTGACCCTCCCAGTCCTTGCAATACATGGCGATCCAGCGATCACACAAACTAATTTCCACAATCTTCGTCAGGACCCTGATGGATCGGAGATACTTTTACGGGATTCGGGTCGCTGCCGCCCGAGCTTTGGTGAAGCATGCGACGGAAGAGACCAAATGGGTGGGGTTGTTCCATCTTGAGAGAGCTTTTCAAGAACTTTTCTGTCTTCCAGGGTCTCCCATGACTCGCTCGAATGACTTCTCCGACAGGGCGGCGTACGTTCTTCAACTAGTCATTCCAGAGGCCATCTCAAAAATACGCGACGTGGACGGCAAAACGCCGATGCGCGTCAAGCGGTTCCTGTATGACAAGTTAAAGTTCAATGATAACTCTAATAACGAGGTGAGTAGTTGTCTTATTGTCCGTTCGACTTGATGCTTATGCTGCAACAGTACTCGGATAACTTCTATGTCGCGACCTTGATGGAAGCGCTATGCCATGCCATGCTGGGCAAAGTCGAAGAGCCCTCAGATGTCATGGACGATTTTGATATGGACCGTGCGTTGGAGGCTCAGGCAGAAGAACAGTTGGAGAAAGACGCTATAGCTGAGCTTGATAGGTATCGCAGGATGGACGAATGGTCGAGCTCTTTTCAGAACGTCTACTCACGGGCAGCTTTGCGCTGCCAAATGCGCCTCATGCAGGCCAAGATTTTGAATCTCGACATCATGCAATTCCTGCCGTACACCCGCGCTGGAACCTACGATCTGCTTCGCTTGGATGCGTTCGAGTGCATGGTCGAGCTTGACATCTTCCGGAACCCGGAACTACTGCGATGGTTCATCTTTACCATGTCTAGCGACTCTTCTGCCTGTATCAGGCGCCGGCTTCATAGCCTCTTTGGAAAGGCCCTTGCCCCAGTCGCGTTCGGCCACGAAACAAAGACTGAAGCCCCCGCTACCGACACCACCGATAATTTGATTATCGAGCAAGAATCCTCGACTGAGGTCCGCCAGGCTGACCTTGCGCGGAGACAAACGGTTACTGGAGCCTTGAGTGCTCTGAAGAGGGAAATCTCTGGCGACCAGGTGCTGAAGGAGTCTCTTTGGGCCGCGTGCAATTCCCCATGCATTGGGGTGCTTGAGCTCTCTGAGTTCACCGATCTGTGCAGGGTTCTCTATGACGCAATCACGTCTCGAATGGTATCTTTGAAATACCCGCGCTACTGGAGCGTGAAGCATCTTGGAAGGGTAAGTGGCATGAGCCAACTTCGGCCAAGCTTTTTCTGACATCACCTAGGGACGAATGCACTTCTTCCGGTCAACCAAAGTTCGCACGACACTTACGCCGTCCAAGGATCCTACGGCCGCGAAACGCAAGCGCGAGGAACAAGGAATGCCACCCCCTGGCCCCCGTATCACATTCAAGCAGTCCAAGTTCACCTCTAGTGCTCCAACACCCAGTCCGAAACCGACATCCCAGCAGATGCCAAGGCTGCATATTCCAAACCACTCCTCTCCTGCTCCCGCGGCGCAGCCAAAGACGACGACTGCACCATCTACGCCCTCCACGCCCAGTGGCGGTGGTTTCAAGCTGAAATTGAAATTCGGCCAGAAGCCGAAGTGATCGTCTTTATAAAATTCTAGATACCAATTACTCGTGTAACTCGTTCTTTATTGTTTGGACTAGGGAAGGGGCTCAGGTCAAGGAGATGCATGGCGCGGGGTTTGAAATGAGTTTTTTTGTTCTTCTTAATGTCTACCAGACGATTTTTATTCTTCTATTCTGGGTTATCTCCACAGGGTATCTGGTTCAGTGGCCCATATTATTGCTGGTGGGATTTGGGCATTGGTTCGCCGAGAGATGATAGATGATAGCTGTCATAGATCATTTCCGCGGGTCAATATACGTCCCCGAAAGTGTCATATCTGGTCTTCCAGAATGTCGCACGAAATATTTTCTCGTAAATGAGGTGGTCTTTTTTTTTTTGGAAAGCGAGATGCCATCGATCATTCCGTGCGAGCAACCGACCCGTGAACTCCTTATTGCATTAAATCAATCCCACAGAAGTTATAAAAGACATTGAGTTTCCGTCCGCTCCGACAGCTTATTTGTCGCTGATACGTTCCAGTGCCTATATTATAGCAGATATTAGCATCTCTATAACATATCCATTGTTCGTAGTTGACGGCAGTGTACTGACCTCGAGCATAACAACCGAATTACCGCGAATGACCTGCATAGTTGTTAGCTCCGCGCCTCTATATCCACAAAGCCAGCAGGGATGTCCACGTACAACCATGCCAATAGCGACCTTCTCTCCACCCTGCTTCTCCTCGAAAGCGTCGTCAAGGACAATGTTCATGAACACCTGCCCAGCGCATACGTCAGTAACCTGCACTTCATATTCGACCCAGTTCTCCCGACGTCGACTCGTCCCGACACATCCTCCAAAGCCACAGCAACATAATATAAGGTAGGGCAGAGTCCGACGTACATCATAGCCTCGCAGGATGCCAATAACTTTGCGGTTGCCGTTCAGTTGGCAGAATACCCGCTTCTCCATGTACTGTGGAAACCAAACATTAGTTTACGTTCTGAGTCAGGGGAATGGCAGGGCGTCAATCGCAAGATCATACCTTCTTCAACTCGGGCTGGGCTTGAGGCATTTTGGCGGATGTGTTCTGTGTTTGACTGTTCCTATCGTAAGGTCGAGTCGGTCGCGTTGCGGAACTTTGACATACAGCAGTGGAATCAGCTGGGCCGGAAGAATGATGTTCCCGCAAGCTCCCCAAGAATCGCGGAGCTGCCTGTGACGCCAGCGGGGTTGCAACTTTTGGCTTTTTTGCTGCGTTAACGGCCGGGGAGTGATTGTGAACCGAGATAACGAAGGGGATTACATTGGCCTTTGAAAATGAGCTCCCACTTTGCAAATCGCAGAAAGCCCCGCAAGATTGGTGGCGACAATGAAGAAATGGACACCGACGAGCAAGGTTGGTGTCTGCGGTCAAGCTTAACTACAGAGACTTTGTGTACTGACGGGCAGTGTATAGACTCTGGGCCAGTTGTTAAGCGCCCCCAAGCATCCAAAACGAAACAAAAGTCGAAATTACGTCTCTCTTTCGGCCCCGGCGGTACTTCCATGGCGGACGATGGCGATCAGGAAAGCGAAGTAGTTATTCCCAAGCGACCCGGCCTCGCGAAACGGGCTTTGGAGAAGAGCGCACTTCAGCGATCGTTGACACCCTCTGGTGCAGGCGGCCAGATTCCTCTCAGGGTAGGACCGGAGCAGGATAGGCCGAGTTACAGCAACGATTATCTAAAAGAACTCCGCGACTCAACACCTTCTACGCCCAAGCCTGCGGCTGAGGACGCGTCGGAAAAGACAGTTGATGTGGCTGCGAAGTTTGGTGAGGTTATGAAGGTCTCCACCCCCGCTGCTATTCCCAGTGAGGCAGAGATCAGAGAAAAGAAGGCTCGGAGAGCACGGTTGGCCAAGGAACAAGGCGCTATTGCTACGGAAAAAGATTTCATATCCCTTGAGGATGATATGGAAGATGATGATTGGGATCCACAGGGGCGACGAGAGGAGCTCAGAGATACTCGGCTCGTCCGAGATGACGAAGATTTCGCCGAAGGGTTTGACGAATTCGTGGAAGATGGACGCATATCCCTCGGGAGGAAAGCAGAGAAGGAGCAGATACTAAAACAACGTGAAGAGATGCGAGAGCTGATTGATGATGCGGAAGGCCTGTCGGACGACGAGGATTCGGACTTGGAGGAGAAAGCGGCCTACGAAGCCAGCCAGACAAGAGCTGCTATGGGTGGCGGCAAAGATCGCATTGATCGTCCAAGGACGCCACCCAAGATGACCTCGCTTCCTCGTCTGTCAAACTCTCTTGATCGTTTGCGTATCAACCTGGCTGTTCTGGAGAAATCCAAGGCGCAGATGATCGACCGTATGGAAGAGTTGAGGAAGGAGAAAGCGGATATCGCTGTCCGGGAGGTGGAAATCCAGGTTTTAATCAAGGAAGCTGGGGATAACTACGAGAAACTCAAGCAGGAGGCCGGGATTGCACCTGGCTCTGAAGAGAACCTATCTGCAGCCGACGAGATTGCGAATTCCCGAGGCTTGGAGGGTCTTGGAACCTCGGGGGCAGCTTCTGCAAACACCTCAGAACTTGATGAGCCTTGATGCTCCATTAACGCCTTCCTCGCACTCTTTGGAGGCTTCCTTTTTTTTAGAGGCCGAGTCCAGAGGCATCGCCATCGCTCTTTCCAAGAGAACCATCCGAAACCCCACGGCTCCCTCGAACCCGGCTAACTGCACCCTCCTCTCCCAACAACCAACAACCGCGCATGGTCTCCCATTATCTTTCATGATACCCATCGTTTAGTGTCTAGTCTTCCTAAGGTCCATCACTATGATTCCAATCCCCTTTGTGTCCTGGTTCGATCACCCGTCGAGTAGAGCTGCGCGTGCCCGAGCAGCCACGCAGTGAGTTAAACCACTAGGTGAAGCTATTATGGTCGAAAGTTATCTGAATCTCAATAGCCAGCGTAGTGTCATTGCGTTCATCGAATCGCCCATTGACGAGAAGGATGGAGATCGTCCGCACCTCCGCCGTCAACCCGAGGCCACCCCCATCGAGCTGTTCTTTGACCTGTTCTTCGTTGCGAATCTTTCGAGCTTTACCGCTACCCATGAGATCAACAATGTGGAAGGTATGGTGGCTGCCCGGCACAATTCGCTCTCGATTTAACTCTGCATTGCAGCACTATGGGCTTACATCGGCTTCCTCGGGGTCATCTGGTTTACCTGGCTCCAAGTTACGTTGTTTGACATCCGCTTTGCCCGAGACTCAATCTTTGAGCGGATTTGCAAGGCCGTACAGTTGGCTGCCATGGTCGGGTTTGCGTCAGCTGGCACCCGATTTACCACGCGTGTCCGGGCAGAAAACGTCTGGGCTTTCCAGTCCCTGAGCCTTATCCTCGGCGGAAGTCGACTTTTACTCGCTCTGCAATACACTGTCAACACCGTATTCCTTCGCAGACGGATGATGCCTGCAGCTCGAGGCGTCTCCCTTATTGCTGGAACACAATTTGTCTCGAGTTTGACGTACCTCTTGGTAAGCTACCCGGTGCAACCTAGCCAGGGACCTTGTCAAGTGACCTGTCATAGCTGTACTATGCCTTTCAGCAACAGCGTGGGCTCAGCCCCTATATATGGACCGTTTGGTTTGTCCTCTTTGGAGTGGAGATGTGGGTGGTAATGGGAACTTCTTCCGCTACTCCCGGGATTGGACTTCAAGATACCCATCTCAATACACGGATGGGCCTCCTGACGCTCATCATCATTGGTGAAGGCGTCATTGCTGTCACCAGGATTGTGAACAAGACAGTCGGCCCTGGCGGCTGGACGAAGTGGTCGTTTGTTCATATCCTAGGCGTCACGACCAATGTGGTATGGCTCTCACGACCGATTGACCCCCTGTTCATTCGGTGCCAATCGGAAGGCTAACCTTCTGGCCGTAGTACTTTTTGTGGCAAGCATATTTCGATCTTTCCCCGAGACGGATCCTGGGAAAGTACTCGCAGCAAATCTGGGCTCAGCTACATTTCCCGTTCCACGTGGCCCTCATTCTCCTCCTTGAAGGCTCTCAGATCCTTGCTCTGAGCCTAGACATCACGCTGAAACTCCGGTACCTGGCGGAAACCATCTTGTGGGCGTGTGAAGAGCCACGGCCTAGACCGGACCATGCCATTCGGATCCTTCGAACCACCATTGCTGACATGGAGATCGACTATAGCCGAGGGGCCATAAACGAACAGATTGCAATCACCCGGATCTTGGATGATCTTCCCAATCATCCATTGTGCCCATCCTATCGGACGGGTCAAGTCCCCATCATCCGAGATATGCTCAGTGATCTGGTAGGGAATGTGACTGCGGCGTTATTCTCCACCATGAGAATCATGCCCTCCAACCAAACCGATCCTGGCCACCTCAGTAGTGATCAGCTTCTGCAAAGGTATATGGCCCTTCTAGAATTTGTCTATGTCTATTATTTTGCCGTTGCGTCCCTCACGATGTTCTTCTTTGGTGGATTTGTCTTATTAGCGCGTCGTCACACACTCCACCGATGTACAAGCATCAGCACGACCACCCGCCTTACCCTGGGGGTCCTCCTGGCGAGCCTCGTGAGCTTCTCTCGGTACTTTCCTCTTGTCTACTCCTTCATGACGTCCCCGGCTATACTCTACGCGTTTACTCTTACACTACTCCTGGGTGAGTTATTGTCATGCATCGGAATGGACCAGGTTCGTTCGCTGACGGGGATTCGCAGTACTTTTAGTAGATCGGTCCTTGGACTGGTACCAGAGCTACAGCGGGCGGATGCAGGACAGCGACGTACCCTAATGTCATTCCGGCCGCCGTCCATTCTTTGCTTATCATTCCTCACGAATGGACTCCCCCTGTACTGTCATATCATTATAGCTAGGGCCCAGAAGGGGACAACCCGCGGAGGTCTGCGGCAATCTAACCACCTGTCCGGTTTGCATAGGGCAATGGGGTTGTGTGGCTGCTGAAGGGTGGAACTGTCATCTACCGACACCCGCGCAGGATTCTAGCATACATACATGTGGAAAAGTCCGATGCAGAGTGAGCTCCCAGTAAGAACGCATTGCTCCATCCACGGCCGGGGCCAAGGCGGGAAAGGCCTTCATCGTTTCCTGACACGGCCATGTACAGTAAGCCCGCGTTTCGCAAGGGAAACGAACTGCAAGCCGATCCCAATGCACGCACCGATCGAAAAAACGATTGCAAATAGGCAGAAGACACGCGCCACTGCCGCAAAGCCAGGACCAGCCAGCAGGTCCCGTTGGCAAACCGGGAAGGCAGCAGCGGGAACTGACAGGAATAAAGGCGGCTTCATGCTACCGCCGCGGTAGGACATGCCAGAGCTCTCCCTCCCTGTCGTATTGCTCCGATATTGCTTCACCCCGAAATTGCCATGGGGCCGTAGAATTAATAATCCCAGCTACCCGTAGGGACTTGCGCCATGCCATCCCGTCCACTTTGTTTTTTTTTTTTTTTTTTCTTATTTTGTTTCCCTCCCTCCCTCCCTCCAGTCGGAATGAGATGTTCAGGGCCGGCCTAAGGCAACGTTTCACCACACCCTTCGCTGAGACCACTTTGGTGTCACCGTTAGTACCCAACACCCGGGTTCCCTGCAGCTAAAAGGTGCAGCTGGAATGAAGTCTTCCCTCTCTCCCACCCCTAGAATAGGAGAGTGTCTGTACGAGGGGACGAAAAACAGTACTGCGCCTACCTGAATGTTTCCTATTTTTGGGTGTATACGTACATACATGGGTTTGGGGATGAAGTGTGGTGAGTGAGTGTCACCCATGAAGATGATTAGTGCTAGGACGTCTCGGATGGAGTACAGATGGATCCGCGGGCCACGCAGAGGGAGGGAATTATGATCGTGCGTGCGTGCATACGTGCGGGGAAGGAGAAAGAGACGATGAAGTTCGGTTGGGATCAGGGATATAGTGACTTGGCCTTCTTCTTCTTCTTCTTTTCTTTTCCTCTGATTTATTGTTGTGGTTTTTATTTATTATTCTTGTTATTATTATCATTTTCTTATTTCTTTCCCCTTGGTACATGGCTGGTAGGGTAGATAGACCGAGAAGAATTGAGGACATTGTATGCATGCATGTATGGATGTATGGACGTGAATATGTGAGTATTGGGGGCACGTACTCTGTACCGTATGATATTGCTGCAAAAGTACCCATCCAGCGGGTTGAAGATTACCAATCTCGACTTGCCTAGGGTCTGTCTATTGTCTAGGGAGGGGATCCTCAGTGAGACCTAGAGCAAAGGGATGGTTAAGCTTAATTTCCAGCCGACAGGTGCACCTGCTGGTTTGCTATGATAGGAAGGCAAGGCCTGATTGGGGCGATTGCGGATGCAGAGACGTTTGAGGCTTGCGGATGCTGGGGTGCGGTGGGTGGAGGGAGTCAAGCGGTGAAGCGATTGAATTGAAGAAGTTAGTTGTGCAGGATCTAGCCCAGCCCAATCGGTTCTTTTGGGTATGCCTCTTATTCCCTCGACCTTGCGCGTCGGAGGGGTGATGTGGCGGGCTTGGTTCTGGAGATCGATGTGCTCTTGGTGCGGTCAAGGTAGCTCTGGTGGGTACGCGAATGTCGGATATGATCTGCATATGAGGAGGGTGGATTTCAGCACCCGGAATCTAGGGGATAGAAATGCAAATAAAGTAGATCAGGCGGGCCAATGGCGGAGAAAACAACGCATCCGCAGATCCGACGGGAGCCTTCCGCGTTGTCTGATCAAACGTTCCATTTTCTTTGCAGCCATGGGATGTTCTGGATTCCTGGGGCCTGGGGCCGGGGGCCGGGGGAGGATGCGAGGAGAAAAATCGGCAGTGCGAACAAAGCCCTATGTGGCTACCCGGTTGGCGTTCTCTGCTGCAAAACAGCCACGCCCGTCGAGTAGCAAGCGATTCAAGTCAACTCGGTCAAAATGTCAGCACTTGGAGGGACAGCCCCCCTTTCCCTGATTCCATCTACTGCGCCACACAAGGATGATTCCCTCCGGATGTCTTCATTTGGACCACAGGTGGTCCACTGCAAGCAACGGGGTTGGCTGATCCTTGCGGGGAATCTAGGAGTCCATGGTAAACTGGACCACTGGTCGTGATTGATCTCGTCCGGCCACATCCATGCCTGTTTATCAGAGCATAAAGGGGTATGGTGTTGAAACCAACATTGTCTAGCTCGGAGGAACAATATCGTTCTGTGAAGAACAAGGAATTAGCTCCCGACGATGCGAACAGTGCAAGCCATATCGGAACATGGTGGTTATTCCAGGGGCCCGGCAGATGAAGGCGTTAAGGCGATGTGGCAGTGTTGCTTTATAATGATGGGAAGAGAACTCCAGGATCCCTTGAATCAGATTTGCTTGGTCCTGTACTTGAGTGCTGAAACCATTCACTACGTCCCCTGTTGTATGGGACTCGCCTTTTGGCAAAGCGAACCGTGTGTCCCTAGAACCCTGTCTAGCTACTTCTCGAACGGCGATTATTACCCTAGAGGGCAGGCCACCGAGACATCATCGCCATTCTATCGGTGGCGGAAGGAAAGAAATACCTCTCTTTTGGTCGGCAAGCAGGCATAGAGAGGACAGCAACGGCACCGCTAGAAGCGCATTGTGTTCAATATTCTTCATACCGCCCATTCGTGTTGCCTTCCGTCAAGGAAGAGCCTGTCTGGCCTGAAGGCCATCATCAGCCATTGGTGCCTTTCAACCCAAATCGGAAAATCGAATATCGCAAAGTCATTGAGATTCGAGCTTTCTGGTGAGTCAGCCAAACCGGACAACAAGGTGAAACCTCACCCTATAGATGCCGATGTGCTGAGCAGCCACAACAGTCCCTGCAGGTGCCCTAATAGCCCGACCACGCGCATACCCTGGTACCAGAGTCCAATGCACAGTGTTCACCCAACGTCTATACCGATTATAGGAGACAGTAGCGGTGAAGATAGCAAGAAGGCATTCGTCCTCATCTTAAAGCCATGCTGCGTGTCCTGGTTGATCCAGACGACCCAAAGCCCGTTACCGTGGAGAAGAATCCCATCTCGTCGGACCTTCGCTCCCACCTTTTCTTTCTTGACGATCGCGGCGCATTCTTCCACATACAATCCCCTGATTCACAAGACGGCATAACGGAGTTTCCCATCACTCACTGTGGGGGGCAAGGGATACGACATCATCTAGAAACAGGCGAGCAGCTTTCGAAAGACCTCATTGGAATGATGAGCCAATACACGACAATGCAAGACCTGCCTCAGCAAAGAGACTTTTGTTGCTGGCCCCGCTATTGCTCAACATTCGAGTTGGAGAAGGAGGTTGCACTAGCTCACGGGCTCCAATGCCAACTAGCAACGCTGGCTCATTATACCGATAAGCCACCTGAGACGCAAATCATCAAGGTCGAAGGTTGTAGCCAGTTCGAGGCCACTGCTACACATCCAGGTGCACCACAAATATCATTCATGGGTGACGAAACCAGCTCTGGCGACACCACCCCTCATATTGTCCATCCAGCTATCAACATCAGTACATTTATGGCTACCAGTGGGCCCACCTTAGCCTCAGTGGAACAGGGCACATCAGCAACGATTTCATCATGCAGCGTATCCATGCCCACATCTGGGGAATGCATGTCTGAGGCCAGTAGGCCTTCTCTTCAGTCAGAGTGGACAAGCATGAAAGATAATGCGTTATCGGAGCCTCCAAGACCGCCCTATGAAAGCTCCACGTCGATTGCTAATAACAGTTTCTTTTCAGCTACCACGTCGCTCCCATGGCTAACCTTTCAGTTCCATCAAGCGCCCGATGCGTCAAGTCAGGGTACTCACCACGATCAACCCACATGGGGCACGCCTCGACTATCGAACGAGACACAACTATACGGCGACATCAGTAGCGCATTTGATCAACTTGTTGCGGTGAGCAATAGTTCGGTCGATCTCTCACAATTTGGCAATGACAGTCCAGATATTTCCCAACCCTTGTTGTTCTCATCATCTACCCCGAGGTTCGATCAACCCGCTGTGATGTCGAGCGGCGATGGCTGTGCAGCTAATCAAAGATGGGGCGAGCCTTTCCCTACTACCAATTTTCACCAATGCTACATGAGTCCCTGTAGACCTGATGACCCTTGGCAGCTACAGAGTCCCGGTGATATTAACACTGTGTTCCAGGGACAGCCGATGGGAAGACCAATTACTCATCCCCGTGCGACGAGGAACGCATTCCTGGTCGACTGTAAGCTCCGCGGTCTGTCCTACAAGGACATCAAAAGAATAGGCGGTTTCGAGGAGGCCGAATCAACCCTCCGTGGTAGATTTCGCATGTTGACCAAGTCCAAAGAGCAGCGTGTGAGGAAACCCCAGTGGCACGAGAAAGATGTAGGTTACCCAGCCGGATAGATAGCTTTTCAGCAGTCGAGCTTTCCTTCGTATGCTATGACCTCGGTGCTAATGCTGGCTAGATTCGCCTTCTCTGTGAAGCGGTAGTTGTTTGTTCGGAGCCCAGAAAGCAGGCAAACAGCCACTACGCCTTCTGCCGCCCTCGGAGCACCAACAGGACGCCAAAGGTCTCCTGGAAGAAAGTTGCTCAGTACATCTGGGCTAATGGAGGGTCTTATCATTTTGGAAACGCAACTTGTAAAAAGAAGTGGTGTGAAGTCTCTGGCATGAACTTCTGATGTTGCAGGCAAAAGCGACAGCAGGGTCTAGGGATTGTTGACAATAAACTTGTCCGTCAAGATCTTTCAACCCTGATTTGCCTCCTGGCCTCCTGACAAGCGCTGGTCTTTGGCAAGTGGGGATACATGGGGATGCATGGGAGGATATCGTGGATGGGCATGCGAGACGGACAGGACATGGACCGGATGGCCAGTTGTGCCGTATAGGGATGTAAAGAGCAACACAGATAACTACTAATAGAAGTCTCGTATGTAATGCAGGCGAGTGAGGTCGAGCGATGAAGCGATGGATTGCGAGAGTTGAAAGCACCCGGGAGTTGGCAGAGGATGGAGAGAAGCTGCCAGTTCGACTTCCCAATACTGCCCGGCCACGTGATCCCCAGCATCGTCAGCCTTCTGCCTAGCAAGGTCTTATGTTCTCTTAACTCTTCATGGCCTCAAGTACAAGCGGACATAGAGGCCTATGATTCTGCGCGTTACAACTCCCATCATGCAGTCCCGCTTCATAGAGCACCCCGGAAGTGTTCTTGACTAAGTGTTGGATATCTAACTGGGACCGTAACGCCTTCATGCCAGCTATAACAGGGACGTTTCCCACAAGTCCGGCTGAGGGTATCCAATAGCTGCGAGGGCATTCCCTAGCGATGCCGAATTGCGGCGCAACTCATCCCATTCAGCTTCCGCCTTGACCATCAGAGTACCAGCCAGGACTGTACCGTTAAGTGCGACAATGCCAGCCTCAGCAACATCTGCAGTTGCTCCCGAGTCAACAGGAATACGAGCACTCTCACTTCGCCTCGGGCAGATCATCATTGTTGAATTAGTCATGGCAAGATTGTAACTGATGGCGGCAGGGCCCGTGACCTTTTGGGCGCCATCGCTCACACCCCCCTTTACCGTTGCTACTGCCACTCTATACAAAGACAGATAAATCTTGTGGAGAATCTCACCGGATGGATTCGAGGGCAAAGGAAGAGCAAAATGCGCGAAAGGCACCTGAGCCAGATGTTGGTATTCAGTCCCGCTGGATGTCGGTTGCGCGGAGACAATATCAATCAAGGGCTGCCAGTTCGAATCGCCCTGGGACATAGCCTCGACAGGAAGGAACTGCAAGTGCCGGTGAGGTTGACTTGCACCACTATCCTCCCCAGAATTAAAAAACGCAAAGAGCTTCTTGCTCCCGGTGCCATCTAGCTGGTCTCCCTCTTCCCATGCCTCGATACAGGAATATGCGGCCGCTAGATCGTCCTGGTCGAGGAGGTCCGTCTGCGATTCCCAAGCTTTCGTTGCAAGGATGAAATGATTCGGGATTACGGGGAATTTATTCAAGACCAGGATGTGCGACGGGCTCTCACGGGGAATCTGAGCGACTAAAAGGTCGGGAGACGGGTCTTGGAAGGGATCGGGTTTCGGTCCGCTGGGACCTTGGTCTGCTTTGGGAGCGCCTGAAGGCTTCTTGGCAAGAGCTGGGCAGTAACGAAGTTGATACTGGGGCAGGGAAGAGAGACTGTTAGCGCGCTGAAGTCCGGAGAATGTGAGGCGGAAAAGGGCAGCTTATTTACCGGGAGGCCTGAAGCGTAAACAGTCGCACGATGCGTCGAGGAGAAGATCAGGTGGCCAGCATCTTTGGCAGCTACAAACCGTCTCGCCACCAGAGATGACAAGCCCTCCGAGAGACCCAACTGCATCTTGCAGGGTACGATATGGGAAGGATTGCTTTGATTATTATGATTGAAACTTGAAGGCTGTCGACACTGGACGGAATGCGGGAAAGGAATGTGGGGGCATCCAGCGGGCAGAAGACTCCGATCGCCGCCCGCCACTGCCGCTGCCACGAATCTACCGAGTCGTTGAGTGTGGATGTTGTCATTCCTGCAACTTGGCTCTTATATTCAACGGGTCATGTGCCCATATTTCAAAGTATTAGGATGACCGGCATTCCAAATAAATCCCCCTTTTCGTTATCCAAACGCCCAAGGCACAGCCCAAAGACAGACACAGGAAAAAAAGAGACATGGTGATGGATATTATTACAGGACCACGGGCACAGCCTCCATGAATACCTATCAATCAAAAACACTGGCACCGGTGGTGGTATCAAAATAATCGGGTCGAACACAATAGAAGAAATCGCTTTCCTCATGCCACATATGCAAAGCCCACGATATGCAAGTATGACAGGCACAAAAGAAAGAAAAAAAAAAGGGGGGGGGGTGGTGTGGATAGAATGGATGGACTCCGCACTCAAAGCATCATTTCCATCTCAGCGTCATGCGGCTGATACATATCAGGCAGCAAAACCGCCGGTTGTCCGATGAGCTGTGTGGACTGGCTGTCGATCCAAGGGCCACGTTCTTCTTCGCTGGCACTCAAAACGCCCTCGGCACGCTTCAGCGTCTCGACGTCCAAGTCGGTCACGTATGCTTCCCGGGTAGTGCCATCTCCTGCACCACCAGGAAGCTTGACCCGGACTTCGAACTCATTATCGAGCATCATCTCATCCTTCCACAAGCGGCGTTGACCGTCAAAGACACAGAGGACACGCTTTTTCGTCTTGATGCTGCTGCTGGGGCAACCCCAGGACTGGGGATACCGATCACGGTTGTTTCGTCTCTTGGATGTAGTCGCACGCATCTTAGCGGTGGCATTGGACGAATGCTTTGTGACAGCATTGTTGACGCCCGAAATAGGACGGGTGGCCGCGCCCGAGTTACCTTTTGTTGTCTTCAACGAGCCTTTGCCCGAACGCGGGTTCGAAAATTCGTAAGCGTCATCATCGTCGTCATCAAACTCGTCATTGTATAGATCGACGGTGCCAGCCGTGTCATATAGGTTGTGTTTCTCCATCGTCTTCTGCACCTCTTCGTCGGACTCGACTTCTGCGAGGAGTTTCTGGTTAATGGCTTCGCTCGGCTCCTCCTGTTGCACAACTCGAAGCACACAATCATCCAGATGCTCATAGAAGTCCTGGGCGTTGCTGAATGTCATGGAGCAAGTCGAGCACTTGCCGGTCGCATCGGGGTTGTACCCCGAAACTCCCTTGCTTGCGGAGGCACCCGGGCTCCTCTTCCGGCAGTTTGGTGGCGTTTGTTCGACGCCGTGCACTGATGTCAAGTGGCGCTTGAAGACGTCCGCCCTGTTGAAGCTCTTTTCGGCAGGCGACCCAGACCCTGGACAGAAGCCGCAAACCATTGTTCCTTTGTAATGTGTAAGGGTATGCCGGTTCTTGTCGTACTTGCGAGCAAAACCCTTGACATGGTATTCGCAAGTCACGATGGGGCATTTCTCGGGTCTTTCTGACTGGTGCGTAAGAATGTGAGCCTTGAGATCCTTGAAGACTCGTCTGCATTCTGGAAACGGGCATCGGCCCTTCTCCTTGCTGTCATCTTCGGACTCCGCGTTACTAGCAGCCGGGCTTGGGTGGGACCGCTGGGACTGGACGGATGAGATAGATGACCTCCGGTCAAAGGCGGAAACGGGACGAGGCTGAGGGATAGAATGCATCATGGAAGGAGAAGACGTCGGGACAACGCTGGCGGGCTGTGCGAATGATTGGTTTGCAGTGTAGCTGTCTGCAGGGTGGAGGTGGGAAGGGTCAGGGGACTGCGGAAGAAACCCGCCTTGTGCGAGAATAAAGTCCGACTGATCGGGGAATGAGATGTCCGGCGGAGAAAGGTGAGGCAGTTGTAGCATCGGCTGGATTACAGAGGGGTCTGTAAAATGGTCTAGAGATCAGCAAAGCTCCAAGCACATCCTGGTAAGAGCAGGATGTTTGGAAGTCGTGACCCACCAACAAAGCTTTCAGGACATTTCTGCTGGTAGAAGTTGTCCGAGTCCAGGGCATTCCCGAAGCACTCATTGGAGTAATAGTCATTCATGACTGCGGTGGGATGCCTCAGCCCGTTCGGTGTCTGGATCCAGTCTTCCAGGATGACATGCGCAGACCCAGAATTGGGTGATCCGATGGCCGAGGATGAGGCGCTCGCAATTGAGGGACCCGATGCAGTAGAGAGGCCGGGGATGAAATGATCGGAAGAATAAGGAAGAGACGGGGGAGTGGCGGGCATGGGGGGAAACCCGGCAGCTTTATTGGCGTCGAAGTAGGAATCGGAATAGATTGGCGTCGTACCATAGTTTGAAGACTGAGGTGCACTGGATGGATCGTGGGTCTGCGCGAACCCACTCAGATCATCCACATGGAAAGTAGTAAGAGGATCAATAAAGGTGGGATCCATTGGGAACGGCTGGAAGTATGGGGCGTGCTGCTGTCTGGACGAATCCAGGGCCAGCATCTTGTTATCACCGGTGAAATGGGTAGGGAACAGCACAAAGTCAGGATTGTCTTGGTGAGATTGCATGCCCACGCTTCGTTCAATGGTTGGCGGGTAGATGGGTTATTCTGCAGGAGGGAGGATGCGAGGGTTGATGTAGCAGAGGAAGACGGATACAATAGGTAGATCTGCGGTAGGATAAGCGTTAGCGATCTGATATCTCAAGCCATGGCATGAAATAATATCCGGCCGATTCCCTTGGCTTGCCAAGGGCCTGGCAGATGTTATTGAGTTCAAACATGGGAACGGCCCGCATTGGAACCTACTATCGCTTGATAGTTGTATTTACCGGAGTCTAATAATGACGAGACGAGCAAACTTCAACGAAGCTCGGAGATTATTTTCCCAAAGAGGTCAGGAAGGGGGGAGGGCTTTTCGGAAGAACGTGTCTGGCCGCTCGGAGTTGGTATATTCCCACTGCAAGGCGAAGACGATATGTGTTGTCACTTGCAGATCGGTATCCAGGGAGCTGGGAAGGCAGACAAGGCAGCAAAGCAACGGAGAGGTATCAGAAGAGGTGGAGGTTATTGATTGGAGGTGGAAGGGGAGGTAGATCGGACTTGGTGCCTTGCTTCTTGGAACAATTGAGAAAGAAGAGGGCAGAGCAGAGAAGTGCGGAGAAGGATTTCTTTTTGTAAGAAGTCTTCCTTGATAGCTTCACCAACACCCGACCCGTATGTGAGGGAAAGGAAGAGGAATGTAGAATACTGGGGACGGAAGAAGAAGATCGGATGGAGAGGGGGGGCGTAAAAGCATAGATAAATGTTATATGATTGCTGGCCCTATGAGCGCAGTGTACTATTATTTGGACTCGGGGTGGATTTAGACTGGACTGGGATTGACCAACTACGGACGAACTAAGAAAACAACACTACTAGAGTCGAGCCCATTGCTAGACTACGGGGGGTTGCGTGCACCGCAGCAGACAGGGGAGTCAGAGCCTAGTGGTTAGCGCGGTTCCAAAGAGACCGGGGTGGGTGTGGGTGTGGGTGGATGATGCCGATGATGATGATGGTGATGATGGTGGTGGTGGTGGGTGGTGGTGGGTGGTGGAGGGGCGCAGAGTGGACTAGGACTGGATCACTGTTCACTGGAGGGAAAAGGGCAGAAAAAAAAAACAAAAGAGGAAGAACAGGGGTAGTGGATTGAGTGGAGATGCCGGGCGAGCAGGGGCAGGCAGTGAACCGGGCCTAAAACTAGGTGGTATTATTAGCACCTCGATACGCCTGGGTGTAAGTACTCCGTACTCCGTACGAAAATAAGTATTACCGCATCAATGAGTGCTGCACTGCCAGCCGGAACTTTCGAAGGACGGCTTTTGATTTTCTTTTTCGCATTTTTGTTTTTGGCTACATTTAGCGATCTTCTTGATGCAAATGCTGTGGTATGAATCTCCTGCTCTTTTTTTTTTTTTTTTTTTTTTTTAATAATTCTATCTGTTCATTGTGGTATCTTTATTTTTCCTTCTGGAAATTTTTTTTTTTCCTATGAACTATTTTCCTTTGGATTTCGGGCCGTACCAACGCTACCGCGAGCCCCCCGTGATCAGGCTTCAAGGTCTTTCAGGATCCAGTTTGACAGACACACACACACACACACCACTTGCCAATCCGAAAAAGCCCCCCCTCCCTCCTTCCAGTTGAACGGTGTAGTGCTATTCATCCGCTTGGCTGTCACTGAACGTGCTTATCGACAATCATATGTAGGGATCGGTAAAATTCAATAGTACAGTATTGTTTGGTGTTTTGGTGTTGCGCTATACCTACCCAAGGGACCCCCAAGATTTACCGTAAACAGTAAAAAGGAACCCTCCAAGCGCGATCCACTGACGGCCGCCCGTCCAAACTTTTGCCAAAGCCTCCACAAATTTTTAGCATTTACAATCAATCGCCCTTGGAATCCGGGCCCTATCGGAATCTTGATTCAATCTCCCTTTTCCGTGCATCCCTTTTCTCTCCAGCTGTCTGGTCGGATTGATTCTTATTCGTCCTTGTCATTACCCATTAGCTAATATGGTTGCTTCTTCGCATCCTCCTGCATGTGAGGTGACGGAACCGGGGAGATGGTAACCAGGATATGGAGTAGATACGGGGGGATGGTCGGATCTTACCACTCCTCCACCACTTCTCGTACTAGTCTTGTATGAACTATAGGTCGTCTCGAGGCTCATCCATCCTGAGGTGTCTATCTAAGCGATCGATCACAACAAATTAAAAGGATTATAGTAAGGGGGCTACTACGAATCCGATCTGGCGGCCTGGACGCAGACGGGGTCGCCGTCCTCCGTGCATTCCTGACATTCGTATCCGCAGGTGTCATCGGCAAGTCCGTGGTGGCACACTGTCAATCCGCGCTCGAAAACTTGGCATTATCGGTAGCCCAGTTGACTATCTACCAAACCTTGTCGGTTACGTAGCAGTTCGAGCGGTTCAATGTTTGTTTGTTTCCACTCCGCATTCCGACTAACCATGGTCGGCCATTGTTCTTGATAAGATGGTGGCAAAAAATTTCCCCTCAATGCCTGCCTTAACGACGTGACCTACAAGCGGGGACCTTATAGGCCACTCCGTCGTCACCATCGCAGACCTTTGGACTAGGCAATTTTTAGTGAACTTTCGGCTTAGTCGGTGGAGGGTCTACAACCCCAACATTGGTCGATGAAAAGGTCATCGAACTAACGAAATGGAGACGTATCGAATGTTTGGAAGGTAAGGTAACCTGTCTTACCGTCCCAGGTCGACCTGTCACTCTTTCCTCATGCCGCCGACTCCTCTTACCTATCTAGCGGGGCGCTTCCTTCGTCCCGTCAATGTGGTTCAGATCATCCTCAATCCAGGAGGCACGGGAGTCCTTACTAGCAGCGAACTAAGCAACTGGATCTGGGCCGTGGCCGCCAGTTCCGAACACATCGCTCGAGTCGCCAACCTCATGGGTCCTGTTGGCGATCTTAGTTCAGCTCCACACCGTCGCGACACCCCTTTCAGAAACGTGCATTTTGGAATGATCGGGACGATTGGTCAACAGCTCACGACAGGTAAATGAAGCGCCATTGGCTCAAGACTCCCTTGATCCAATCAGAATACAGACTCGGACCCAGGCGGGAAGGCGATTCTCATTTAGGGCGTCGGGCAAGGACAATCATCTCGCCCAAACGGGATGAACACGGACAGAGCCGCACATTTGCGGTGCAAGACTGCAAGTCCCTCTGCAGTACCTCGGGTTTCGTTAATAACATGGGATCTTATGGATTTCAATAGTCCGGCTCCCTTATACGCCAAGCACACTGGACAGACAACCCATCGCACGTTCATCCATGAAAGGATGGCTACTCGAAGGATCGTGACGTTCCTTGGTTTCGACTCCACAAACGTATCGCCTGTTTCTACCGTTTTTTGACTATGGCATAGTGCAAATGATATGGAATGCAAGTCAAATCGACATGAGAAGAATGACATCGAGGGTGCCCGGTTGGGTGAGTCTACTGTGGCTCATGCAAGGCTGAGTCGTGCGGTTTACTAACTGGCCTTTTTCCATTCCCATACGCCGTACGGAGAACTCCGTACTACGGAGTAAAATTATACCCATACGCAGTAACAAAGAACAAAGAAATGATGTGTGTCTACTATTGAAGGTCCATTGATCTCCTCCCTGTCTGATTGTTCTCCGCAAAGGGAAAATCCTCATATGAGATGGTTCTGAGGCCCCAGGGCACCTTGAGCACACCAAGTAAAACATAGGTCTGAGGATCTTCATTCCAGAATGCAAAATTCATGAACTGCAGCATCTCGTCGCCAAGATGCAGCCGCGGGTTTTGGCGAAGTATGCAGGCAGGCGGTCGGGTTGGAGGAGTTTGGATACCATCCAAACGAACGGCACCGACACACCCGACGCTCTTCTCCGATGGTTGCGCAGACGCTAGGGTCGGTGAGGACGGAGCTGCCGAGCCCGAGGCAGCGGCGCCACATGTTTGGTTGAGCCACATCTTAAGCCCATCGTGTGTCATCGGGCGGATCTTACCGCACGTCCATTGGAAGATCCCCGTGCGCTAATGCCACGATGACTGGAGTGAGGCGCAGCAAACAAGTCAGTCCTGAACTCTTACACCGCTCTCTTGGGTGTGGCACCCCGATGATGTGGCTCTCCCTATGTCATAGTTTATCCACCTGTCGACACCGTCAGGAATGTGGTCGCGCTAGAACTGACCGATATTCTCGAGTGGGATTCGGAAAAGGATTGCTAAGTTTGTCTCCTCGAGATGCGGTGGGTTTATGGGCGACTGATCGGGTTGCGATAGCACTCGTGGAGCTCTAGAATACATTCGAAACCACTTGGATAATACGGAGTAGTTACTGCACAGTGACAAATGCTCCCGGTGGGACGTCTTGTCTCCTTTCCCTCTTTTTTCCTTCGCCCACCTTCTGGAAACCCAATATTGTGGCTTCGTTTCACAGGTGCGCTGACAGGGATTCTAGATGTTCCAGAAGTCTGTGACTTCTGTCCCAGACCCCAGATCCAGACGAAGCATACATGCACCTACTAGGACCTATACCTAGTATTTACTTGATAGGGTAAAATCCCGTGTGCGCCTCAAGAATCTTAATGATAATATGAAACGACCCACAATTATATATTCTGATCGTATCTTTCCTCAAATAGACAAGCACCACTCAATTCTGAGCCTCAACAATACCATGATGCGTCCATTGAATATTACCCTAGATTTGGGATGTAAGCTGACTTGGGGTGTGACCAGACCCCTCTTATCTGGCCTTGTCGGTGCATGAAATAATACAGCACCAAAAACCCCAGTCACTTTTCCGCACGTGGCAAACCACGTATGTTGCGTAACCTAATTGATCCAGATGAGAATCCAAAATCTGACCATGCTGACGGTCCCCTAACCCTGAGGACGTTTTCTCGGCATGGCAGGGAAGAGCAATCGCCTTCCAGCTTCAAGCGTTGCTGACACTAACGGCTTATTTCCTCTGCAACGTACAATCTAAGTCATGAGTGTGGCCAATCGGGAATCGACGTGCCACAGTTAGGGGCAGCAGTCTAGAACGTCTCTAGATAGTTCCATAATGCCATTCAAGGACCATCCTTGATGGCTTGATCATCGTAACCATAGCTGACAGGTAAGCCAAAAGTCAAAATACTCAAAGGATTAACATGACAGGGATTTTGAGAGCCTTATTTCGGTCGGGTGTATCCACTATCTCGAATGTCAGATTGACGGAGGGGGTGATCCCTGCTCCCATGTGTCCGATTGAAAACACTCTCGTACGGGAATATTACCCCTAGGGAGTCGAAACGATGATTGGTGCTCAGCTCGTCGAGGAAATGATCGACCGGCCACTAATGAACGATATATCCTGGTCGCAGTTTTTGGGTGGTGTCGAACCCGGATTAGCTAAAATTAGGAGCCCACGCTATGGCGTCAAGTAAAGTGTCTTGAGACCCCCACGAGCCACACCAATCACGAAGGACCGAAAGCCAACATATCTGCGTCTTCGGAAACATTGCAGGATGCATACAGAGTTAGTAGAATCGACGGGCGCCTGTAAGGTACATCCTTGTGGACGGAAATCCATCTTTCAATTCTGTTTCATACCGGTGCCCCATGATACGAACGGATACGGCGAGAGTCGTGACATATCCATTATGGCGTTCCGACGGGATCGTGTGCCAGACTCTCCGTCTCCACCCTCACCCCACTTTTTAGAGAAACTGTTTCGCATGTCACTTTTGTGGCAGGTGTCAATTTTCCAGGGGGCCCCATCGTTGTCGCGACGACCGCTGAAGGTGGCATGGCGGCCAATTTGGCCCCCAAATCCGGCGTTGAGATTAGACGGTGTGGGTGTGCGTGGGATGCAAGGCATCATCCCTCGCCGGGCACTCACTCTCTACTGACTGGATGGTGGTGACACAAGCCCCCAGAATATCCTCCTCAGCTTCCTCTCGGGGCAGCGCACTAACTTCGAGCCATTCTGTCGCAGCCCTTAAACAAGCGCCCGACTGTGTAGCGCTACTGCGCTAGGCTATAGATAGCAGCTAGTTAGCAGTTGCGCTCGAGGATATTTTTATGGATGTGCATGAAGTGTTGGGGCTAGAATGCCTAGTTGCATGCACCACGCCGGCCTCTGCATGCTGGCGCTTGCATTGCCCACACTGAAGCGCTGGGATGCTGACCCCTGACTCTTCGCGGATCGCCAGTAGGAGCCCAGGAAAGGCTTCCAGAACAAAGGCTTGCCGCTCATGAAACCAACATGAAACTGATGCGGTGCATCCATAGGACTGCTATTTTGGGGAGAGGGGGGAGGGGCCGGGATGTTGAAGCATGAATCGCGTGGAAGCCCTCACAGACCAGAAGTAAGTGCTGATCAAGCCGTTGGGGTACTACCAACTAGTTACCTTGAGCAATTTAGATGATGATAATATGTCGTTTTTGCTTTTCCTTTCTTGATTCATTTTTATTTGGATTTTATCAATTTCCCTTGTCTTTCTTCCCTCCCCCCTTTTTTTCTTTTATTTTTTTCTTCTTCCTTCTCCGCACCCACGGTCTGATAAGCGCTCCGGGACTGTCTGTCGACTAGTATATCAATCAATTTAGATTAAATAAACGAGCACATAAGATACGGGGTATTCCAAATTTCCCCCTGACAACACGGCGTACCCCGGTATATTAATTATCAGCATCTAGAGCCTGCCAATATACTCTGAACGAGGGGGGGCTCCACGTTCCCCTGACGACCGTCCTCCGTCGGGTGCACATCGTCCGTCCCCCTTTCCCTGGTTGTAAGGAATCCGACCTCAGTGGCCTGGACTCGTCTCCAGTCTAAGGAAGCTCGGCACGCAAACTAGTAGATCTAGTGCCCGTATGGTCTCAAACTACCAACCGGGGGGGCCGGGGAAGCACTTAGTGCTGCCCTTGGCATCTCGACGCCCGACCTTAATGAATTCCCTAGTCTGGGCACCTAATCAATCGAAATTGCTTGATATATTAATTATTAAGTTTCATTGTTTAGGAATTATGATTAACAGCTAACAGAGTGCTGGGATCCTGGGACTCGCCGACGGATAAGCGAATCCTTGGGGATTGGCATGACTATATACCGTATTGGGAAGGCAGCAGAGGGGCCTCAGGATCGAGGCCGCGAGACCAACACTCTCACGGATCTGACTCCATCTTTCCTCTGCTGCTGGCAGAGACATCCATCGTGTCCAGGCTCTAGGACAATTCGGTCGGGCGCTGGCCAGACTCCTAGAGCACCCCACATCCCTCCATCCAGTTCGCCCAGGGGAAGTCTCGGGCATTCATCCTCTCACCGAATCTGAGGTTCACCAGACCAGACAGCACACAGACACTTCCCTGCCTGTCACATGGCTTCCCCCTGCGTCGATCTTAGAAATTACAAACAATATCCAGAAAGTGAACTCAATTACGCCTCAGTCTTGGCTGTGGGTGTGGGTAGCATTCTGTTCCCTGTCACCCCGACTTATCAGGTCAAACCTGCGCCCCCCTGCTACTTCATCTCGAAGTTGGTATTCGCTATGCGTCATAGACCTTGCCACTATTGGCAAGCGCTCGCATGGTATACTTCCGATCGGCATGTCACTACGCTCCGGGCTACGTGGCCGTCCTTGATTCTAGAGTCGATATCTGCAGCCAGCGAGGTGAGCCGTGCCGGCAGGGGTCAGAATGCCCTTGTATTCGCGGGATCCTCTCGGTGACCTCCCTCTTCATGGCAGAGTCCTCCATCGAAGACCAATGGACCTATGCACAGACCGGATATCGGCCATTAACTACCTGGTGGCCCCGCGCTTCTACCAAACTCTGTCGATCAACATGGACGGACCCGGCCATCATCTGACGTCTAGCTTCCCTCGGTGTTACCCAGTCAGGAGATGTGGGAACCGGGTCCCTGGCTTTGGAGGTTATGTAGAGACGATGTGCTACTCACCTGCCTCCCCTCGCAGCCAACAGAAAGTCTAATCGGGATTGTTTGCTCGATTCCGGGCCCATCTTTGGTGTAACTTGCAGATGCAAATCCCGTGCAACACTGGCCATGCAGATAGTTGCACCTGGAAGCTAATCAACGTCACGACTGCTCGATCACCCTTCCAGCAGGGCAGGGCCGTCACTCGGACGGAGAAATGTACGTGTTCCAGGTTACACAGAGGAGGGGTTAGACTGATCTCAGTCGAGGCATGTACATCATAATTCGCTCTCTGTGCGTATGTCATCCATTGCTTTCGTCAGGTCCTTCCGAAATCCTGCTTGGGGTATGCAGAAGGGGATCCCTGCGAGCCAGGATCATCCAAGGGTATGGCAGCCACTCGACGGTTGCACCAAACCCTCGGAGACCGGCGTCGATCACGGTGAATCCACGTTGGATGCATGTTACCGTACTGTATGTCTGTACTCTGTACCGCCCGACTCGCGCAATTTTTCGGACGCCAGGAATAGGATACGGCGTCTCGGCAAGTCGGCCCTCCGGGCAATAATCAATCTGAATCGACACCAAACCAGATCCCGAGAATCGAGATACAAGATCTTGGGCCTTTGGCAGATTGGCGGATTCATCGAAGGCATCAAGCTCTGCGTCGACCCAATAGTTCTGGGCGCATCCAACCAATTAGGTTCCCTACTGCGTACGGCTGCACTATGCAATCCACGACAGGTTCTTCTCCTCGATCGGAAACATCTTCCGGATCGAGGAAGAGCTGCGAGATCAGCGGAAGCAAATCATTAAAACTCCACCTATCTACAGGTCGAGATCCCCAAATTGGCGCTTCAGCTAGTGCCCATTCCACCTCGCATTTGGGTCCCGCTACGGTTGGGACCTGGCCTGCGAGACTCACTGGATACCCCCCATTCATTCCGAGACAACCTATTCCCATCCATCCTCTTCCGATTCATGTGCCTTCTGGCCGACCCGATACGCTGGGAGATATCCGTCCAAACTCCAGGGATGGTATTCCGTACATCACATGCGTCTGCCTCACCGAGTGGCAGAGGAAACTCCCCGCATCAAGGGACGGCAATGATCAGCAATCCATTAGGGCTCAACAGGACCGCTGTATCCACCGCGATGCCCGCAGCATGACTCGAGCGATGGGCGATTGGCATGTCCACCGGGGGGATTACTATACCGTACGGAGCACCTGAAACAATACAAGACGTATCCCGTGCCTGACGCCCGATGGGGTGTGGCTGGGGCCATGGGCCTAAGCCAAGCGGAGTGGGCAGATGCCCTGTTCTGGCCTAGTCCATGTGGCTCGACGGGGGCTACCGGCCTATGACAGCCTGGCCTCGCCGACCCCGAGATCTTGCGCGGAATTGCGCCAGCGTTTGCCTTGGCGTCGAGCATGAGGCGGTGTCACCCACCCGCAGTTCTGAACTTCTGGGCCGGGAAGAACAGACAGGATCTGCGGTCCGGGCCCTTGACGTCCAGCAACTCGCAAATAGTGTCGGCAATGTCCGATTCATAATGTTCGCCTGTTGCATGCCTTGCGGACTAGACGCATATATCATAACGGACTTGCCTTAATCGACGTGGATCTCTTCGGCCTACCACAGTCTGCTGAAAATATTTCCATCGCCCCGTCCAGACTCAGTTCCACTTCAGCACAACCGGAAGCATAATCCAGGGACTAGGTTTTTTTTACGGCCGAAAGTTACTCAACTGTTTGATGTTGCCAACACTTTGGACCGTGGTCCGTGGTCCGTGGTCAGTGGTCAGTCATGTAAGGCAGAAGGATCACCAACCTTTGACACATACTCGGTACGTCTGGGGTATTTGCCACAGTGGATGTCTCCAGCGGCTATTGAATGTATAGAGTAAACGAACCGCCAAGGATCTCTTCAGCGGCACCAGCGTCATCCGATTTATCCTACCTACTACTTCGTACTTACGGAGTCCAAAACACCAGGATCTCTGTCCTGCAGCTGTCAAAGCCACGAGGTCTCTGACCAAGATGAATAAGGTTTCACCTACGGCAGCGAATAAGCATGACAATGTGCCCGAGAAGAGGAAAGCAGTTACATGTCAGCATTGTTCCTGGACGGGATGTGATGGGATTGGTTGTGAGAGATATATGCTCAATACGATGTAGTACATCATGTTCTAATATTATTTTTTATATGTATAGATACTAAACCTTCTTCTACACAAAAGCGAAGATAGACCAATCCTACAAGTACATATATAATTCTAAGTTCTAGAGTCGTTCCACATCGTATATAAAAATAACTTCAATCTCCCTTCCCACCAACCTTAATACCCATGGGTAGTATCTCTCTCTCTCTCTCTCTCTCTCTCTCTGCCTTCCTCCATTCTAATTATAAAATCTGGCAGTATATGTTGTTCGCGCGCTATAGCCGCCACAAGGCATCCAGCGCCAAGTCGAGGGGTTTGGTTCGTCCGTCCCTCTCCAACCCTCCTCCGCCCACCAACCAACCTGTATGGCACCTGCAGCTACTACTAAGAATAATCACTTGGATAATAGGTAACTAAGTCAAAGTAACCTTGCCAACTTGCTTGCTGCCTTATTTGCCTAACATGCATAACTGTGGCATGTTTAGTTGCTGTGAGATGGGTTGGGTTCTTACCCTTACCCCTCCCTCTCTGTTACGTTTTCTTTTCTAAACCGCGGGGAATATCCCGCTGCAGGGCAGTATTTATTGAAGGTATGTTAGAGACCTACTAGGGAAATTAAATTTGTCGGTTGAGTGGTAGGATTCCGTATTCATGTCATCTTACGGATGAATTAATTATTTAACTATTTATTTATTTATTTGGTTGAGTAAGGATATAGTGATGGTGTAGTGGTGATACCCAACATAATGGTAACCGGTAATGTCATTAAACACAGGACAAAATAATCCGGGGATCTGGGAAGCACCAAAGTATCTTATCTAGATGGTAGGAAGAATTATGCTGTCGGGCACGCAAAACCCTCAATCTTAGTAGGTACTACGGAGTAGATACCCAGGTATGTATGTGGCATGCATGTATGTGCATGGTGGTGACCTATGTAAACCCCGATATACATAACTAAACACCGATGTAATGTAGTGTTGTCCCCGATGGTACTATGTACTCCGTATGTATTGTGGGTACGCTATCATTGTCGGGATTTGACAGCGTCTAACTAACTATCTATCTATCTTTTCCTCTTCCCTCGGCACTAATTCTTTAACCACAAGATAATACTACCAAGTAGTGATGGTGGGTGTGGGTGTGGGTGTGGGTGTGGGTGTGTACCTCGGCCTGTCCAGTCCGCATGATGATCCCCAAGGTAAACATAAACGAACAACAATCTACGGATAGGTGTGGATAACCCCAGTCGAAGAGAATGAAATTAAATTAAACCCCCCCCCCCCCCCGGTGACTTCCCGGTTAAAAACCAAGCAAGTCTCGTACCGGGGAGAAAATATGCGCCCTATTCTCCATCTGGTATGTGGATAAGGATTGAGGCTGGCTGAACCCCCTACCAGACTTACCATACTAAGGAAGTATTTCAAATGGGAATGGCCAGTGGGATATCAAGCTAGGGATTTTAGTGCTTGCAGCTAGTCAGGTAGTCCCTAGGCTAGGGCGATTGCTGCAGTGGGCTAATCGGTTAGTCCGGTTGGTGTTGCTTAGAGGCTTGGGTTGTTTTGGGGTTGGGTTCGGAGGGGTCGGAATGATTTACTGATAGGTCGGTAGGTAATCATGTTTATTTATGGAGGATTTAGATTGATGGATGAAGGGATGATGCTTAAGAGATTAGGCCATCGGTTAGTGAGTGGTGAACGGCCAATTGTCGGATCACAAGGAATTGATCCTGAGGGATGAATCACGCTGGGTTAGTTCTTCTGCAGGTTGCCCGGTTTTCGCCACTGGCTTTTTGCACTGTGGCTGACACTGCAGTTGCAGTTGCAGTTGTCGTCTCGGGGTTTGGTGAGGTGGCCCTGATTTGGGATTTACATATTCCGTACCGGGGATGATGCTGATGATGCGATTTATGCAGGCATAGCTGGTCATGTGAACATCTCATACGATCTGTACAAGCTCTATCAGAATCATCAAGTCGGTACTTGTAGCTGTCGAGGTAGCTCAACTCTTAAAAGTCATACAAAGAAATAAACGCAGCTCAACCATGGATCTCACAATCATCATTATACACCCAATCCGGCAACAATAAAGAACCACCCCAATAAAAGAAGACTTCCCTGCAATCTCCATACCAGGCTTGCAAGCAAGCAAGCAAGCAAGCAGCCAGCAATGTCATGAAATGTCCAAGACATCCCAACTCTCCACCCCCTGTCTCATTTCCCTAACCCTCACCACTCTCTTCCTCATCGCCATCACCATCACCATCCTTTTCCCCACCACTTCTGGCATCCTCCCACATATTCTCCCTCCCGGCTGTCCCTCACAAGCCCCCGACCCATCCCAGCAAACTCACGGCCGGATCTTCAACGAACACCCCGAACTCGAGCGCATCACCGCCGACGACGACTCCAACGAAGCCAAGACATGGGAATCCATTCTCATTCCTCCCAGCGGCGGGGGCATCCACTCCCACACCGTCCCCGATAGCATCCATCTCAATCATAGTCGGGAAGGAAAGATCCTCAGCTGGGGCATCTCCATGTTCCATCAACTACACTGTCTGGTTGCGCTCCGCGCACTTATCTTCCCCGAAACGACGGAGAGGAAGGTCAACTCAACCAGTGGGGCGCATACGGGCGATATGGCACTTGATCGGGGCCATTGGGCGCATTGCTTTGACTATATTGCTCAGGTTAGCTTGGACGATCCCATATTTACCATTGTAGTTGTGTCCGAGACTGATCATGACAGGGCATTCTTTGTGCCGCGGATGATACGATTGAACCGCCCCGGAAAGCGGTGGATCGGCATGGCAAGACGATCTTCGACATTGATGGGGTGGGCGCGATGCATCAGTGTCGGGATGCGAGGGTGTTGTGGGAGACGTCGATGAGGTCGGTGGATGAGCCGATGGATATGGCGGGTTGGCAGCAGGGTGTGGGTGCGAGAGAGTTTCTGGGACAGAGAGTACCCAAGCACAGGATGGATGTGCCGGAGCTGTATACTCTGGGGATGGAGGAGGGAGGAGGAGGAAGAGGAGGAAGCGGAGGTTGATTGTAGTTCAGCCTGGAAGAATGTAACGTGATATCACTGGATACCTACTGGCAGTCTCCCACTCCATTCCCCACCACCCCATCAGCTCATCGGGTTGTTTGGATCGAGTGAATGCATTCCCACTTCTCATTTCCCACTTCTCATTTCCCACTTCCCGAGGTAGAGATATCCATGCAAGTCTTCCCCGATGGCGATGCTCTCCAATGTCAGTACTCTGCGGTTCGGTACGGTGTTAGAACAACCACCCGCAACGGCTTGGCCGTTTGCAACCTCATAAAGCAATCTCCTTTTTCAATGCCCTCATATACGTCTATATCACCGACCGAAGAGGTCCTTTCTACATCCCGGATGTGGGGGAACTCGGCAGTGGGGATGCGGGGTTCCCCACCATACCACCACCATTCCATGTTCTAGTATATAAACAGTCAGGATATCAGGCGAATATGGACCCAGAACTGTTTGACCAGATACTATCATCATGGCTACCACCGAGGAGAAGATCCACACTGCCTTCCCCGATATCGAATGGCACTCTCTCACACACCACCCGAGGAGCATCCCGTCTTCACGTATCACGGCTTCCATCCAGGAAAGAAGACCGTCCTCTCGCAAGGCCATGTGCGATTCCCGGGCCACCGTGCCTTCACTACGGACGTGCTTCTTGAGCAGGACATGGCCATTCCTCTTCGTGACGGCATCAAGATTTATACCGACATCTTCCGTCCTGTCGACTCCGACACCACCCCCGTCCCAGCCATCATACCCTGGAGTCCCTACGGCAAGACAGGCACCGGTCCGCAGAGCTACGACAGCATGGCGCCCTTTCGTGCCGGGCTCGAGAAAAGCCGGACCTCAGGCTATGAGAAGTTTGAAGCTCCCGACCCAGCCGAGTGGGTGCCTCGTGGCTACGCCATCATCAACATCGACGCCCGCGGCGCCGGCAATTCCGAAGGCAACATTCACTTCTGGGGCCAGCAGGAAGCCGAAGACATCTATGACACAATCGACTGGCTGTCCAAGCAGCCCTGGTGCAACGGCTCTGTCGGTATGGCAGGTAACTCATGGCTCTCCATCGCGCAGGTCAACTTCGCCTCCCGTCTCGAGCATCCTGCCCTCAAAGCTCTCGCTCCTTGGGAGGGACTCACCGATCTATACCGTGACCTGGTCCTGCGCGGCGGTCGAAATCACAACGAGGCCTTTCACAAGATAATCCTGAAAGGGTTCGCCGGCCACGGAACCGCAGAGAACATGCCGGCCATGGCCAGCAAACGACCCTTCTTCGACGACTACTGGGAGAGCAAACGCATCCACACCGAACGCATCGGTGACATCCCACTCTACCTCCTCGCATCGTACTCCTCCATGCTGCAAACGCATGGCTCCTTCGAGACCTTCCGCACTGCCAAAAGCACCCGCAAATGGCTCCGCGTGCATCCCTATCAAGAATGGTATGATCTATACCGTCCGGAAATGGTCGACGACCTCGCCCGCTACTTCGACCGCTACCTCAAAGACATCCACAACGACTGGGAATGCACGCCCCCTGTTCGGCTCTCCCTCCTCGGCTTCGACGGCAGCCCGGCGCAGACTATCCTCGAACGCCCCGAGAGAACCTTCCCTTTATCCCGTCAGGTTCTGAAGAAATTCTACCTGGACGCATCAACCAAGACCCTCCAACCAGACCTCCCTTCAACCGTATCCTCCACCGTCCACAAAGCTAATGCCACCTCAGTACGTCCGTCTCCCCCTTTTTATAACACCCCAAACCTAACCCCAAACCCAGGACTTCACCCTCTACTTCCCAACCCGGACTACCCTGACCGGCTACGCGCACGCCCACATCTATCTCTCTACCCCGAAGCACAACGACATGGACATCGCCGTCCAAATCCGCAAAATCTCCTCCTCCGGAACCCCCCTCGCACACCTCAACTACCCCTGCCCCGTCCCCATCTCATCCGTCCCGAACGTCAACACCGCCAAAACCCTCGGCCCACAGGGCTTCCTGCGCGCCTCGCACGCAGTCACCCGCGACGAGACCCTCAACACCTTCAAGGACTCAGAAAAGATACTAACTTCATTTCCATCATTCGAGGAAGTACATAGACCTACAGTCGACCGAACCCCCTAGTGAATGTAAAAAGGTCCCAGATACTCGAATGATATGGACGACTATGTATCGAGTTAATGCAAGTTCTATTTTTGCTTTGTTAGTATCTTGATTAATTTAGGGAAGGTGGGTAGGTAGCTCTGGTAGGAGAGAGAGAGAGAGAGAGAGAGAGAGAGAGAGAGAGTGTGTGTGTGTGTGTGTGTGTGTGTGATACATGGTGCTATATTGGCTTGAGGAGGGGAGAGGATTGGATTGGATGATATCTGAAGGAGTACAAGTGGATACCTAGGTTACGGGACACGGGAGAGGGAATAATTGAGGTAAGTTGTTGAATGTAAATTTTTAGGATTGGTTGGGTTATTTGTTCAGAGTTACGAGTCAAAAGGGGTTTTCATTAATCGATACTCCTAATGTATCTATTTGATGTGTCTGGGGGGGGGGGGGGGTTGGTTGAGATATCCCCTGAATTCAGGCAATATATCGTAATTACGGAGGCTCGAGGGACAGCTAATTAGCCTGTTTCTCCAACTGTCTCTCCGCATCGAATGCCTCTGCAAATGCCTCCTTCAACGCCGTGACCTGCAGCTCCGAGGGCACGACACAGGGCCGTCTCGGCAACGCGCCATAGCCGCGGTAGGACTGCAGCGCACTCTTGACCGCCACAAACCCGCCTTTGATGGCCTGCCAATCCGCCCTCGCCACGACGGCCTGCAACCGCTGCGCCTCCGCGACCTGGCCCGCCTGATACAACTCCATCACCTTCACACTCAACCTGGGGATCAGGTTCGCTACGCCGCCAATCACTCCATGACCACCGGCCACCAATGTCTGGAGAGTGAAATCCGCGGAGCCTCCGAAAGTCAAAAACCCCGGTTTGGCCTCCGCCGCAATGCGCGCCAGCTTTCCCGTGTTCCCGCACGTCAACTTCACGCCAACGATGTTGGGATGCTCCGCCAACGCCAGGATCTCATCCGAGGAGAGGTCCAGGCCCGACGAGGCACCGGGGAAATTGTACACCAGCACGGGGATCGGGGAGGCGGAGGCGACGAGTCGGAAGTGAGTGAGGATGTCTTCGGATGACAGCAAGGTCTTGTAGTAAGAGGGAGGGAGGATGAGAGTGTAGTCGCCTCCCGCAGCGGCGGCATCTTGACAGAGCTGGATGGTCTCGCGCGTGGAGGCGGCGCCGCAGCCGACGATGAGCGGGGTGGAGGGAGCATGGGCGTCGAGGGCCTGTCGGGTGGTGCTGGTGATGAGGTTGCGTTCCTCACGGCTAAGGTGGACGGCTTCACCGTTGCTGCCTTGGACGACGAGACCGGTGACGCCAGCTTGGGCCAGGTAGGTGGCGTGGAGAGCGGTGGTGGCGAGGTCGAGGTCTTCGCTGGGCGCAGTGAAGAAGGCGACGGTTGGGACGTAGATGCCGGGTTTGAGGGGACGAGCAGTGATTGCCATTGTGGAGGTTGGGGATTGGGTTGGTGGTCAGTCTGGATGGAAGTCTAGAGAGAGTGAGGTAGGAGTGGATGGGGATGGGGATGGGGATTGGGATGGGAATTGGATGCGGGGAGAGAGGGGCTACGGAAGCAGGGCGATGAGGATGCCATGGCCATGATATAAGAAGCCCGTGGCCCTCGTTCGAATGGAGAATCGGAGTTCGAGCCGTGAGTCCATCCAGAACTGATGGGAGCCCCGAGGCAACCCCCACGCCCCCCACACGCTCGCGGCCTGGACGAGCGATCCCCCCCCCCCATGCCCAGTGGCCAGGCCTCCATCCCATAGGCGGGCAGCGCTTGGCTCCCACCCCCACGTTCGGCATGGAAGCACCAGTGCGGCGGACTAGGTCATTCGGAGAATTGGGCACTCGGAGAAATGGCGAGGCGAGGCGATGCGATGCGAATGGGGTGCATGGCGTCCGTGGGGAGAGCTGTTGGAGTGAAGATTGATGATTGTGGGGGAAGCTCCAAGTCATGGCTGTATGGTCCGGACGGATACCATACGGGGATTACATACCGCGCGGGCCGTACGGGGGGTATCGACGATACGAGGAGAGGATTGTATGCGGTAAGAAACCCGTATCGATTCAACTTCACAGCACCTCCCAATCCGGACATCAGCCCTGCAGCGGCGTTGGCCAATTCCAATTCCTCTCGCGACTTCTCTCGCGACTTCAATCCTCCGATCTCCACCCCGACTGGCTCTGCTATGCCGTGGACGCAGCCCTCCTGACCTCACGTTCCCCTCTCCCCCCACGCCCGCAATTCCTCGTTCCTCCAGCCGAATGACCTCCACCACCCTGATGCCTGTCCGTGTCTCCCTGCGACGAGATCCCAGCGGCCATCCCCCCGACCAGCTGGACCCGGAGCCTCCTGCGAAGAGGCCTCGCCTCCAGCACCCCTCGTCGCGTCGTCGCAAAAGCTCCCCCGACCTGCTTGACACCACCACCACCACCACCACCGAGAACTCGTCGTCGGCCACCTCGCCCTACAAGCTTTCGCCCCATCCCCTGCGCCGGCGGACCTCGACGCGCCGCCCGCTGGCCAACAATCCCACGGCCTCCCCGGTCACTCCCCGACCGACCGACCGTCGCATCCTCCGCAATGAGTCCACCCCCACCATCGCCCCCGCGTCGCTGTATCTGCGTGGCGGTCGCGAATCGCCCGATCCCTTAGACACCATTTCTCCGGCTGCAACCACCAAGTCCTCCGTCTCGCGGAGGTTGTCTCCCGCGGGACGACCCTCCGCCGCCGCCGCCGCCGCCGCTGCTGCTGCTTCAGCCTCCGCCCGTCGCCCGCGCCGCTCAGCTCCGGCCCCCGACCCCGACCCGGAGCCAGCGGCCACGCCTCCACAGCACGAAGCAGGCGCATTGTCATCCAATCCGTCTCAAGCCTCCCAGGATGCGACCGCACAGCAGGCCAGTCCGACAACAGAGCAGCCCTCCGCCTCGCGCGAGCAACGGCGCTCCCTCCGCTCCCACGATGGCGGTTCCCGCGCACGCAGCGAGCTGGCACAATACTTTCCCAACTATGAGGAACTCATCAGCTTTGAGCCTCCAAAGCCGGGTATTCCAATGCCAATCCAATCTGTCCTGTTATCGGGCTAACAGCATACTGGCATAGAATTCCTCGCCGGAAGCACCACCATCAAAATCATCGATGACCTCTCCGAATCACTTATACCATCCTCCCCCGCCGACATAGACACCGATACACCCTTCGGAAATCCCCTTCTAAACCTCCACAACTGCGAAACAATCAGCCTCCCCGATCCTCTACCTCCCTCCCAGTCTGATACCGCCGAATCCCCATCCACTTCCCCCGACCCCCTGGCCGAAGAAACCTACTTCCGTCCGCACCGGCGCAACGAACGTCAAGAAAAGCAACTTCGCAACATTGAGCGCGACCATAATCAGTATGAGAAACAAAAGCTGGACCGTCTCCTCGACGACCTCCAAGGCCATGACTGGCTCCGTCCGATGGGCATCACCGGGCACATCACCGACCAAGAGCGCAAACACTACGAGTCCAAACGTGCCCATTTCATCCAGGAGATTTCGGCTGTGCTCCAGAAATTTAAGATCTGGAAAGAAGAAGAAAAGCGCCGCAAGCTAGAAAAGGACAACAAGCTCATTGAGGAAGAAAACAATAAAGACCACACCCCGGAGACCACCAACGATGAGGAAGACGACGGCGATAACAACAACAATAACCATAACAACGGCACCACCGCCCTCTCCGACGCCCAAAGCTACGGAGGGGATCCTCCTGACCCAAACGACGTAGACGCCTGGGCAGCAAGACAACTACATCAGGAAGCACGATCAGCCACCACCACCACCACCTCAGCAAACGCCACCCCCACAACAGGCAAGAAATCAAAACCATCCTCCACATCCAAGAAATCCTCCACCACCAACACCATGCCTCCACCCCCCGCACCAATCCCCCACCTCCTCCCCCTCCCCCTCGAACCCGATAAACCCTTCACATCCTTCTTCTCGAAACCCCATCTCCGCGAACTAGCCCTTTCCGCCACAAACCGCAAAGGCCGAACTCGTCTCGCTTTCGGCCACCCGATCCCGGAAATGGACGAACGGGAATTCGAGCTCCCCGCTGAGATCCTCACCCCGGAAGCTATCGATTCCTGTCGACGAAAGAGACGTAGAATGAAGCGGGCTAGTGGTCGTGGTGAGAAGGAGACGGGGTAGGATACATACATACATACATACACACATACATACATACATATGTCGGGTGAAATCAATAGCACTGGGGTTGGGGGTGGGATTAGGATTGGAGTTGTAAGGAAGGGTCTTATTGTATTGTATCCATTTCTCCTTTTTCCGTCCCTCTTTTTTTATTTTTTATTTTTTATTTTTTTTATATCTTTTTCTTTTTCTTCGTCCTTGTTTTATTCCATTCAGTCTAGCGCGGGGAAGAGGGTGTTTCCTATACTATACCATTCTATCATTATTTTCATCTTCATAATTATCTCCAGGGGGCTCGTTTTGCATACTTCTTAGATGGTGTTCTGATAGATGTTATGGCCTCTGGAACGGGGTCGTCTTGTTTCCTATCCACCAATTGTCTGCATGGACTGGGCTGGGCTGGCTTTCTGGCTTTCCTGATTTTCCAGAGTTTGGGGTAGGGTCTGGAGCTGGAGCTGGAGCTAGAATTATTAGGTTGAGATAGGTGATTAAGGTTGGAGGATTGTGTTTATGAGTGGATATACGTGTATTAACAATGAACAGATGTTTCCACCTGTACTTACTAATTTGATATACTATTGCTGTGCAGGTAGCAAGCACCATCGGTATGAGCGAGGATGTCATGCTGGTTGCCAACAGCCGTGAATACACATGATCTATGTACAAATTTTATATACAAGATGCCATCTTGCTTTGTATAGGACATCACAGTGCTGCCGTTACACTCATGTCATGCGGCACGCAGAATGCAGAAGAAGAAGAAGAAGAAACACCATGCGCCAGAACGTCCCAACCACGCTGGGAGGATTTAACAGAACCAGAGCAAACCCCGTCATCATGCATTATTCGCACAGGAGAAACTAGCGTCGCTGGGGTTGTCGTGGATGGCCCTGCCTGAGACATAGAGCCCGAGACCGCACTAGACATGTAAGTTCAGGTCAGGAGCAGGAATACGGAAACGTACCAGACAACCGCCAATCCCAATGGCTACCAGGTTCACCGTCGCAAGGGCGATCTTTCCCGGTGACGAGAACCATCGGCCCCGGTTCATGAAGAACCAGAAGATCCCGCTGAGGCCAAACGTGAACCAACTGGCGAAGAGTGCAGTCTGTACACTGTTAGACTTCCTGGTCCTCAGGTGGGATTGGAATATGACCTACAACCAAGCTCAACAAGTTGGTAAACACGGGAATGGCTTCGGCGATGATCCAGGCGAGCACCCATAGTCCCAGGGCAATTCCGGCCCAGGAACCCACAGCCACCCAGCTGCGCTTGTGCATGTGGTCGGTGCCGCGGAAGATGCGAACATAGACTGCTTTGGAGGCCACATGTCCATTGATGACACCAGCGATGATGATCTATATGTTGTTAATAGCGCCTCTCAGATGCGGACTGATCCACTCACTGTTGGAAGGGCAATGCCGTACGCGACCTTGGACACGACTGGACTGGCAGATCCCAGCGCAGGAGAAGTAACTGTTGAACCCCCATAGCAGTAGATCACAATGGCTGCAACGATATAAAGAGTGATATCGATACTCTGAAGCAGCACCAAGGCCTTCGGAAAGTCGACGGGATTCTTCAATTCGGCTGCAAGGCCAAAGAACGCTGCGTGTCCAGCTATTTCCCGTTAGTATGAAGGGAGACCCTCTTTTTGGTCAATACTGACAGAAAGCAAAAACAATGTTGGCCACCGCAGTGAAGCCATGGTACAGATTGGTGTTAACAGTCGCTTGAACCATCTCTCCCGGGTGGGTGATGCCCACACCAATCATAGTGACGATCACGGCGGACAAGATGCTGATGAATGCTGTCCCAGGTCAGAAATGCCCAAACACCATGATGATATGTATGTCTTACAAACCAGGGAAAGCCAGGACATCTTGGCCAGGGTGCGCGGCAGGGTGCACGCATAAGAGATGACCAAGCCCGCCACCCCAAACACGATGGAGCACGTCCCATGATTCGTGATGTCGTTCATGGCAATAGCAAAGGTCAACAGATGGCTGGCCATGATAAACACTAGGAACACTATTTGGCCCATCCCCAACAGCTCACGGCCAAAGCGGCCGGCAAGCACCTCACCGGCATCGGCCATGTTACAGACCTGCGGATACTTCCACTTGAACTGCCCGATCACATAGCCGGTGTAGGTGGCCAAGCCACCCAGGGACACCAGGATGACCACGGAGCTGGGTGGTGATGTCAGCGAAGGGCATCTCGGGTGAGGTAACATGCACCTACGGGACTAGACCCAAGCCGGCGACAGCAGCAGGCAGGGACAGCACCCCCAATGACACCGTCTCGGCCACCATGAGAAGGCCGCATTGCCTAGAAGGACATCAGAAACAATAACACTTCTTGGTTGAGGACAATGGCTTGCATACCACCACTTCAGGACCTTGTACTTGACCTCCGCGAACTCCTCATCCCCGAAAGGGTCCTGCGCGTTGGGAGGCGTGAGATCTTTCTTCTCATCCGTCACGAGGGAGCTGTGTTCGGCCGTCCCTTCCTTCCCTTGCAAAACCTCCAGGTCGACGGCAGTGGAAGGCGCCGAATGGACCTCGTAAGATCTCATGCTGACGAGGTATCTGATTAGACCAGAGGGTAGAACGGAGTGCCGGAGTTGCACCCAAGCTCGTACTATGGGGGAAGAGCAAAACCCTCCGTCGACCTGCCAGATATATGGGGAGGAAAAGGAAGGAATGGCAGGGAGGGGGATGGGGAGAATGAGGAGGTTCCCCGGAGGAGCAGTGTTAAAGGCACATGAGTCGGGGTGGTTGGATTGCGTTATTGCCGTGGTTCTGCACGACCTTCGATCCAGCATCGTTCGGAATCTTCAGGATGTCGCATGCATCCGGTGGGTCCAGGCTGAGAGAGCAATCGACGACGTAACCCACGCTTGCAAGTTGCACTTGCCGGGATGGGCCAGATTCCGGAGGAGAACCGGATGGTCCGTGGCTGCCCAGGTCTGCATTTCTGCAGAACTCTGATTAACTCTAATCTATCCCATGAAGAACATGATCCATACCATCCATGTGTTGTCAATAGCCACGCATATGAGTGTATACTTCAACAAGGTCGTGCACCTCGGGCTGTCGACCACCGGGGCTACACCCGACCGACCTCGAAGCAAACTCTCACCATTGTCAAGGCTTGAGAAGGTTGAACTCCTTCTCCTCGAGTGAAATCCCCCAACCATCCCCGACTGATGGTCCGGTTACCGCGACTCGAGGTATTTTGCCGGTGGAGGGAATGCCAAGGCCTCCCACGGCCGCTCCTGGCCGGGGAAAACAAGGTTGCACCCGCTTCCTGTCCAATCAGAAGGCTCGCCCACTGGACGCATGCGAAGAATACCGAGTAGTACTACTAGTAGGTACTAGGAGGTACTAGTAGGTACTAGTAGGTACCGTAGTAGTACGACTAGTAGCGGGAAGCCAACTCGAGAAGGGTGTTTGTTAGGCAGACCCTTTGGCGCAGGCGTCCCACCAGTCCGCCCTACGTACTTCGTTTACCCCGCATTGACTCTCGCCCCTCAGGTTTCGAATCGACACGCCCGTCGCTTTCCTAACGGTCACAATCATAGGGAGCCTCCCGGCGAGTGCTTTAAGCTATTATGCAAAGGTCACTGATGGTGGCCCCCCAATGTGAAGGCCTGGTTCTAACAGGAGACATCCCAGAATCCGAAAGGAACGCTGATTGAATACTTGACGGAGGCCATGGCCGACCTATCCAAGGTTATGTTCACGGATTCTCTTCGTGAACAAGATAAACTCGTTATTCCAATCGATCAAATCGAGTCGGCAATGAATCTGCCCCCCCACGGACTGGGCGGTAACATGATATTGCAAATATCAGACACCACGGTTCTGAAAGTTGGCTGGAGGGTCAAAATGGCGGAAGCGGAAGCATTAATTCTTCTCGCAGCCAAGACAAATGTGCCAGTACCAAAAGTCCTCGGTGCGTACATGATTGGTGACATAGGCTTTATCCTCATGACCAAAATCGAGGGCAAAATGCTTGCCTCGTGCTTGGAGACCATGTCCCGTGAGGAACTGCAAGCCATTGCACGTCAACTGGAATCCCATAACCTCGAATGACGGGAACTGGGCAGTTCTTTCTTAGGCACGGTGACGGGCGGGCCGTGCCAGGATATCCTCTTCAGGCATCCTTGGGATTACAAGTCTACCAAGCAATATGGACCATTCCATTCCTTTACCCAATACAAGCATGCTGTTGTGGAAGCCCTCCGTCTGTCACGGCCAGTTGGGATCTGGTATGAAAAGGAGGAGAAGCTCAAGGAGAAGATTCTGTCCTTCGGTGATGAGAGAACTCCGAACCGGGGGGTTATGACCCATGGAGACTTACATCCAGGAAACATCTTGATCAAGGACGGGCTGGTCAGTGGGATAGTAGATTGGGGTGAAGCCGGGTACTCTCTTCCTGAGAGGGAGTTCTTTGCTGCTAATCGGATTGCTATGGATCCACCCTGGATTGACATGATTCACGCCTGCATCCCCCCCTTCCCAGAAGAAAACGAACTGTGGGATGAAGTCGATCGGTCAATGATGCGATATTCTCCCTTATAGCACTCATTTTCCATGCAAAGAAAAACCCACTAGCCGTTACTAACCTCCCTCCTGATAATCAGAGTTGCCTTTCTAACGCTTGATGGCGAAACGCCAGATCGACTTCGAGCGCGACTAACCCATCTGAGAGGCACCGGAATACTATCGGCTGGACTGGAATCGTTAATTCAGGGGATGACTGGATCCAACAGAAGGTATAGCAATGCGGAGCCTGCCACCATGGCTGCCAGCCAGCAGAACTATCCGCTCCCTGTACTTTCGCGGCACATGCTCAAGTTTGCGTGTACCATTCCAACCGTAGCAGATAGAATCATCCCCCATGCTCGACCGGCCCGAATCTCCGAACCCCCGGTGGAGGAAGGTCCTTCCTCGCGCTAGATGGGCCTGAGTCAGCAGCTGGCAGACCTTCCTGAATAGGCAAATCGAGACGCCCGCCAGTGCCTGGCAGTGTCCGTCCCACTGGTCGTCGTCGTCCAGAGCCGAGTCAACACCTGACTCGGCTGGCTGCAAGTCATATCTGCACGGCGCAGAACACCAAGCATAGTCGCCATCCGAAATTGAGCTCAGGGTTAGACCTGAAGATCGACAGGCCCTTAGCGATGATGTCTCTCACCGACAGGTGGATGGCCCATTCGCCGCCCCTCGCTTGAACTTCGGGCTTACCCCACCATCAGCGTGAGGATTCTAGTCTAGCCGCGATTACCTGCTGCCAGTGGCCATTGTGCCTTGATCCTGCCAAGGGATTACGGGTCGCGTTCATATATAGCTGTCTACAACTCACGTCCTGCTCTCGTCCCTCATCCGATCTCATCCGTCCAGGTACCAAAATGGGCGACAACAGAGACGCAGAGCATGGCAACCACGCCCCGGATGGCACGTACTCGGCCACCGAGTCGACATCACTTCTCCCAAAGACGAAGAGTGTACGAGAAGTTAAAAGCAAAATCCTTGCCACGAATTATGCAGCTTTCGTAGCCGGGCTCAACGGTATGTTTGGCCCGTCATCCAGATGCACCCTCAAGGCAAATCGAAGCTGACAGCCAGATGGTATGCTGATGAAGATGCCGCCTTGGGCGTTCTGATTCCCTACATTCAACCAACCTATGATGTTGGCCTTCTGCAGGTCTCCATGATCTACCTGGTCAACTTCATGGGTTGGCTCGTCGCCTGCTTTGCCAACATCCATGTATGTTCATACTTAGGAACTGGCGGTACCCTGGTCTTAGGCGCATCGATTCAGTGTTTTGGCTATGCTTTGATGTTTTGGAGCCCGCCCTTCCCCCTTTTCATGGCGGCATTCTTCTTCTCCGGTTGCGGTGTGGCGTTCCAAGACGCCCAAATGAACACGTTCACTATCACCGTCAAGGACGCCCATCGGTGGTTGGGCGTCTTGCATGCTGTGTACGGCGTCGGGACTATTGTTGGTCCGTTGATCGCCAATACCATTGCTTCACGGATGCCGGTTTGGCATCACTATTACCTTGTGACCATGTTTCTCGCAGCACTTAACATCGCGTCCCTGGCGTGGACGTTTAGAAAGGGACTTTTCCGTCCGAATGTGGGCAGTACAAAAGAGACGGCTGGCAAAGAGCTGCGCGACACAGTAGCAAATTGGACTGTGTGGATATTCAACGGATTCTTCTTTTTGTATGTTGGTGCGGAGGTTACTGCTGGAGGTATGGTTTTTCCCAAGACTGAGGGGGCTCCCCCGCTGATGTGTTTCAGGCTGGCTCGTCCAGTTTCTCGTTTCGGTGAGAAACGGCGATCCCAAGAAGGTAGGCTACATCGCCTCGGGCTTCTGGACCGGCTTCACCCTAGGCCGGGTCGCTTTAGCAGACATTACGCATCGCCTGGGTGAGCGACGAATGGTGTTTGTTTATACCACGTTGGCTTTGGCGATGCAGTTGTTGTTCTGGCTGGTTTCGAACATTACTGTCAATGCAGTTACTGTGTGCTTTTTGGGTAAGTATTGCATTCTGGTCTCGGTTGCCTGAGATGAAAAGTATATCACATTTGAGAAAGTTAACAAATGAAATCAGGATTCTTTATTGGTCCATTCTACCCGGTTGGACTCTATGTCCTAACCAAGGTTATCCCAGAGGAGCTTCATGTTGGAGCCATGGGTGAGTGGTTAAATCTTCAAGTGTGGCATTTCATGCTGACGAGCAACAGGCTTCACTGCAAGCCTTGGACAGGCTGGATCAGCTGCCTTCCCTTTCATGACGGGAGCCATTGCCTCCCGGGCTGGAGTCCAGGTCTTGCAGCCCATCATGGTGGGACTACTCATTGGAATTGCCTTCTTTTGGACTTTGGTCCCTAGACAGAGGCCGGTCACGCTTTAAGAAGATGTACCAAGAAGACCAGAGTGGCGCGAGACATAAGATGTGAAATTATCACCCTATTCATCAATAGATTGTCACAATGATTAGGACTGAGCTTAGACCCTAAGCTGTTCTGATTCAGCCATAGGAACATGCTGTTTCTGTAGATCTCCTTTCCGGACGAAGTCGGTCGGCTTGAGACAAAGCGTTCCTTGGCCGACCACCATTTCTGGGTCCAGTGTCTCATATTAGCCGGCCGATGGTGCCCATCAGTCTGTCATAGTGGGTGTTCGCACTGGAACCACAGATGATATTAGGATCACCAATCAGTTGGTCTGGTTTGACAAGGATAATCCCTAATTAGACAGTCAGCAGCAGAACTTAATATCCAACTCTTAGCAAGCAGCAAAAGAAAGAAACCTCAGAGAGAAGATTTGAGTCGACATAGCCTTACACATCCGCAGATGGTATGGCGCTCCGACTAAGGATGACTGATACGATGTTTTCATCATTGGTGCGGGGCAGGACAGCAAGGAAATAAATACCGAAAAACTCACCGGGTCAGACAGCCAGATAGCAGTCCAGATGGCCTAGGTACCTGTACACACGAAGCACTGGAACGGATAATCTCTCCGGATAATCTCTCGGTATAGATAGGTATGCAAATCCGCAAAGCCCCCTCATACTCAATCATCGTACGAGATGATCCTCCTCCCTGGGAACTGCGGCGCACCCCTAGAAGTTGAAGTCGAAGCATCCCCATACGACCGAGGCGGAGCAGAACCACCATCCCCGTAATCCATTGGAGTATCTTCTTCCGACCGAGTCTGGGTGGGTGGTTGGGCTTCCCGCGCAGGCGGCACTGTCACTGTCGGGGTCGACAGAGTGACCGTCTTGATACCATCCCCCTTTGCGTCCGCAGCTGCAGCTGCAGTCTCATCAGCAGTGTCCCTCACGCTTTTGCGCGCTCTTTCCGCCTCAGCCTCTACTTCAGCTTCAGCTCTTGCCTCCGCTTCCTCCTCCTCCCGCAGCTGCTTCTCCCTCAGCAACGCATGAATTTCACTGTGTCTGAAGATCCGGATCTGTTCGTCCGTGAGGGTGCGTTTTACTCCGTCGGGGTAGTAGCCCAGATCGTCTTCCTCTTCTTCATAATAGTAGTGTTCCTCTTGTTGCTGGTGGTCTGGGTGCTCTTCTGCGAGGGTTGTTGTCAAGGGTGGTGTGGGGCACGCGCTTCCGGGAAAATGTTTTGCTTGGAAGGCTTGGAGGTCTTCCTGTGGAGGTTAGCTTTGTTTTAGTTGTTCCTGTGTTAGGAGGAGGAAGAGGGCGCGGAAGTGGAAGGACGTACGAGGGTGACGGGGGGTGGAGCTATTGTCGACATTTGGGTGGTTTTGAGGGGGGGATAAGTGTGTTTGAAGAAGGAAAATGAAGGTGTTGGTGAAGATGGAGAGCTGCTGGTTTAGCTACGCGTGCGTGTTGTACTGGCGGGTCGGATGAGTGTGGTATGGTATTGTATAGTGGGCTGTTATATACGGCGGGTTACGTACGGGCAGCTAAGGAGAAATTATCCGCTCAGTGTCTGGGATAGACTCTATTGATCTTACTAAAGTATGGTGACTTAGGTAGCTTCACCGGGCTAATATTTTCGCTGGCTGATTCACTTCAACGTGTACTTTGTGGACATCGAGGTGATCGGATCATTGAATTGATTCTTTGTTGGACATTGTAAGAATCCATTATCAATAGACTTTCTAGGAGATGAGAGCGTCGAGGGTATCTTTAAGAGCCCAGCAGTCGGAATAGACTGATGTTTGCAATTTATTTGATGATGAGACATATCGTCTTTGAGTGAATGATACACTACCCAAGTCTCTTTTTTCCCATGGGCTAATTCATCAGCTGTATCGGAGTTGCGTAAACAAACCCGTGTTTCCAGGACAAGCGAGGGCAGCAATCATACATTGCATATGAGTTGCCCGTCTATGTATATGTCAGCTTTCGCCATCATGGTTGATGATATACAGGTATTGAATTCATCGCTGTGTATCGTGACGGGGGTGGATCAGCTAGTCGGGAAATTACTGAGTAGGTGTCCTAGCTCAGTTACACTGCATTGTGTATTCAACTGCTTTGGTAAGGATGACAATTCTGTTCGCAGAGGCCATTGTTTTGTCGTACATGAGGCTTGATGTTTTAGAACAAAGAAAGGTTTGTGGGCACTATGCGGACCTATCTTAAATTAAAGAGTGTCGGTCTACTTCAATAACCCACACCCACTAATGAGTTTGAATGATGTTGTATAGACTTTCGTATATTCAAATCCAAGTAGATAGAACCTCTATTGGCTGCCACCAAAAAGCGGTATACTCGAAACATTATTTCCAATCTTCACCTTTATACAATCAAAACGAATACTCAATCCACGTACCTTCTGCAAATCTATACTTACGATCTGCTCCTTTTCTTCAGCAGTTGGACCCGTTAAGCTCCATGTCAGCGACACATGAAAACAGTGCGAATAATCATTTCCAGTCTGGTGAGTCCCACGACTTGCCTGTGGCTGTACCGTACGACTTTTTGACTTCAGCACTGCCGCCACATCCTGCGACGTCTCGTATAGCGGTGGTTGCTCAAACCGAGCAAGCGACCGATTCGAGAGGTGAAGAAGGCGGTTCAAGTTATCCGCCTCTGGCTTGTCTGCGCGCAGGACGTAGAACCATCGCGTCTTCTCGTAATTCGAGACACAGTCTAGACTTGTTGTCGTGACATCGAACCTTATTTGCCTCGTCAATACCTAAGCTACTAAAAATAAACAGGAAGGTGAGCAGCTCACGATGGTATTAGAGACTCTTTCAGCGCGGACTGAAACTCCTCCAAGAATGGCTGCCTCTGTTCTGTTCTTAGCACCACCGGTCTGGAAAGACTGATGTGGAGTGGCAGCTGCGCGCCAAGGTCGCTATACAGCAGGCTATGGAGCTGTGTCGTGCTGATGTCAAGCCTGTCGTTGATCTGAGCTATGACTTCGCTAAGAATAGAAAGCTCGTCCTTCGTTGGATACCCTGTTTAATCGTACGGATGTTATTTCCGTTCTTGGAATAACGTATAAATGACACATACACTCCAAGTAAAGGTGGGTCGGCCAGTTCCCTTCGACATGGGGAATGACTCTTTTCCGGCCTCCGTGGAGACGGGGATCGTCTCTTACACTGACGCGAGTGCTGGAGGCGTAGAGGTCGTGGAAAGCTGCGGGTAATGGTGGGAGTGAGGAGGGTTGATTGCTGGTCTGACGAGGCCTCTTAACTGGACGCTGGGGAGACTGGTTTTCTGGCTCGGATTCCGACTCCGAGTATTGCACCAGAGCCATCACAGGATCGAGGCTCTTGTCGAAGCGGCATCAAGATGGAGGGTGTCTCCGTCTGGTAGTAAATTGTTGTCTAGTCGGGTCGGACGGTGGAGCCATTTGGCGGTATCGGTATTACGGTAGGGTAGGGCTGCCAAGGCTCACCAGTTGGAACTTGGCAGGGGTTCTATAGTAGATGTCCGTGTGGTATGTGGGTTCTGACGGGTTGACAAGATAATCATAACATAATCAATCTAGGGGTTTACTCTAGCCTACGCCCGAATGCTGCTGATGTGGCCATGTCTTGTCTGGCGTAGAGGAAGGGTTGAAATATCAACACCAAGGGAGCGTATAGTTCTAGGTAGCCAACCTACCTTTTCTGAGAAATCGCTCACTGTTGGCGTAAATCAGGGCCTCTCCGGACGCAAGAAGAAAAACCCCTGAGTATTATACATGAATGTAAGACAATGATGAAAATTTTCTTCGAAGCCTGTTTGGGCTATGTCACCTTGCAATGGTTGGCTCGGGACGCTATCCATGGGTGGATGCACGATTTTTCAAGAAAAAGAGTACAGACGAAATGTACCTGGGGACTGTAGTATTAAAGGTACTTGTAGTACCTCCTTCGTGTCAGGAACCTGCAAAGTCTTGGTTCCTGAGCTTGTAGAACAAATCTAGACCCTGTGTAACACACCGTGCCCCTGCATCGGGTCGCCCATGCAGACTGTCCAAGCTGACAAGCGATGCGGACCATGGTATTATTTGTCCGTCCACGAGTGTAACGGCCCGTTGGAGTCGCTGTAGGAGCATGCAGGCCTTGAGTGACAGCGTCGGTATTTCTGGCGCGTGCCTTCTACTCGCATACCAAGACTTATTCCAATTGCTGGACTAACCGGGCTAGATTAGGGCAGCCGTTGACGCTATCATCGTCACTAACGATAAGCTTAACACTGGGGCCCGCTAAGCCATCACTCAGCAGTCAGCATTCAGTGGGCAATACGTACACCTGCTGCTGGTATAACCTGATCTCCCAGGTGATGTAAATCTGAATGTCGGAAGGGTAGCAGTCCGTCGTGTTGGCTATGATGTCAAGACTCCTTCGATGTCGACGGGGTGCAAGTGATTAAGTCAGCCGGCCGGTGGTGGCCCTGGGCATCCACAGCGTGACGACACAACGACAATCATGATGGCGATGATTGCCACCTCGGCTCCACTGGCGTCGCCCAGGGACCTTCTAGAGGTTCCATAGCGGCCGAGCAGACAGCCTGAGCCATCTTGACTGGTTCTGAGTCTAGACCGGGAGGTGCCTGGGGCCCGACCCTTCCGTGTCGTTCATCCTCAGTTGTCATCATCGAAGGCAATCCGATGCAACCGAACGGGCCTAGTCCTTCCGGGCCTATCCTGGCCCTAGCCTCGAACAGGCCAGAGAGGCCTTATCGATAAGGCGATTTGCCCACCCCCGGATCGCGTGGAAGGCAAAATGGACAAATCGAAATCATCATACGCTGCTCGTCACGTCACGGCCCACCGTTCCTCGGTTGACGGCACTGTGTTTGCATGACCTGCGATGACCAGTGCCTAAATAATAATGATGACTAGAACTATGACTCCTCTCGCTTTCTCTTTTTTTGCTGCTCCTTTTTCCTCTTCTTCTTCCTCTTCCTCTTCCTCCTGCTCTACCACTTTACCCGTCTTACTACTGTCCACTTTTCGGGACCCTCGTATTCACCACAGACCGCACCTCTGAACACGAAGTACACACACACAGAGACTTCCAACTCTATATTCAATACCCGACTTCACCGCTGCTAGCCCCACCACTATTTTGAGTTGGGGGCTGCATACGCAAGCAGTCACTAGTATCTGCTACTATTAAACGCCTACATACATTTATAGGACATACCTGTGATCCCTATATATACCCTTCATCCGGCTTCCGGCCTTGAGAGATCCTCTCTCTCCCCTTTTTTTTTCTTTCTCTCAGCGTGTCCTTCTCTGGCGTCCATTAGCCATGGCATCCGCTGTTCTTCCGGCCTGTGCGACTTCGCACCAGCCCTCCTTCTCCCGGTGTCCTCCCAACCTGATGGACATGGACGTTGAAATGGATAGTTTTGCTCCATACCAACGCTTCCTCGATCATTCTCCGAGTCGGCGAAACTTGAATCGTCAGCGTTCTACGTCTTTCCCATCGGTTTACTATTCGGGCTCTCCTGAGCATCATCCAGTGGAGCCACGACGCAGGAAACAGAGCCCTGCCTCTAAGCACGGTCCTCGACGCCACCGTCATGACAGCCCTTCTCGCCCTCAGCAAACTAGATACTCGCGACACTCGATGTTGGTCAACCCAGACGTTATCGACCGTCTAGATAGCGCGAGTTTCTATCAATACCATCATGAGGGTCCTTATGATGCTGTCTACGCGGAGAGGAACTACCATACCAAGCAGAGCCCAGTTGAGGCAGTCAAAAACTCCACCGCAGAAGCCTTGAAGGCCACTCCGAAGGATAAAATTAGAGACTGCATCGATAGTCACCGTCCCCTTGACGGTGTGGCTTTCTACCCTCCAGGTCACACAGACATGGAGGGCCGCACCTACGAATACGAGGAGGGCACGAACATGATGAATGACTATGGAAACTTTATGCGTTGTCCCGGTCAGGTAAGTCACTGGTACCTTGTTTATTTACCACGATATGCTCTGACATTCTTCTAGAAATTCACCGATGAAGATTTCAAAAACGACCCCTTTTATAACATGCCACATCCCAAACCGTTCGCTTCCCTCCGAAAGGCGCTCAGTCTCCGTCGTCGGAAGCGCCGTGGAACTTCTTAAAACGAGTCCACGCGGACTTCGGTTTATATGATCGTACTGCAGGGTACAGTTACGGTCACCTCCGGTATAATATAAGGCAGCTGCGTCTTGGGGTCACATCTAGATTTCGCTGACTTTCGGTGTCGGGCTGGTATTTATTTTCACATCGGGTTCTATATGTATTTTTACAATGTTTCCATTGCTACACCGGTTATGACTTCGGTGGATACGGTATGACATGATGGGTCACGCTCGGAGTTGAGGCATGGAGTCACATTGAGGGAGGCGTTCATGGTTGCTTTCCTTGCTTGTGGGATCTTGGGAATATCCACGATTGTTTTATTTTTGCTATCCAATAGTCGCTAATTGAAGGGCTTATGGTCTTGACACCGCTCCTTGAAAATGAGGTACTAGTATGCGAATCTGTACTAGCCATGGTGCGCATCTTCCGGAGAGTATTTCGCCGAGAAATATATATATAGTAGTAGCCTCCTAGACATGCATCCGACCTATCCAGCATCATATACTTGCGTACAGAATCGGTACTACTAGTATTACTACGAGAGTTCATATTAACGCGCGCGTTAGTATCGTTACTACCTCATCCACCCGTATATTTATCCAGCTGAAGCAGAAAAGCAACCATGCGATCCTCGATTCTGTGGGATTTGATGTGTCGCGCAGTGCCGACTGCAGCACTGAGGCCGTGGCAGCCACCGACGGCCCTGTAGGCTGTAGCCTCCTTACGCCCCTTAATCTTACCAATCAGTCCATGCGATGTCCTCCCAACGTTGGCTAGATAGTAGAATGGGCTAGAGGGGTGCTATCACCCGATCCGAGGAAATCCGGGTCTGGAGATGCGCCTTGACACCCATGATCCTAGAGCAGCACCAGGTCAAGGTCGCTCGGCATGAACTGACACAGAATAACCAAGAAGACGAATCAATCCATTCTCCAGACGACCACGCAGAGGTCCATGGTCCGGGTAGGTGGGGAGAAGTTGAAACAGGGCCCTGGGCGCAAGGCGGCGGCGATAACCCAAGCGGGATCGATTTGATTACTATTGATGACTACTTGCGGATCATGCAACTCCGCGCCACCAAGGACAACTTGTCCACTTCGCGACGAGCATTCCTTGAATACCCCCCTCTCGTTCCACCTGGCCCATTGACCATATCGTCCGTTTTGCTTTTTTGCTGCGGTTTGGGCTCTATCGCTTTCGCTCACGGCAATGTCATTTGGCCTGATCTAATCAACCTGCCCGTCGCTGATCTTCATGTGAAGAACCCTGTTTTGCTTACCAAGAATAGACCTTTGTTGTATACCTGCGCTCCATACAACTTCTTTTTCCCCTGTCATACACTCCAACTTTTACCTTCGTTTCTCTATTCGCCCCGCCGTTCCGGCCGATCCAAGATGCGCTCCGCAGCCAAAATTTTCTATTTGGCTGTATTTGCCATGTCGAGGCTTGCCAATGCCGAGACCGGTTTGCACCATAACCAGGACAAGTGTGCGGTAAGTCGGTCCAACGCTCAGGCGTGTTCTTGTTGCATATTGAGGAATGGACTTGGCTGATTCATGTTCTCTTCCCCAGATCGACCCCTCCGCTATGGTGTCCGACGCTTGTGTCTCCTACGCCACCATCGATCATCTGAACGACCAGGTCTACTCCCTTCTCCAATCCATTACGCAAGAAACCGACTTCTTTTCATATTACCGTCTCAACCTATTCAATAAAGTCTGTCCGTTTTGGTCCGATGCCAATAGCATGTGTGGGAACATTGCGTGCTCGGTGAACACAATAGAATCCGAAGAGGACATCCCATTAACATGGCGCGCCGAGGAGCTAAGTAAACTTGAGGGGCCCAAAGCAGGCCATCCGGGTCGCAAGCTACAAGAGGAGCGACCCAGTGATCGACCGCTCCAAGGGATGCTCGGAGAAAACGTTGGAGAGAGCTGTGTGGTGGAATATGACGATGAATGTGACGAACGGGACTATTGTGTTCCCGAGGACGAGGGCACTGGCGGCAAGGGAGACTACGTTAGTCTCGTTGATAATCCAGAGCGATTCACGGGGTACGCCGGGATGGGTGCCCATCAAGTCTGGGACGCAATTTACCGTGAGAATTGTTTCCTCAAACCGGCTCCCGAGCTATCCCCCGTGTCTCAGTTGGGTGGTCTTCAGGCCGTCAACGATTTTCGCAATGTGCTTCAGCAGGAGCTGAAGCGCCCGGACCTGCTTGACTTGGACAATGAATGCCTTGAGAAGCGAGTCTTCCATCGGCTCATTAGTGGAATGCACGCATCTATCTCGACTCATCTTTGCTGGGATTACCTCAACCAGACGACGGGCCAGTGGCATCCTAACCTACAATGTTTTAAGGACAGACTGCACGATCACCCGGAGCGCATCTCGAACCTGTACTTCAACTACGCGCTGGTCTCGCGGGCTGTGGCGAAGCTGCAGAAACACCTACAGCACTACAGCTACTGTGTTAGTGACCCAGTACAGGATGCCGATACTCGGGAGAAGGTCTCGAAGTTGACCTCGACCTTGGCTGAGCGGCACCAAATTTTCGACGAGAATATCATGTTCCAGGACCCAAGCGCTACTGGTTTGAAAGAAGACTTCCGGAACCGATTCCGCAACGTTAGCCGACTAATGGACTGTGTGGGATGTGACAAATGCCGCCTATGGGGCAAGCTCCAAGTCAACGGATACGGGACCGCTCTGAAGGTGCTGTTCGAGTACGACGAGACTAAGAACGGCGAGAATCCCCTGCTGCGTCGCACTGAATTGGTGGCACTGATCAACACCCTTGGCCGCATCTCCCACAGCATAGCTGCTGTCCGGAGTTTCCATCGGGCCATGGATGTTGGAGATGGGGAGGTTTTCACGATCCCCGCCAGTATTTCGCATAAGGAACGCGGCGGCTCGAAGAAAACCAGGCGTCTTCTCAAGGACGGTGGCTCAACGTTCTACTACGAGGATGATGACGATGATAATTTCGTTTATATCACCGAGAAACTCCCGTGGGAACAGGTCCGAGAACGCCGCGACACGGATACCGTCTGGGACGATATCAAGGCCGAATTCTCTATGGTATGGGACATCTACGTCTACGTGATGAAGAGCTGGGTCAATGCCCCAAAGACCTTGTAAGTGATGGGACAGGATCACGTTTATGGTTCAAGTATGCTGACTAGGTTCTCAGCTTCGAAATCGCCGTCCTAGAAGTCGCCCGCGTGTGGAACTATTGGTTGGGACTTCCTGTGCCGCCACGGTCATGGAAGATCCAGCTTCCCAAGCGTCCTACTCCCCCGAAACATGAGGAGTTATAAGTTGAGAGACCTGGATGTAACGGTCACTGGGAATGTATACTAGCGTCATTGGGGGTTGTTCTTTCTCCGTTTCTATCTGGGCCGGCGTTGTGGATGCCTGCCTGCTAAGAGGTGCATGTTGCATCTTGGGAGTTCTGGGTGCATGAGGCCGCTGTAAATTCTGGGTGGGCCGATTTGTGTTGCAATTATAGTTTGGATTTGACAACAATGATATCCCTCTCGAATCTTGTGATAACGGGGTCTTATCTATTCTTCTTCCCTCGTCGATAGTGGATAGGCAGATAACAAGGCCCGTCGGCAAGTGGGAGCCTCGGCAGCTCCGGGCCACATGCGCCGCCGCCGACTTTTCTCCTCTTTTTGCGCGACGCTCCACCGCCTCCGGCTCCATCTCATCGTCTCCAATCGCCATTCCCATCCATTCATCCATCCCATCCAGCGAGCTGTTTACTGTTCCCCTCTTTTCTCCTCCCTCCCTTCCCCCCTTTCCCCAGACGGCACTATCTTTCTCTCACGCTATCCACATTCTCGGTCTCACTACCCCCCCTGACCTCCTCGTGGGGTCCATCTCCATGCGAGACTGTTGAGGTATTAACCCCTCCCGCATATCCATGGCGTCCGTGTCGCCACCTAAACCGTGGGAGAGGGCAGGCGCTGCTGCTGGTATGTCGACAGCCATCCTGTCCGTCTTTCGTTCCATCTTGCATTATTGTTGACATCTGTTCCCCCCTCAGGGTCTTCGGCTTTGACAGCATCACCGGCGGCTACCTCGACCACCTCATCCGCGATGACGGCCACGACCGCTCCGACCGCGACCAGCACCTCGGCTCCCGCAGCCACTACTTCGACATCCGCTGCCCCCGGTCTTCCTTCTCGCCCGGATTCCCTCAACACCGTCGTGAATCGCACGGCCTCGAACTACTCTCCGTATGCAGCCTCGCGGTTTGGAACAAGTCCCTACGGCGGCTACGGAGCATACTCCTCCCCATACTCTCGCTTCGGTACAATGGGTTCCATGTACGGAGGCTATGGGGGCTACGGGGGCTACGGCGGCATGTATGGCGGCATGGGAGGAGGGATGTACGGCGGCGGTATGCCGGGTGATCCCAACGATCCCAACAGTTTGACGAATTCCTTCAGCCAAAGCACACAAGCTACCTTCCAGATGATCGAGAGCATCGTCGGTGCCTTTGGAGGATTCGCTCAGATGCTGGAAAGTACTTACATGGCGACTCATAGCTCCTTCTTTGGTATGCTTGTACTTTATTCTCCGTTCTTTATGTATCTACTAACGATATTAGCCATGGTCTCGGTGGCAGAACAGTTCGGCAACCTCCGCAACACTCTCGGCTCCGCTTTGGGCATCTTCACTTTGATCCGCTGGTTCAAGACCCTGATCGCGAAGATCACTGGCCGTCCCCCACCGGCTGATGCCACCGCTCTCACCCCGTCTGCCTTCGCAGCATTCCTGAGCGGTCGCTCCTCCCCGGTTACCCTGCCCGATGGCTCCCCCGCGCCCGCGAAGCCCTCCAAGAAGCCGTTCTTCATGTTCCTTATCGCCGTCTTCGGGCTTCCCTACTTGATGGGCAAGCTCATCAAAGCCCTTGCGCGGTCTCAAGAGGAACGTCGTCAGCTGATGATGGGCCCGAACGGGGAACCCTTGCAGCAGGGTCAGAGCGCACCGCTTGACCCCTCCAAGCTCGACTTCTGCCGCGTGCTGTACGATTACACTCCCGAGGCCCAGGAAAGCTCCGGGATCGACCTCGCTGTGAAGAAGGGTGACATTGTCGCCGTCCTCAGCAAATCTGACCCGATGGGTAATGCCTCGGAATGGTGGCGTTGTCGTGCTCGTGACGGTCGTGTCGGATACCTCCCAGGCCCGTACTTGGAGACCATTCAGCGCCGACCGCAACAGCAGGCGATTACCTCCGGCAGCGAGGCTGGTAGCCGCAGCAACTCGATGCAGGCACGCGCAGCCGAGGAAATTGCCACGGAGGTCAAGAAGCCCGAGCTGAAGGGCAAGATGGGCGATATCTCACCCGAAAGCTTCCAGAAGAGCGCCTTCTACTCATGAGCGCGGGAGAGAGATTACCCAGCCCCGCTCCTCCTCGCATATCTACAGTATCATAGTTCGCTTTTGACGCACGCATTCCAGCTTAACCACATGCATGTCTGTATGTTATGAACCACGAAGCTCGTGGCAGGACCTAGGTTGACCGATTGATGACTACCTTATTTCCTTTTCTTTTCACTACCTGTTACTTCCTGTTACTACCTGAATTTCTAGCGTTGGGTACCTGGTATATGGGTTTTTTTCTTTTTTCCTTTTTTTCTTCTCAGGGTCTGAGTCATCTGTTTTCGGTGCACGTTTCAGCGAAAAAGAAGGATCTTTACATCTCCTTTCTTTTCTTTCCTCCTTCATTTCTTCCTCCCTCTTCACCTCATATTTCCCTCCCATCTCCATGTTTATGCTGTGCACTGGGGACGAAGTATATTACATTAACATATTCTTCTGTCTTTTTTTTTTTTTTTTTTCTCTATAGGATTGATTGATATTCATTCACCTAGGTAGATAGATATGTCGGATGGGAAAACAAAAGGATGATCATGAACTTGTTTACTTTCATACTTGTGTAAAAAAGCCTACGCCTCGCCCTACGTCTCGAATTAGTCAGATAATGTTTTTTTTTTTCAAAAATAAAGGGCAGAGATACTTCATCCATCCATCCATCCATCCATTCCTTTTCCCCATCCGATACAGCAGCCCAAGGAGCCTGAGGTGGCCAGCGAATGGGGTGAATGCCATCCCTTGCCATATCAAGTCTACCCGCCTCGTCTTTATAACCATAAAGGCTAGGTGGGTAGGATAAAAGTAGGGCGTGAGGGAACTAAGGTATCAATTATCATTAACCTAAGACACAACTAGTGCCTACCTAGGAGGGCCAGACGCAGCATTAGAAGGCACTGGGGAGGGCGAATGAGGGCACCAGGGAAGGAAGTACGGAGGTTTTAACTTGTCTTACATCATTGTGCAGATCTGAGGCATATACTACGAAGCTCGCCATTGCTGGTTGGGAGGGGGGAAATTAATTAGCGGGATGGCGGAATGGATGGATAGATGGATAAGAAGAGGATAGGTGCGCAGGTAGAGATCAGGGTTGAAGGAAATTGCTGCCCGATGGCCCAATACGTACTTTTGGAGGTCTACAGTGCTCGATGTTCGGTGCATTGCGGCGCATTCATAGATACAGTTGATGTGTAGATGAAGTCTAGTAAATAGGAGATCGGTGCGTCTAGATAGCGGTTCAGCCTGTCGTGCTTGTTGGGCCACCCTCGTGAATGGACACGCCAGGCAGGGTCGGATAGACCCCCCGAGCGAAGCTTGATTTGAAATCTCCCCAAGGCGTGGAGGTGGGAACGAGAGCGAGGATGCAGATAGGATCTTCTGATATTCAGACAGGGACTAAAGGAGCTAGCGCCCGCGAGCGACTGGATCGGCGGAGTTGGCAGGAAGGGTTCGAAACCACCGGTGCGCCTCGCCCCCTCCGATCTGCCATCCACCGTCTCGCGGCCATCCTGGCAAGAATACAAGGCGCACGCGTTCCGTTCGATGGTGGGTAGGTACTAGGTAGGTAGGCTCGACTGCCACATCTCCCCCCCTGCTTTTGCGTCCTCATTGGTCATTCTTGGCAAGCCGAGGCCGGGGCGGATTTGTTTTCCACAGCCTGTAGGGCTTCGTCGCTCCCGCCTACTATGGGGTTTCTTTTTCCTTCCCCCAGTCTTTGCCTCTCTTTTGGCTTGTCATTCTTTTGGGGGGGCTCTTCTTGCCTTGTAGGGACCCTGGCCGTCTCCATGTGCGTAGATTGAAAAAAAAGAAAAAAAATATGTCTATGTTAGTGGTGGAGCAGAAATAGAGGACTGGGTCCATAAATTGGCTTGGTCGAGAGGTCCGACCACAGCTGTACTACACTAAATGCAGGTGCCAATCGTCGTGGTTCGACTATTGATGCCTCCCCTATTTGGACTCATCACGGATCGCTGCCGCCTGTGCTTGCCGACGGTAGAGTGATGCATGATCGGAATATATCCTTGTGTCACGGCTCGATCGACAGCTACTATGACGCTTGTATATCGAATGGTCTTTCTCGAAAAAGCATGATCGACAATCATGGCGTTTCTGCACGCTTCCTTGGTGTTGGCCCCAAAGTTTTCTGCTGATGGTCGGGCCAAGGCCTTCATCATCAGAAAAACAGCGACGGCCGATCTACTGCACCATGGTGGTAGACACGAAAAAGCGGTAATCCTGTAACATCTCAGCGATCACCTTCTGGCATGCCAGGCCAATCCATGCCGGAGCCAAGGGTTTGTGCTGTTTGCAGTGAGCTTCAGTAACATAAGCCCAGCATGAGCTCCACTCCCCAGCAATCTTGCCATGTTCCCCCTCAAGGTCTTCCCAGTTTGACCGTAGTCAACGTTCTTGATCGGGTTCCACGCTGAAGTTTAAAAGAAAGGCTCAGGAAAAGGGGTCGAGTATTCGCTCGAGGCCAGCCAGCCATCCAGCCATAGGTTGGGGTCGTTAACGGAGTACACCGAGAGGCCGACCGTGACAATAGGTCGATTCATGTCCTCTTCCGTGTCGATTGCGGAATTGACTAGGCTCTGCCTCATCACCACACGTTTCCTTTGTGCCGACGTGCTCAGATATTCAACAATGCATCCCAAAAGCTGATCGGGCATTGCAATATATGGGCTGCGGTAACATGATCGGGACCAAGGCTTCTTCGAGCAGGATGCACTGCGGTACCCCACAGAGAGCAGGCAGGTCACTAGAGTCACAGTGTCAGACAACGTATACCGCCGACGTTCCAAGCACAGATGCCACCATAATTGGCCCCGTAGCCTTGCCTCTTGTTCAACTTAAGGGTATGCCAGAACCTACATTTGACCTTTTTCCCAATATATTCAAGCCATGGATGCTCTATATAGTCGGCACTCTGTGAAATAGAAGAACGGAAGGAAAAAAAGAAAATAAAGGGAAATGAACTGGAATATTACAGAGAAATACCAAGTCGAGAAGGCGATGATCAACTCGCCCTGCCGAGGAACAGAAAGTAGCAGAGTATATGGATGTTGACAAAGTTCCAAGTCTTCTTTCGTTCTTATCCAGGGGGTCGGTGGCTCATTGGCTTTTCCCTCTCCCTTTCACTGGCCTGAGGGGCGAGGGTACTGGTCAGAATTAGACGACTGGTGACTGCGATCCTCAGCAGGGACGAATCTGGACATTGACTGGTCGAGGGTCCTCGAGAGCTTCAGGAGTTTCTCCTGGAACATCTCGAGTGTCATCCAGCCGTCGGGCCCTTGGAGTGCATCGGCCATTGGTTTCGATAGGTCGTTGGACATGGTCCCGGAAGAGACCGATAAAGATCGTGTGCTGCTAATCTCCACATTACGGACTGGTTCCGGTTTATCATCATCTGTGTCATCTAGTTAACTAAACCCTCCGGTATCCCAGCCAGATATCATGAGAATCGGACATAGGCCCTGGCTAAGACAAAGGTCGTAGCAGGGGTAAATAGGGGAAACTGGGCTCTCTCACGAAAATGTGATTTTGTTTCTGTTGGAGACAATGTTATTGCTCGTTCATCTGGCGGTGGTGTGAAATAGCTCATATCTGATGGCGTTTCTATCGGCTACCATGAGTCATGAAGCACTAGAAGCCTGACTAGGGACGCCATACCTGGTTCGGGACTCGTGGCTTGGGTCTGGCGAGATTGTTGGATCTGCTGAATTTGGTGGACTTGTTCGATAATCTGATGACCCTGGGGACTGAGTTGGGGATCTTCGCGGGCGTTATTAGTTTCCATGTTTGAGCCATATCTACGGACGAATCGTGAGATACGCTTGGAGTCGACTTCCTGTCCCGCAACGCGGAACGCTGTTTGCTTGCCACGGGCAGCTCGTTTCTGCTGCTTTCGGATCATAACATGGACTTCTTTGGCTTTGATGTTCTTTCGCACATGCCACGCAGCCAGGCGGTCTTTGTATTGTTTTTCTCTAGAAAGTTTGAATGTCAGGGGAACCCTATACTCATGGTGATTTGTCCAGAAGCGGGAAAAAAGAAAAGAAGAAAAAGCAACATCAAATAACACCGACGCACTGTCCTCTCCCTCTCCTGGAGATGGAAGAACGAAGCAGAAAATTCTGCACAGGGACAAATAATGCAAGACAGGGAAGGACGGTATGACAAATATGGGACACGGTGGGAAAGGCGAGGGGAAGGGCAGTGATGACAAGAGAAATGGAAGCTATACGAGGCAACAAAGTTATAGTCACGCTCCATGATTCGTTTCACATCGCGAAGCTTGAGCTGATTATCACGGTAGAGATGCTCAATGAACGGGCGATATTCATTCCAGTCCTCGGATTTGCGGGGTCGAAAGACGGTTGGAGAAGAGGACGTTGGAATGGTGGTAGTGGTAGAGGTAGTGGTAGTGGACGACGGCGGCGGCGGGATGGAACCATCCATCATGAATAAGTCACTGGCTATTCTTCGTCAATCATACTCTGAAACAGTCCAGGGCGTAGGAATCGGCTATGCAGGAGCTGAATGATACGGCATGAAGCGAGGAGGAGTATAGACCAGGAAGCTGAGGAGAGGGAGGCAGGAGGAAATACTAGGAAAGGTGGGAAGGGGAAGGGGGGAGGGAAAGGGTGGGTAAAGTGGAAGGCGGATGGATGAGATGAGGATTGAAAGAGAAGAGAAATGGGTATGTAGACGGAAATCCGTACGGAGAAGAGGCGTCCTCAACCGGGGGGTTGTGTCAGAGAACAGCCAGAGGAGCGGCGGCGGCAGAGGAAGAGACAGCAGAAGCAGCCGCCAGCCAGGTCGCTGTCTTAATTAGCTGGGTCGTAAAGTAGATAGTGTTATTCTGCGGAGGGCGGGAATGATGATGATATAGTTCGGAGGGAATTTTAGAGACGGAGAAAGAGTAAATCGAAGTAAGTTCAGTCAGTACGTAGTGTCACGGTGTCCGACAACCGCCAGTCAAGGCGGCGGAATCAATAGCGACAGTATTAGTCTCAAAGTCTGAATAGGAGTAGTAGTAGTAATGGAGACAGTAATAATAACAAGCATAATTATTATTATCGTCCTGAAGGGAAAAATGGAAAATAATCAGACTAATCGACGAGGAGCGAGCAGATAGTACTACGGGGTATGCATGTAAGTAATGTACGTTGACTGACCGGCAAGCTGGAGTTCCTCCTTCCAACCAAACGATGCCAACAAACAGAGGTCAGCAGCTTGGGAATGAAACATTGGGGAGGTCAAGTCCGTCGCATCAAACCCTGGATGCCAAATTGGAAACCCCAAGCCTCTCACTGCAACAAATTATGGGCGCCATGGGCTGGACGAAGGGAGAGACAGAGCAAGAGCGAAAAGGAAAAAAAAAAAGAAAAGAAAAAAGAAAAAAGAAATAAAATACGTCAAACAGGTGTTAATTGGGACCTGGAGGTAAGCCTCGATACCGCAGGCTGTAGTCCGTAGTAGTACTTCCTCCACTAGACGAGGTTCCCACAGGGCAACCGGGTGGTTCGCCGCTGGGGTAAACCTAGTACGGGCCTAAATAAAAGTACCGCTGCTGACTGGCAGGGCCAATAACATCCGCCTGCCCTTTGCGGCGACCTGCTGCTGAAAAGCCCGCGGAAGTCGCTATCCTGGTTGCCGCGAGCCAATCACGGACCCTCTCAAGTGGTCCGTGTACTTTTGTCACGTTCTGTCTGTTGGTCTTGTACGGAGTACAGTTCACGGTTGGCTGTAAGTAATAAAAATAACGATAATAATAAACCCATAATAATCATCGCCATGCCTAGGCAGACAGGCAGGCAGTGGGCACTACCCTAGGCGTTACGAGGTACCTGCCTAGGTTAATCTGGTCAACCGCCTCGGAAGCTAAGACCTATTGCCTGAATAGTGCAGGTGTCGGTATCGTCAACGGGGAGTAACGCCCTTATTTACACCCTAGGTCCGTTCCCGTGAGATGATAGAACAAGGAACAAGTGTCCAATACAGCGTTATGCCTGCAGGCACTGCGTGGTTGCGGTCATAAGATAACCATCTCTCTTTGAAGTCGGAGTGGGAGAGAGAGGCACCGGGACCCGGGAGTAAAACTAGCCTAAAGGGCCCCCTCTCGGAGGGTTGTCTCCAGTGTTCTAGGCATGCGATACCTTGGAGAATATTTCCACAATGACGCCATTGATGAATTTTGGACATCCGCAGCAAACGCCTAAACGGAGAATATCTTCCCTACACCGTAGAGAGTATAAGCCCAAACGGTTCATGTTAAGAACCATTTCGATGCTACTAACACAAAGCCAGCCTGGAGCGTCAAGGTCTTCAATCTGCGACCCATCCCAAGGCCAAACTACTTGGGATTAAGTGGTCCCTTCATATAAATCTGCGCCATTTCTGCAGGTGCAACACCTCGAAGGATCCGTCTAGCTCCAACGTATATATCCAAACCCCAGTCATACTTCCGCTGCATCTCCTAGTCTTAGGCTGCTAACACCAAAGAACTCGTTCCTCGCAAGCTTGACAGGGGGTCGAGAGAGGATGCCTCCCTGTTCGCGCATTGCCACAGGATCTGCTCGGGGTGAATTGCAGCATTCTGAAGAAACTGGAAGCAGAATGAGCAGAAAAGAAAGGGCAACGAAAATAAAAAAAAGTTCAAAACTCTGAGGGATGGGCCAACACTCACCTCGGCTCTCCGACAGTACTCATTGACTGCGGCTGTGTTTTTCTCTCCTGCTTGAGTTGGATTCGTGGATCTCCGGGACGGAACTCCCACACGCGCGTCCGTGTCCTGAGGAGTGGGCTCATGACCCGATGTGGCAAAGTTGGATCATAGCAAGGATCATAGGATGAGGCCTGAGCTCTCCCAAGCGAAACTTTCATTTCATGGCTGTGGCTTGGACGCTACCCTGATCAAGGGGGGGGGACGGAGTCCGGGCCATGATTGTCCAGAGAGGCTTTCCCAATTCTTCCGGTCGTTGACTTTCTGGTTTATATTTGATGCGACCTGGACTAGATCATCGCTGCGAACGTCTCCCAATATCCGGTTCTTCACGAGATCAGCCTTGGTAGGATATTCAGCGACAGCTGGAACTTTCGGCCCGTCATGTTGGCGGATCGGATCGGAGGTCCGCCCGTTTTCCCACCCAAAGTCTGACGGGGATGCAAAAATACAAGAGGGAGCAGAGGTACGGTATTTACGAACGGGGCGATGGTAAAGACGGGCTGCCCTCTTACCTGTTCAAGCTTACCGAGCCGGCCTGAGCACCACGCTGGGGCTCGGAGACAGTAAGCACCCAGTAGCTGGTCGCGGGTGTAGTCCGTAGCTCCTGGTCATACAAATGAAGCCTGGCCGGTTGGCCTGGGACCTGATGAGGCCTGGCAAAACCGACAAGTGAAGCAGTAAGTGGATGGATTGATGCTCTTGTTCTTGATACTCTAACCGTTGTTTCTTTTCGAAGGTCAGAGCTACACTTGGTCCCTCACTAAACCAGCCTCTGATCGACCTGGTTTCTCCTTTGTCGACAGTGCATTGTATTCGCCACTAGCACCCTCGAAAAACAATACAGTTTCTATCTCGATCAGTGTCTCACGATCACTCATTGGATCCTTTCACATCGATGACATCAGACAGCCACCAAGAGCGCGAATGGTGGAAGCACAGGCTTTCTTGGGCTATAACTACATGAAGCCACGGCCACTCGCCCTGTGTACCTCACCTTTTGTACTGGTACAACCCCGTGAAAAAAGCACATTGGACCATCGTGATCCCGATGCCCCGAGCTAAGTGCAGGATACTGATCCAGGCTATTGGAGCTCCGGCGCTGCGTATTGGCTCAAAACCAAATCAAGACGAAGCGCAGTCACCAGCTAACCCTTCAGCTAGGGGGGCCAGTTGCCCCAGGACTGACGAGAGCAGCCCAAGTTATTTTGGTATCTTTGGGCAAGCCCTCCAAAACCTTGCTAATGGTGCATGTGTCATCTTGTCCTGGTGATGTCTACTTTATTTCTCCGCCATTCCTCACGGAGCCAGCTAATCTCAGCTGAGGACGGTTGTGGATGACGGACACTTACTTTCATACTCTAAAGTATGCTAGTCAACAGGCTCAAGGATCGTCCGGCTCGTGGTAGGGCGTCCAGCCAGCCACATCGTATGGTGTAAGAGATGGACCGGAGAAATGATGAGAGCTTTTGCGCTGGATTATTCCATTGTCCCTGGGGGCTCTCGTACACGAAGTTTCCATCGCTAACCCTCGATCTGGGGTTTCACATGCTGCGTCCATTGGCAGATCCCGAGAGCCGTCGGCGCTGGAATCAGAGCTAATCCGTCATCGCGTTGCTCTGCATGGGAAGGCTAACCACTGGGCTCTGCGGAAGAGCCGAACTTCTAATCCTCCCGTCCAGTAGGGTAGGGATCTATACTCTAACGCCTTGGTTTCTTGTTGCCTGTCGGGCACTCTTTGCAGGTGACTGATGATTTACTCAAAATGCTTCCATGCATAGACACTAGAAAGCTAAGTTCAGTCGATCTTCGCTGTGCATTGTGTATAGAATCAATGATATCAACCACGATTCATGACCACCGACGGCCGTCCCCAGGAATACTAGCTTCCCTCTAACCACCACGGACGTCCCTCCATGCTGTATCTGTGTTACCTGTGTAAATATACCCAATACAGTATCATACACAATCATCGAACTCGTCTAGGTTGCATTCCCTGGGCTGTGTGTCAGTGTCAGGTAAGTAATTCACATTTCATCCATTCCATTCCTGGGCCTTTTGCCCTTCCAACTCCAGTTGATGACCAAGTAAGTATTTCCTTGTTTCACCTTTTCCTTGAAGTAAATGGCAATGACCAAAAAAAAGTAATGGAGGAGGGGGAAAAGAAGAGGGAGACGAATAAGCAAATCGTGCCCTGTTGCGCTGGTTATCCGGAAAAGCGAACCCGGTCAAAAGTACCAGCTAATCTACTTGCATACGCCCATACACCCCATACAACCACACATACATACCCACCTATACCTACTTGAGTAAGTACCTCCTTGGGTGCCTCTTGCATAGGTATCCTCCGCCTACGTTTTAGGATCACGTAAGGGTTGAAACAAGCATGCACGGCCCAATGCAATAATACTGCTTTGCTAATTTACCCAATTTACTTACATACGCGGGAAGAAGGCAACCGGGGAACATACATATCTACATAGTAACGTGCTTTGTCGTTGTATATATGTGTCTACTTGGTGGGGGAGGGGGGGGGGGGGGGGGGGGTTCGGTTTGGGGTATTATTAGAGACTTGTGTACTCCGTACTTTGTATCAAAGATTGCGATGGCACGTATGATACAAGGTACTTCAGTTGGGGGCGATATTAAAACAAGTCCATACATAGAGGGAGGTGGGTTAAGATAGTAGATAAGTGGGTAGACAAAGGTACGGACAGAAAGAACCCTACCTATGGGTAAGACTAAGATCATAACAACAACAACAACAATAATAATAATAATCATAATGATAATAATGACGATAATCAATTATAATAACACTAAGAATGCCTGTCCAGTAAGCTCCTAAAGAATATTAACATCCGCCAGTAACGGGCATGTAGCCTAGTGACTAAGTAGTAACTTAGATTCAAGAACGTGATTTGCAGCGGGGCTCACCTAACTACTTTACTTATCTAGCCGTAAAATAATGTATCTATCTAGTATCTACAGGGGTATGAGAGTCAAAAAAAAAAAAAAAAAAAAAAAAAAAGGGAAATAGATAATACATACTAACCAGGAGACTAGGAGAAATAAAGGAAACAAAGAAAAGAAAAAAAAGAGGAGACGCTAATGTCAGCCGTGGATAGTGCATCCGTTTCCCGCGCGCGCGCCCGCCACAGTTCGTTCGACCTACTTATGTACTTACTTACTTAGACTTGGGACTCCGTACCTAGATACCTACCTACACAATACGGCTAATCTCATTATCAATGGGAAAGAGAGAGGGGAATGGATGCGGTGGCCGGAAGTGAACCCTTCCCTTTCCCCCCTCCCCCCCCTCTCTCTCTCTCCTCTCTCCCCGGTCCAATCTGACCTCGTGTGTATGTACCTAACTAGTGTAGTATGTATGCATGTATCTAGTACAGAGTACTACTAGATAGTCGTAAGTACTTAGTGACCCGGGGGCGGGCCGAAACCATTCCTTCCCTTCCATTTGCCTTTTCCCTTTTGACGGGTAGGATCATCCCTGGGGCTATCTGTATAACACTGGGGAGAGGGGAGGGGAGGGGAGACGGAGGAAGGGACGAAGCGCCACGGATCCGCACAATGTCCGAATTTATTGTGGCTGCAGGTTTCTTTGTTTTCTTTGTTTTTTTTTATCCCGCCGCGCGGCTTCAGCCTTTTGGTTTGGCTTGTATGGGTCCGGTTTGGAGAATTACGGCGTGGTGGTGGTGGTGGTCGAAAGAAGCAATGAGGGTGAGACAGGCAGGAAGGCAGATAGGTAAGGCAAGGCAAGGCAAGGCAAGGCAAGCAGTTGGGCCATGGTTGTTCCATGTGGTCCACTGTCGCCTCCAAGGATATCTGGGTAGAAGAGACTTATCCTCGATGCGCGTGCCTTTCGCTTACAGGATGTGTCAGGCCGTGTCAGGTTTCGGAGAGAACCACACCTCCCGACTAGAGGACGATCTCCCGTCTGACCAAACCACCTTGCGCTCAAAAGGCTGTGTTCCAACTTCCTCCAGGCAGGCCGGCAGGCAAAGGCAAGGCAGAGCCACCCAAAACAAGAGGGACGAGTTCCCTGCGCATCCCTGTCAGGGCCGGTCCACTGGACCCCCAGCCGGCTTTGCCTCGAACCCTTTCTTGCTCACATCGACGTGGATTTGCTCGGGGGACTGCGGCCATCTTCCGACACCATCAGGGCTCGGCACCCAAACGTCATAGGATAGGACAAAAGGGGCAATACGTAAATACCAACTACTGCGCGGGAGCGTTGATCATATGCTGCTATTCTCATTCTCACTGGGAAGGGCTGCTGCCGATGGTCATGCTACAACCGCGTAATGCAAGGAAGAGAGAGCACTGTGGCTGAATACATGCGGAGATGCCATATTGCCAACTCACCCTGATGATCAAGCTTTCGTTCTGGTCTCTTGAAGTTTCTTTCTCTGGCAGGTTATGGGGAGCAAAGCAGGTTATCCAACGTCCCGGTGTCAGGTGCAGAATTAATGAGAGCCAATGTTCCCAATGATCACCTGGAGATAGTCAAACAGTAGGGGCAAAGCGATGCGCTCCGTTTGATCCCGCACTGTCGGTCTATCCCAGATGGTGATTTCACTTAGTAGTAGGGCTCGCCGGTGGCATCCCGGCTTGCTCACCAGCTGCAACTGCTGCGGCTGCTACGGCGGCAGCATTACTGGAGCCCGCGCTAGCAACGTTGCTCGCATGTGCCAGCAGAAACTTACAACAAGTCAGGGTATATTTGCAAGCACGGGTCCAGGTCTCATCATTCTGGTTGAAGCCAAGCTTGATACTGGCATCGCCAATCTTGTCGCGTTTAATTTCGTACGGGAGCTTCAGGCCGGGCACCATGGTGTTGGCGTGACCACGGCGATTTGAGGAAACAGGCGTTGGCGTCTTCTCCACAAATTCACCTAGTTGACGTAAACATTCCAGAAACGCCACCATTCCTGCATCAAACCGGCGGTGAAGCCAGGGGAGATTTAGTGGCAGCTCGCCGGAAGAAAACAGATCGAGGCTGGTGACCTTGGGCGTTGCGGTTGACATCGCAGTTGCTCCACTCAGCGCAGACTGCGCCGGGGACGGTCGAGACTGTTCGATCTTCTCAATCCTGGACATGGACCCCAGTGGTTTGATTTGGTACCCTTGGAAATGGAAGCCCAACTTGTCGGCGATAGTTGCCAAAAGGAGAGCTGTCTGGCCCCAAGCAGCATTGATCTCGGGCCAGTCGACCGATGGATTGGCTAATCGACCAAGTCGCAGCCCATTGATTGTTCCAAAGTAGCCGTCGTGGCCAATACAGAAGGCGTCATTGTACACATTGGTCCTTTGTAATCGTTCAAGTTGACGGGAATCATGGTCGTATTTCATATTCAACGCATCGCGTTCGTTTTGGAAGTCGGCGAGAGTCAGGGCAAATGTGTTGCGATCGCGCCAGAATTTCTCTTCTTCAACATCCATTTGACGGGACTCTTCCTCCAGCCCGGCGATTTCCTCGTCCAAGGCCGCCTTCTCTTGTTCCAACGCAAGGAGCTCTTCAAAAGCAGCCTTTTCCGCGTCTAGGGTCTCCTTCAGCGACTTCTGCGCTGCCTCGAGCTCTTCGGCCGTCGGCACGGAGGTGTTCAAGTTTCGCAAGAATGAGATGTATGCATCCCGCTCTTTGGTTGCATCAACCAATCGTTGCTGCAACCCGTCCACCAGCATCTCGGTGCATTCGGTACAGATGGGATGATCAATGTCAGAGCGCGAGGAGATAATGCCAAACAGCCGGCTTGTTCGTTCGACCTGGTCCGCGAACGATGCCTCATCCGACCCCCGATCATTGGTCTGGGTGCTGACCGGGGGTTTACTCTTTGATGGGCTGTCGCCGTTGGTACCGGAGATTCCATGCGGCGGCCCAACTTGAGACTCTGTGAGCATAACGAAGGACATATTGCCACTGTCACCCCGTCCCAGTTTCGGAGGGTTGGCCGGATTGGCACCCGCCTGGCGGGGAGCCGGAATCGATCTTCGATAGATCGGTTGTGTAGCATGTTTGGAGGCCCGGTCGTAGAGCTCTCGTCTTTCTTGGGGGTAATGAGGCCGCGATGACGTATTAGAGGTATGATCTGGAATGGATTTACCGGTCGACCCTGGTGTGTCTCACGAGGCGTGGTCAGTTCCGGCATGATTGCGGCAGAGGGGGATAGATAAGGCGATGCTACCTACCGATCAGCAAGTCGAAGGCGGCGGGGTTGAGCGACTCGAGAGAGCCATCCAGCTTCAAGGGAGTCCGACACTTCTGGCAATACATGGTCGCAGAGGGCTGGAATTAAACTCTCATGCATTCTGGTGGGGGAGAAGAAGAGCTGTTTGGTCTGTCTGACGGAGGTAGGGACGGAGTTGGCTGTTCGGCAGGGGATATCCTTCACGAGACGTCATGCGGCAACCCGTGCGCGGCGCGCGTTTTGGCGTCTTTCTCAACAGCAAGACATCACTCGGCCGCAGTGAATGATTCGAATTCACTCGGTGCAGCTCCGGACAATTGGAGCCCCAAGACAATTGGTTTAAACCCCCGAAAGGTATGCTCTGTCAGCGCCGGTCTCTTCTATCCGACCCTGCCCCAGGATTCTCGTCAAATGTTCAGCAGGCAGTGAAAGCTCTAGTCGGCCCTCCGTGTTACTATACCACCGCCCGTTCCCTTTCCTACTCTTTTCTGGTTCTTCTGTTTCTGTTTCGGTTTCTGTTGTTCTACGGGACTATCTGTCTGGCACTGACTAATAGTTGAAATAGCCTCAACAGGGTGATGCCACGACCGTGATACATACGACTTTCGCCCGGTGTTCTCCGTTTCGCACAAGCAGTACTTCAGTCTCCCTCAATCGCTGTACCCCTTGCCGGGCATTTCTACCCAATCCACGCCTCACCGAAGCAATGGAGAGACCTACCAAGAGACCGCGACTGTCTATCGGGGCGGAACCAGAGGGGGAGGTGGACGACATCGACATCCATGAAGCGCGTGCCCAGAATGACCTCCGTCTGAAGTCGATCTTCGAAGGCATTTTTGAAAAATACGGCAAAGATTTTACAGACGTCGGCGATGAAATTGATTTACAAACCGGAAAGATAGTCGTGGACAATGGCCACATCGAGGCCATGGACGGTGAAGATGATACCGGCGAGCACAGTGGTTGGCTGTTCGAGGCGGCCTTGTCTGCACCCTCAAACCCGGAAGCAGATGGTGCTACATTGGACGGTTCTGCTCGCCAGCCCGATGCAGAAACCAGCAGCGATGCTGCAGGAGATGACGGCACGCAATCTCAGCATCCTCCGGCTTCGATTCCATCGCAAACGGGGCTGGTCCCAGACCAGTCATGGGAGACCACGGCGAGCGAAGCAGCCAATGACGACCAGGATACTAACGACGATAGGTCTAGTGCGGATTCGTTGCTAGATACTGCGTTGTGCGTCCAGAATAACCCGGATGGCTCTCGGGGCCGCAAGGCGATGGCAGATGCTACAGGGAAGCCTGCCACCGAAAAAGCAAATCCTGCGGCTGAAGCTTCCGCCCAATCCAGGGGGGTCAAATTCAGTGAGGCGGTGGAGGCAATATGGCGCGTTCCTGAAATTAGTGGGGGGTTCGCTACACCGGCATGGAACAAGTCACGTCCTGCGCCTTCGCTCAATCTTGTACGCTCTCAGTCCCCACCGGGGACAGGGTCTATCTGGGCACTTCCTTGGTCGTCCCGCCGGAGCTCCGGATCGAAACGCGCAAAGAAACCTCAGACCACTCCGCAGGGGAGATGCCAGTCCAGCCCCGTCGTGTGCGACTGGTCCTTTGCGGAAACGCCTGACGGAGATGAATCCGACGACCCGTTGCAGGAAGACTACGAGCCGTCACCAACGCCCAAACGAGGCATCGAAATCCGAGGCAAGCGCTTGGAATCGCATACCCCGACTCGTACGAAAGACAGATGCGGGTCTTGCCAGCAATACTTTGCTCATTCCGATTACGTCTCCCATCTAAATGACATCCTGTCCAAGCCGGCAGATGGCCAGCATGATCAGGCAGAGGTTCGAAGACTTCTGTCGGCCATTACCAACCCTCGGGCTCCCAAGATACAGCCAGAAGGGACCGCCACCGCCGCCAACACGTCTGCCAAAAAAGGTGGTGTTTCTTCGGTAAGTACCACGAAAACGGCGGAGAACACCTCAGTGGATAATGATACGACGCCTACGAAAAAACGTGTCAGGACGTACATTGGTCCGGATGAGGCAAGGTTGATTGTTCGGATGAGACAAGTACAGAGGAAGAGGTGGAACGATATCCTTGACCAGCTTCCACAGAAAAGCTTGAACCAACTCGTCCAGTGGAATAGGAGCCACTGGAGTGATCGCCGAGCGAACCCGCCTCCATTGTCCAAGCCTTGGACCAAACCGGAGCGGGAACAGCTGGACCAAATCAAAGACCAACGGGGGCTTTCATGGGCCACAATCCGTGCAGAGCTGCCCGGGCGCCCACTCGCGGAAATCGAATTCGAACTATTGCAGCGCTGGGTTGGCGAGGAGGTTTCGCACAAAGAAGCCGGTGATTCGATGGCCGGGTCGACAGGCAAGGACGAATCATGAAGCGGCATCGTGGCACCCGAGTCAGAATTCGATCCTTACGTGCAGCTAGCCAGTCGGTGGGGACGATCGCCTCGAGCACGAATCTTGTCAGATCCCCGCCACGACCCACTAGGTAGGGACATTTGGAGTGACAGGAGGCCGCGGACAGTCGCATGGTTCTAGCGCGAATGGGAGCCACCGCCAGGGTTCGTCCGGGTAAGGCCGAGAGGATCCCAGGCAGCCGGTTTCAGCGGCAACGGGCATATCCTGGCCGCAGCCATGTTAGACACTAGCTTCACCTTCAGCCATAGCGTGAATAGCATGCTTGGGCCTTGTCGCCCGTCCAGGGGTCCCCCCGGTCCCATCATTGGTTCTTCCTTTCCCTGTCTTTCTTTCCCCGACAACCCCATGCTGCTCGAAACGGGCCGTAGCTTCTATTGATCATCCTCCTTGGCGTTTAAAACATCCTCCAACTTTGTATCAACGGCGCCACCAACATCGCCAGCCTTGGCCCAGAACCGGGAAAGATGTCTCGACCCAGAGTCGGACAGAACCGTCACAATCCTGTGACCGGGGCCGAGCTTCATTGCCGTCTTAACAGCCGCAAAACCTAGGTGATAGAAGGTTAGCATGGTTGACGCGACAAAAGAACCTTGAGAGCACTTACAGTTCACGGCACTGCTACTGCCGACGAATATGCCGTCCTTCTCGACAAGCCACCTAGCCATCGCCAAAGCCTGAGCGTCCGTCACCCTTTCAGCGTCGTTGACCAGCTCCTTCCCAGCCTCAAAATTCGCCGTCACACGGTTGATCCCAATTCCTTCGACGATACTATCGACCTGTCTGCGTCTCCTAGTGCCCTCCTTCTCCTTGTAATCGAACATGACGCCAAACCGAACCCTGTTGTACAGTCCACTTCCCTGAGGGTCGGCCAGCACCACATGCAAGTTGGGTATTTTTGGCTTTAGGAAGAGCGCCACGCCAGAGATGGTGCCTCCAGTCCCGGCCCCCGCTACGAAAGCGTCTAGTTTCCCATTGCACTGCGCATAGATCTCCGGTCCCGTGCCGCTGAAATGGGCCCGCCAGTTTGACTCGTTTTCGAATTGGTCCGCAAAGAAACCCCTTCCGTCTGTGGTCGAAGCGGTTTGCGCTTGAGCAAGAGCTCGCGCACGGTTGACGAAATTGTCTTTTTCCACGATTGGCGCAGGCGGGACCCGGTCCACGATCGCGCCGAGTTTGAGAAGGAGGTTAGACTTTTCGATCGCTTGGTCGGATGGCATACAGCTAGGGGTTTGTCAATATAGGGAGCGCATCTGATCTATGTAGGCTACGGATACGAACATGTGGGCAAGGTAGCCTTTTGCTCGGGCTAAGGTAGCCAGGGAGATTCCTGTCGAGCCGGAAGTACCTTCGTATATTGTATCGCCTGAGTAGGGTTTCAGGATACCATGCTCTTCAGCCTGTGGGGGATGTGAGAGGTAATTCAATGCGTTGAACGGGGCTGCGTACAATTTGGATCATGCTCAGCGCGACGCGGTCCTTGGAGCTTTGACCAGCTCCGTTGAGGAACTGCATCACTGTTAGATGTGATCTATTATTTGAGTATTGATAGTGGACATCTACAAAGTCGAAGAATGAGACGTACTTCGGCCTTGCCCAGAATCTCGCACCCCGTCGCATCGGACAATGACTTGATCCGGAACAATGGCGTGTTTCCAATGCAGCCCTCAATGCCTTCTACAATAGCAGGAGGACCTGGTCTGGCGCTCAGCACAACATCTGAAAGGTCCCTGGCGGTTGTTGCAGACTTCGACTGCGAGTTAGTCTGATAGTAGTCTCGGACGCGCCGCTCCAATTCCGGGTAGACGAGGTCTTTGAACCCTAGGGTGAGTAGGACACCGGCCACGAAGGCGGTGCCTATGTAGATGCGCGAGTGGTCATCCATTGTGCAGTGACCGAGTCGAAGAAGAGAGGATCATCTACGTCAGGACGAGTCGGGGAGACACCGGAGAAAAAGCTCGGGCCACCAGAGCAGCTCCGCCAATGGATTTCGTCGATGCGCGGATGAATTACCTGACCTCTCCTCCTCTTGTCCCTCCACCTCCCCCGGCTGCTGCTGTTGCTCGCCGCCAATTCCAGCCCATGGACTCGCCAGTCCTCAATCAGCTGTTTCGGCAGCTGTTCCAACATCCTGCCTGTCGGTCCCTGAGGGCCTCGTCTGCCCTGTCGGGGCGCCGACCGGGTTGCGTGCGCCTGTCCAACCCATCCCGTCAACAATGTCGGTCCTTTTTCGGGCGACGCCAGGGAACCAAGAAGTCTCTAGATTCCGGGGTGGTTTGGAATCAACGGAAGCATCTGAATAGAGATCTTCAAGACGAATTCCAGACTCATCCGCTGGTGACGGCCAAAGAGCTCCGCAATCATCGCGAGCGGCCGCGACAGGTGAAGATGCTGACGAGAGAATTCATCGACGGTAAGCCGCCGATTGATCGTGGGATTGACAGTCGCTGATCATTACTTTCTTGTTATAGACAGTTTGTACAATAACAACTACGGCTACTTCTCGAAACATGCCACCATTTTCAGCCCCGGAGACCCGTTCTATTTCAACGAGATCGAGGACGGACCGGCGTTCCATCGCATGCTCGGGGATCGCTACGAGGAGTTCGAGGACCGGTTGGATGAAATCAACCCAGATATTTCTCGTCAACTATGGCATACGCCGACTGAGCTTTTCCGGCCCTACTACGGAGAGACCATCGCCCGGTACCTGGTGTCGAATTATAAGTTGACGCTGTACCCCTACCACGACCTGATCATATATGAAATGGGTGCCGGAAATGGAACAATGATGAGGAACATCTTGGATTACATTCGCGACACCGATCACGAGGTCTATCAGCGGACCAAGTTCAAGATCATTGAGATTTCGCCGGCGCTGGCATCGCTTCAGATGAAGAATTTGACCGAGTCGCTGGATGCGGCTGGTCATAAGGACCATGTGGAGATCATCAACCGCTCCATTTTCGACTGGGATACGTACGTGCACTCGCCGTGCTTCTTCCTGGCTCTGGAGGTGTTCGATAACTTTTCCCATGATACTATCCGCTACGACCTCAAGACGGAGTTGCCGCAGCAGGGCGGCGTGTTGATTGACTCCACCGGCGAGTTTCACGAATACTACAATACCCAGCTGGACCCGGTTGCTACTCGCTTTCTGCGAGTGCGTCAGGCTGCGGCGCGGCGGAAGTTCCGCTCGCCGATCAGCCCCAAGTACAAGAGGTTGTTTAGCCGTCAAGAATACTCGCCACCGGAGTATATCCCCACCCGACTCATGCAGTTCTTCGATATCCTGAACACCTACTTCCCGGGACATCGCCTGGTTTCTAGTGACTTCAACGTTCTCCCGGATCCCGTGCCCGGCGTAAATGGGCCCGTGGTGCAGACGCGGTACAAGAGACGGACCGTACCAGTTACGACGCCATTTGTAGGTTCCCTCTCGCGACTCTGCTGCCCGGATACTGACTGCGCATTAGGTCCATCAAGGATATTTCGACATCTTCTTTCCGACCGACTTCAACACGACCGAAGACATCTACCGCGCCATCACGGGCAAGCTGACCCAGGTAATGAGCCACGAGGACTTCATGCGCCGGTGGGCGTACATTGAGGACACGGAGACGAAGAACGGGGAGAACCCGCTGTTGACCTGGTATAAGAACGCCAGCATGTTGATCACGGTGTAGAGCGTTGTATGTACGATAGTGTTGCATATGCAAGTGATGATTGAGTGTTATCTATCTGTTTGCTGCTCTGTGTTTGTCCCGGCCGTAGCACTGCGCCTCGGCGCCTGACCGAGCCTCTTGGTTGGCGGGCCTGTCATCCGACCGTCCATCATCGCTTCTCTCTTCTCTTCCTGCCATCATCCATCGCCGCTCCAACCGTGAGGGGAATGTGGCACCAAATCCGGTCAGCAGCAGCCCCTCCCGTCCCCGCAGCGCCATCCAAAATCCAAAGCTAATCCGTCCTCCCAGACGATCAGCAGCCATGATTGGCAGTACCCCCCCCCCATATCTCAACTTATCTTCGCCCTTGGTTCATTAACATGATAACCACCCGCGTGGAAGTCCTGCAGGCGGCCTGATGTGCACCCACTATAAGGCCGGGTCATTGTCCCGCTGTATGACCGGCAAGCAGTGATCATTCCTTCACCTCTCTAACCAAGACAATCCTCAAAGCTAGAGCACAATGACAATTCCAACTTGGAAACCAACCGTTCTTAGGAAACGCGCAGCTCAGTTGGCCGCGATCCCACCCAGTTGGCGTCTCCCAGAGTCAATCACCGCCAACCCGCCACTCAATGCCCTGGATGCTATTCGCACCTGCGGCATCCTCAGTGAGGATGAACTAAAATGGACGGAGATAGACGACAGTACCGTACTCCTTACTATGCTGGCAACCCGAGAGATCACCTCTGTTCAGCTCACAACGGCTTTCTGTAAACGCGCGGCCGTTGCCCAGCAGCTGACCAAGTGTCTGACGGAGATCTTCTTCGAGCGGGCGCTGACGCGGGCGAGAGAACTGGATGATGTGCTGGAAAAGACAGGGCAGGTGGCGGGTCCGTTGCATGGGTTACCGGTTTCGATTAAGGATCGGTTTGATGTTGAGGGGTTTGATACTACTGTTGGTATGTGACCTCACCGTTCTACCATTACGAGGGTCGGTGATAGCTAACTGGTAGGTAGGATGGGTAGGATTGGTAGGCAAGCCGGCAAAGAACAACAGCAGTATTGCCAAATCGCTGGAGTCGATGGGCGCAGTGCTGTACGTGAAGACGAATGTGCCGCAGTCTCTGATGGTAACAACCGCAGTCTATATCACACGTCAGGGAGACGCTGACCAAGTCAGATGTCCGACTCCTACAATCACGTCTTTGGTCAGTCCATCAACGCCTTCAACAACCAACTCATCTCTGGCGGAAGCTCTGGCGGCGAAGGCGCCCTGGTAGGCAGCGGCGGCAGTGTCGTAGGCATCGGGACAGATATCGGAGGCTCGATTCGCATCCCAGCCAACCTGCAGGGCTTGTACTCGATATGTCCTACGACAGGCCGAGTTCCGTGGAACTGCTCTTTGTGAGGCCCTCACCTATGCAGTCCCCAACCAACAGCTAACATTAGCAGCATGAACCAGCACTACCTCGTCCCTCCAGTGGCAGGCCCCATGGCCCGCAGCCTCTCTACAATCGAGTATTTCATGCAGTCCCTGCTCGACTCAGAGCCCTGGAACATCGACCCAGGATGCATCCCCATCCCGTGGAGAAAGGAGCTGGCCGCGAAGCCCACCCGAAAACTCCGGCTAGGGATCATTTACGACGATGGCGTCGTTAAACCCCAGCCCCCGATTGCGAGAGCAATGCGCGAAGTCGCCCAGAAACTGCAAGACGCTGGCCACGAAGGTATACATCCCTCCCCCTTTACCACCCTATCCCCAATCTCCAACTAACCATATACAGTCTTTGAATGGGACACCACCCTCCACACTACCGGCACCAACCTCTGGACTAAAGCCATCCTCGCCGACGGCGGTCAACACTGCCGCTACCTCTGCGACATTGTCGGCGAACCCCTAATAGAAGGGATGGTCGTCGGGACCGAGAAAGACGAACTAACCATCCCAGAACGTGAAGAGGTTAGTCCCCTTCCCTCCTATCCTCATACCCTCTAATCCTCTAACCCTCTACACCCGACCATATCCCCACTAAATTAACACGAACAATAAAACCAACAGCTCGAACAAACAAAATGGAACTACCAAAGTAACTTCCTCTCCCACTGGAATGCAAGCAACATCGACGCTCTTCTAATGCCCGTCACACCGTGGGTCGGCTACAAACCCAAGTCTTGGGTAGTCAGTTCTCAATGGCTCGGCTACACGGCTCTCTGGAATTTACTTAATTATGCGGCTGTTACTGTCCCCGTCACGAAGGTCGATAAAGTCCTTGATGAACCGGATGAGGAGTGGTTAGGACATAGGCCACGGAATGATTCAGATCGGTTTAATTGGGGACAGTGTACGTTTACTTTCATCTCATACCTTTCCAGAACAACACCCTCAAGGACATTCTTTTGTTTTATTTTCTTGGTTATGGGAGTGACCTTAAGTTGGATTTACTTACTTTTCTTGGGTCTGGTTTGGTTGGGTTTGTGAAGAATAGATTGCTAACCTGTGGATGGATGTGTGATGCAGATGACGTGGACCTGGTCAAGGATATGCCCATTACGGTACAGATTGTTGGGGGCAGGTTCGGGGAGGAGAAAGCTGTTGCGGTGGCGAAGGTTTTGAAGGAGGTTTTGTAGGTACGTTCGTTGGTGGTGGCTGGGTGGGATAACAGTATGTATTACTATGAGGATCGGGGGATCGGATAGCATGAATACATAGTAACTACGATGGCGGGTATTATTACGCCTACTATGCATTCATACTCATTTATTTCAAAAAAAAAAAAAAAAAAAAAAAAAAAAAAAAAAAAAAAACAAAAAA
>KV907498.1:552554-753766 GCA_001990825.1 Aspergillus carbonarius ITEM 5010
AAAAAAAAAAAAAAAAAAAAAAAAAAACAAAAAAAAAATCGTATTCATCCAAATATGTAAATATATGCATACTACATGCGGAGTACTCAAGCTATAAACATCCACCTTCTAGGCTAGTAACTAGTACTACAACTTTGCCTGCTCAGCAGTATTACCCTGCCAAGCGAATCCTATTTTCTTCCCAATCCCCGGCTCTACGATAACATTCACCACTGTGACGGTATCACTCTTGAACCCTTCTCTCGTAGCAACCTCGAGTTCGTCCTCCGTACGCACGAAGAATCCCTTCCCGCCACACATGGTTGCCAGCATCTCGTACCGTGTTTCGTACAGCAGACTGGTCGAGCGGAGACCCTTCTTCCCGTCGGCTGACTTGGTGTCGTTGAGGGCCGTCTCGTGCTGAAGGGTCTTCCAGGCGTCTTCGGTGGTCGAGTCACCGTGGTAGATGCCCGAATTGTTGATCACGTAGATCAGCGCGGGGATGCGGTAGCGGGCGAGGGTTTCAATCTCCATGGCGCTGAATCCAAAGGCACTGTCGCCTTCTAGGGCGACGATTTTCTTGGGCGGGGAGCCCGGGATGGCGTTGAACGCCTCGTGGGCTGCGACGATGTATCCTAGGCCGACACCCATTGTGGCGTAAGTGCCGGCGTCGAGGCGCTGGCGGGGGTGGTTGAGGGGAAACATAGAGCGAGAGATATCCATCGTGTTGGCGCCCTCGGAGACGTAGACGATGTTTCCCTCCTTCATGGGGGTCAAGTCGGCCAAGGTCCATTTGATGATGTGGTAGGCTCGTTGGTACGTTAGGGGGGAGTTTGGTGGAGTGGGCCGAAGAGCGACCTTTAGGGCTTTCTCTTCATTCTTTTGGGCCGAGGCAGTTAGGATAGAAGCGAAGTCGTCTTTGGCCGACGATTGAGGGAGGTATCTCCAGTTTGAGAGAGACGAGAGCAGCTGGTCCACGACCAGACTGATATCCCCCATGATGCCAAGCTCCGCCGTGCCGGCGTTGCGGCCAATTTCTTCCGCGCAGATGTCCACCTGGATGATCTTGGCGGTGGGCGACCATTTCGGCGCCTCGCCGTAGTGTAGGATCCAGTTGAGGCGTGCCCCGAGGACCAGGACGACGTCTGCATTCTTCAGGGCTGCGCTACGTGCGCTGGATGCGTTCAATGGATGCGAGTCCCGCACCACACCCTTGCCCATTGGGGTGGGCAGGAAGGGGATCATGGTCTGCTCCACCAGTTGGTTGATTCCCTGCTCTGCTCGTGCGTATGCGGCGCCCTTGCCGATGACCAGTAACGGGGAGCGGGCGGTTCGTAGCAACTGCGCTGCCTTCAGGATCAAGGCCGGGTCTCCGCTTGCTTTCGGGGGCGACGGGACCCGTAGGGTTTCAGGCTGGGGAAGACGATAACCGGGGGAGCATTTGCCCTGGATGATATCGGCGGGGAGATCGACGAACGTTGGGCCCGGACGCCCGTACCAGCATGTCCTGTAGGCATTCTTGACGGCGCTGGGGATGAAGTCGAGGGTGGAGGCGCGGACGGCAAGCTTGGTGTGGGGGGTGAGGAGCGAGATGGCGTCCAATTCCTGGAAGGCGCCTTTGGTGATGCCGGCGGTTTCCGCGGAGCCAGCGAGGACGAGAAGAGGGAAATTGTTCGCGGAGGCGTTTCCGATCTGGACGAGGCGAAAGGGAAAGCCGTTCAGTTAGCACGACAGCCAAGAGGCGCCTAGTGGTGGAGGATGGATGAGCTTACGCCGGCCAGGGCGTGGAGAACGCCGGGCCCTCCGACGACCAAGCACACGCCCGGTCGCCCTGTCATGTACCCGTAGACACTGGCAGCATAGCCACAGGCCTGTTCATTGCGGAAGGCCACGAATCGAATGCCCAGGTTGATGGCCTCTTCGGCAATCTCCACCACGGGGATGCCAACAATGCCGAAGATGACGGTGACGCCCAGATCGCGCAGCGTCCGGGCGATTATTTGAGCGCCGGTGATTGGAGTCATTGCGGGTCAGACGCAGCTCTAGCAGTAACTAACAGCGGGGGAGGTAGCAAGAACAGGCTGCTCGGCTCCTGAAGGTGGGCCGAGGTAATGAGGAACTGGAGGAACTGGAGGAACTGGAGGAACTGAAGTGCCTCCAAGGTGAAGGGGAGTTGAGAGAGGGAGTGGGTGACGCAACGGAGATGCATCATTGCCCGAGGCCGCCATGTTTTAAACAGTTTTACGGCTTTACAACATCATTCTCTCATAATTCACAGAGCACACCGCTTCCTTGCCATGAGGACCCAGTCCGCAAATATATATGGTATCCAACGTACAAACCATCTACATGGCTTCTCTAGAACTCAAACTCCTTCCGGAACACATTGACATCCATTCCAGCCACGACCTGGTCGGCCAGATCCCGCCGTCCCATCTGGCTAAACACCCGCCGCAACGTGTCATACAGATTCGTGCTCTGGTTCTGGCTGACATGGATCATCCGATTGATCTGCTCATTGTCGATGCCCCCGTCGCCCCCGATGATCTCGCGCGCCCGCTCCCTCCCCTCCTCCTCGACCACCCGGTGCATGGACAGAGCTCCCAGCAAGTGTTGCGCCGCCTCCGGGTAACACCCGATGTTGATGCACGACACCCCCAGGTTGTAACGCGCCCGGACGAAGTTGGCGTTGATGTTCAACGCCTGTTCGTAGGCCTCGATCGCCTCCTCGGACCGACCCGAGTTGGCCAGCGTAGCACCAAGCCGGTTCCACAGCAGGTGAAGCTGCTCCTGTTGGTTCGAGGTTCCCGATTCCGTCGAAGCCAGCGCAGCAGAGAAGCAGTCAACCGCCTTGTCGTACTCCTCCGCACAGTAGAAGAGCACACCCAGGCCGACCTGTACATCAGGGTCCATTTGCTCGCCCGAGGGCGATAGCTGAGCAGCCTGGATAAAGAGGTCGGTTACGCGGTCATGAAGTAGCTGCCGATCCGTAAATCCGAGGTCGGTGTCCAATGAAACATCCTTGGGGTTGATGATCTGAGGGTATTTGACGGAGAGCCAACGCTCTAGGGTGCGATAGGCAGTCGAGTCATAGCCCTCGTTAGTGTAAGATACAGCCAGTCCCATAAGCGCATCCAGGCTGTTAGCATCGATCTTCAGGGCCTGCTCCAGCGCTCTAATGGCCGGCAGTTCCTTCTCGTTCTGAGCCTGGGCGGATCCCAGCATGGTCCAGGCCTGGACATGTTGCGGATCCTTCTGGACCGCCGCCTCGAAAGCCAAAGCAGCCAGAGAGAGATTCCCTCCCTCACGCATGATCTTCACACCTTCTTCGAATGGATTGGTCACGTTCCGGAACACGTTCTCTTCCTCAAACATATAGTCGCCCAGTTGGGGGTTACGGAAGCGAGTATTAAGTGTGTCGAATCCCTCCCAATCACCCATATCTCCCGCGTGGAAGTTTTCGTGGACGTCAAATATGTCTTCTCCCTCTTCGGCCAATTTCCTATTTGTTGCGGTCTCAGCTTGGACCCTTTCCCATACGCTTTCAAAAGCACCATAATCTTGATCTTCCGCCATACTGGTAAGGGGGACTGACCTGTCCAGATCATTCAGCTCCGCCTCCACAGCTGCATTGGCTTCCTCATCCACTTTTTCGGTGTCTGCCGTCTCCATTTCCGCAAACTGTGCCTCCCAGTTCTCGTCGTCCAATTCGACCATACGTCCCTTGCCTTTTTCCTGCGTGGTCGCCTCAGCCGGCTGCTGCATCGCCATCGGGTTGAAAGTCTGGGGCATCATTCCCATTCCACCCATGCCCATATACCCACCCATACCCATAGGCCGCTGGTAACCAGCCATCATCGGGGACTGGGAAGACGCAACCGAGTTAGCCGTCTGAGGTATGCCAGCCCTACTCTGCTGCTGGAAACGAGCAAACTCCGCGGGCGTGAACCCCGACGCATTGTTCATCATGGGGCCCTGGGGCCCGGCAAAGGCGGCCTCCATCCGTGCATGTTCACCCGCATCAAACTCAGCGGCCCAGCCGGGGGAGCCTGTTCGGGGAGGGGTTGTCTGGAACTGATCTAACTCGCGTCGCAACTGTTCCATCGCAAACGGTTGCGGGGGCGCACCGGGGATTTGGCCGGGTTGTTGGGCGAATTCGTCCATCATCTGCATGTATTACCAATCACTCATTAGCACTGGATGGATGTCCATCGTTCATGCTCACTCGTACCTGATCTTGGCCTCCCATCATACCTCGGGACCGCATGCCCTCTTGCATGCTCCCCGGGCCCCTCCCCACCAGGCGATCTCGTTGTAGTGACTTATCATCCTGGACATGCTTTGTGAACTGAGTCAACGGGTTTCCCGCCGTAGAGCACTCGGCGCCACCAAGGAATGACATGTTGTTGCGGGGTCGTAGAAGTTTCGTAACGGTTTCGGTTTCGGTTATATCATGAAGCTTTCACAGGAAGAGGTCAATATCTCGGGGATTTGACCGAGCCGATGTTAAAAGGCGTCCAGGAGAGTTGTCTGAGGGGAAGCATCGATCGTGGGGTTTCGGAGCCGCGCTGCAGCCGATCGGAAAGATACCGAGGCTCCCCGGTAGTCACGTGTTTAGCATGGATCCAAGGGCGCCGAGATGTCATTTCAACGGTATAATAAACTATTTAGAATACAGAACTATAAAACGAACCATTTAGGTAAAGTACATGATCAGTTTCCCCTCCTGAAAGCTCCTATACATAACCGAAATATCAACTTAGGCCAGCCGTGGCAAATTACTCGGTGTTGTTTTCAGTTTCCTTAACCAGAGGCTCAGTCACATTCTTGTTGGTGGAATTGCTGTAGTTGATGCGCAGTGTCCTGCCATACGGCTTCTTGTTCTCAAGGAGCGCGAGTGCCTGCTGAGCGCTAGCAACGCTGATGAACTGGGCATGAGCGAAACCCCGAGGCTGTCCGGTCCGACGATCAACCGCCACGCGAACATCAATGACATTCTGGACATCCTTGAACAATTCGTTGATATCCCGATCGGTCATCTCAAACGGCAGGTTACCAATATACAGGGTCTTCGAAGGTCCCTGCAGAGCCCGACGGGAGTTCACGTTGTTCTGGGAGAATTGCACGGTAACGCGACGTCCCTCATAGAGGCGCAGATGCATAGCGGACATGGCACGTTGAGCGGCGTCGATGGTATCGAATTGCACATAGCCGTACCTATTAAGAATTGTCAGACCGCGCGCTCGACGGCTGTCCTTTCCCGTCTACGTCCGAGCTCACTTACCCTTTACTGAGTCCCCGGCTGTCAAAAACGATAATCGCCTTTTCAACGGTTCCGTATTTCTCCATCGTCTGTCTCAGATCCTCGGCGGTCACATCATAGAAGAGATTGCCGATGAAGATCGTCTCCTTCGGAGTCGGGGGCGTCGATAGGAGCCGGGTACGTTTTTCACGCCTCCGCGCAGCTCTTTCTTCCTCGGTGAGTCGGCCAGGTGCCTCTTCTGTTTTCACAAACCGGATGGCTGTTGAGTCCCCGCGTGATGCAGTCTCGACCGGGGTCTCGGCCGGTTCATCGGTGCTGGTAGGCTCTGACTGGGGTTTAATTTCGTTGCTGTTCCAGCGGCTTTGAAGGAGTGGCTGCGAGATTCGGAGAGGAGCTGTCACACGAGCAGTAAAGGAGGGAATCGCCCGAGTTGAGCGTAACGGCACAGGGGCCGTCAAAGACAGCAGCCGACAAGCTGCTCGGAAGGAATGCCTGTGTAGGAGTCCATTGTTAATTAAGCACAAGATCAACCGCTCCCTTCCGGGGGGTGATGCTATCAACTTACATGTTCTCTTTTATGACCAGACTTCCTGGGGGCAAACAAATTTCTTGAAATCAGAAAATAAATAAAAACAAGAAATTTTGAAGGATTCACGGGGATTCTGCTGAGATTCTGCTACTTCGGACATTTGCTTGGAAAATATGATTTATCCGAGCCGATCATGTCACGTGGCTGGCATTAAGGTCTGGGGTTGATCCCCGGGGAAATGTGTGGCACAGTCCGGTCTTTCTCGATGCGCTTCTATATCTGCAGACTACTTTTGTACCGCATGTGGGTAATAGATCGGCAGAACGCCCATGACATAGCTGCACTAAACGACTGAGTTATTTTACATCGTGTCTGATACAGTGGTATCATCCCCAGCCCTGACCCCATTCGGACATCAACTCCGCAATATATACCGTGAAAGGAAGAGGGCACGCCTCAGGTAAGAGATCAGCCGATCAACAACGACCACTTCAAAAGGAACCGTGCAGCACTTGGCCTTCAAATTAACGTTTGCCATTTCAATTTTCGTATCCTGCGTGGCCGAATTGTGGTTGGAGGGCATCATGATGCCCCCTGCCCTGATTTACCGTTGGCAGAAAAGGTTGTCGCCGCAACTGGACTGCTGTTTTCGTAGCCACTGGTCTCTGGAGAGAAGATATTGGGACCACGAGGCAAGGAGCGAATCCTGTCGGTGCCGCCATTCTGACCCGCTGGCAGCTGCGGAGACAGCGGATTTAGGCCCTGTTGCTGCTGCATGTCTACAGAGGGCCACCATTGCGACGAAGCCTCTAGCGTCGAGTTCTGAATATAGGTATCCCAAGCATCCTGATAGCCAGTTAGTTGAGAAAAATTCTTCACCATGTCACGTCCTACAAGAACACCTACCCAATCGAGATTAAGCTGCATATCAGGCATTTGCCCAAACATCGTGTTGAAAGGCGACGGTGCCCCGGGCATATCCGCTGTCGTCCCGAACGCCCCCTGAGCGGGTAAGGGTGCCTCTGCCATCTTGAACGCGATGTCATTGAGGGACTGTTGGCCGGGGTTCATGGGGCTCATTCCACTGCTGAGAAGGCCCAAAGTCATCGCCGCACTTTGTTTCTCGTCCTGCGGCTCGAATGTCGGCGCGGCAGCAGTGCTCTCGGGGAACCCCAAGTTCAACTTGGCAAGCATCACCCCTAGAGCTCCTCCGGCTTTCCAAGCCTCTATTGTCTCGTCTTGCAGTTCCTCCCATATCTCCTTGGACCGCTGTAGAGCTGCCAACATTTCATCTCGTCGCTCTCTACCCCAAGCATATGAGTCACTGGATGCTCTACCTGCAGCCTGGAGTCGCTGTCCATTATACAGATCGATGCATATGATGGTTGCGGCAAGGAGATAATCGGTAGAGCCAAGCGAGGTGACTCGGTTGTGTCGACTTCGTAGACGGCCCGTCGGCCGAGTCTCAGTGTGAAGCAATGACTGATACCGCAGCAGCTCCATTGCGGAATCGATGCAGGTCCTCCTCGAATATGTAAACCGAGGATTCTCACGTGCTCTGATAAGGTATTTTCGATGAAGGACACATTGTGCTTTGTGGTAAACACTTGCCACCTGAACGCCGTCAGTACCGGACAGAAGCATCGCGGGAGGAACTTACGGCAAACCGTGACAGGATGAGATTTGGCGACTCTAGCGGACAGTCTTCGATGGGACGAACAAGCAGGTGCTCTGGTATCAAGTCCCTAGCCCGGCGAAGCTCAGCATCAAGCTCCATGACCTTGTCGTACGATGATGTAGTCTGGAGGGGAGAAGTCGACTCCGCGACACAGCCAAAGACAAATGTCAAGCGTGATTTTGCAATGAGATAAGAAATCGGGGTAGGTTCATTCGGAGGACGGGATGGAGGAAGCTCCTGGCAGTTCTCGTCGAAATCGTCGTCATACAGGTTGCGGGGAAGATCGGTGTCACTGTCACTGCTGCGAATCATGTTGGGCAGACCCATTTGCGAGGAACATAGGAGGTCAGCTTGCCGTACGAATGACCACACTCGACGGCGCATTTCGCCTTGGAAAGGTGTGATGTTCGGGAACATTTTGGAATCGCGATGATACCCCATCCGCATGGCCAGTCTCGTAATCACTCCTACCAGCACCCAAACTGATACGTCCGCTTCTCGAGTTTGGCAGAGGTCTCCATGAAGATGGAATATCAAGCTCTCGATCAAATTTGGGTACGACTTGGTGTAATCCGCCAAGGTAAGGCATTGCGCAACCAGATTCCTAAATGTGCCAGCCATGTCTAGGGACTTGCCTCGGAACTCTGGTGGCTCATCTCCATCTCGATGGTATGATAACATGGCAAGTCGCATCATGGCAAAGAGCATGGCAATCCAGACAGTACACGTCTGCGAAGGGTCTTCCCAGTGTTTGTTATACTGGAGCATAATTAGTACAATGCCACTCTTGTATGAGGCGCCACGATCTGCAGCCTACCTGGGTTTGGAAAGTTGGTCCATGGAGAATGTCTGCTCCCTGCGTCAGTATGGTCAGACGCTACCCCGTAGGGGAAAAACATCGTTTGCTTACGAGTTGAAGGGTCATAGCAGCTGAAATAACGCGCAATAAGCATGTCTGTCGTGTACTTTGACGGGAAAGAAGACATGATTTCCGCTCGGGTCAGAGGTTTCGTGGCTCCAAATAACAATGCAGAGCCCGGGACATCGGTAGGAAGCTTGGTAGCCTTCAATTTCTCGGCCTGTTCCTCGTACTGTTTTTTGTGTGTCTGAAAGTAATTGCGGACTTCCGCTATCTACAAAACAGAGTAAGCACACTGACCGAGCCTTCTTGCTGGCAAAGACCTACATCATTCATCACAGTCGCCCAATGAGCTTCGCTGAAATACCAAGACTTGTTGTTGTCCACCTTCATGATACCGAACGACTTCGTGACTTGCTCAGTGTCGCTCTCCTCCGGGCCATTGGGTGATTCATCCTCTAGGTCTAAATCACCTGTATGTGGTACCGAACCAGCGCTGCTGCTATTGCCTGATATCGCAGCAAGGGCCGCAGCTGGACCTGCGGCCTGTGATCCATTAGTCATTAACGACAGAACGAGGCTTTCCAATCGGTCAATTCGGTTCTGCATATCATCTGGAGAGCTTGAAGCAGACAGTTGGGGGGTATTCTTCTTTCGTACGTTCGCCTGGGCGTATGAGCATGACGTAGCATCGCCTCGCTTCACACAGTTCTCGCAAGGATTTGCACGGTTACATTTCAGCCTGTCCGTCAGTGATCAGTAGCTGACGATATATTCAAGATGTGCACGACGTCATACTTCCTATGTCGGCAAGGTCCACAAGAGAGAGGTACCCGGTTCCTTTTTCTGATAACCTTGAATTGCCCTTCTGGCGAGAATGCGCTAGCACTCGACGACGTTGTAGATGGAGGTGTGGGAGACATTCTGTAATATATGACAGAATCAGTCTCAAAACCAGGAGGCAGTACTCTGATATGCTTGCACTTTTATCGCCTAGACCTATGGTCCGAGTAATGAACCACACAGAGGGACAGAACGGTCTACAGATAGACGAACTGCCCAAACTATGCCACTTATTTCCTCGATGAGCGTGAGTCTAGTAATGTAACGATGCCAAATAGATGTCCCTAGACTCGTTTTGCGGGACACCGGACCGAAGGATAAGCTCTAGTGGGAAATGGCGCGTCAGTCCCTACTAACTGAAAACATCTAGGGACTCGTATGATAACAAGGAAACAGTGACCACGTCACAGTGCGAGCCTAAACAACGTTCCGGCGATTAGGCTGGTGCAACTGCAAGAACGTGAAGTGGCAAAGTACCGTATGAGATATTGACGGCGCACGACTGCCGACAAAGTCTCTTTGCTGTTTTACCCAGCAAAGCTTGAGACGACACACGGCACAGGTTGTCCTTAAAATTGCATGCAGGTAAACTTCACAGAAGAGTGGCCAGGATCCTGGCTGGTCGGCAACGGCTGGGAGAGAGGGCCGTCGGAAGGTGAGGTGCGCTGAGCACTAAGGAGGGGCGCGATAATCTGTGAATGCGGTCCGTCCGGTAGTAACAGGGGCGTGCGATCGAACCGCGACCACCCGGGCAGTGTCGAAAGCGATGCCAGGCGCGCTGGATGAAATATCAAAAATATCTGGGGAGACGAGCAAGAGGTGAGATAGTCAGGTTGGATAAGATGGCGCCTCCAGTGGAGGACGACGTCGTTGCTTTGCTTAGTGTTTAAGTTGGCTATCTCCGTTATCACCTTCCAAGGCGGTCAAGATCTAGGAAATTGGACAGGCCACGGCTGACGTAAGGCTAGAGGGGGGAATCCGTTCACTTGAGAGAGGATGGATGGATGGGTGAGGATAGGGTTTCGAAAAAGAAAAGAGACAAGCGACAATTTAGGCCTTGCATAGGACACGGTTATGTAAGACGGCTATGCAAAGCTACTCTTGCGTAGGACTTCGTAGTTGCGTGAGGCTTGTCTCTTTCGCGATCGCGCAGGCTGGACCCGGGCTGCAGTGGTCTTTCGTCCAGGGGACCGCCTCGGATCCTTCCTTGGGCGCAATCGAGCTGCTCATTTGCTCAGCGGGTCCGAAAGTGGACAGTTGGTTGACTCACACTACTACTATTAACTATTTTATGATTGTCTGTTGACTGTTCACTGTTCACTGTTGCGCCTGCGCTAACTACTTATCGATATAGATGGCTTGTACTCCGTATGGAGTAGGCGTACCAATAATCATCCTCCGGCGAGTACCTAGTAGGAGATAGATCATCTAAATCCTGGCCTGCAGACAACCGCGGTGCCATATCAAGCACCTATGCTGAAGCATCCCCGAAGCTTGTTTTGGCTGAATTGGAAGAGGTGAGAGCGGGCTGTACGAGTATTAGGGAAAACCAATCAGAAGCCTGAACTCGTAGAAGTGCTGCTCAGTGCTTACAGTACTCCGTGTAACGCGATTTGTAAATGAAATCAGCCTAGGGGAGTGGTAGCACACATCGCAGGGGCGTGGAATATCTACCAAGCACAGGTGAACTGGTCTAGCAGTTCTGTGGACGGGAAGAAAAGGCGAAAGCCATGAAAGTGTCACTGGAGATGAGGATGGATCGGAAGGCTGGCCCGGCCAGTGTGGGTGGGGCCCTCTGCGGCCATCCTGCCAATCCATGGAAGACGCAGTCAGCTGTCAGAAAGGATAATTCCCGAGGGGTGCACCATCTTCTTTCTCCTTTCCCCGACTTCGTGTGAAACTCAAGAGCTATGGAATTCCCTCAGATCACGGTGGATGTAAGACTGAAGAGGCTGCCAGCCATTGGGAAACACCTAACGCCATTCCCTCTCATCGGCGGCTATTTCCTTCCCCAGTCATCCTGGACGAATGAAATAATGGATGTATCAGATAAGACCCCGGGATCTGTCCCCTTCACCGCATGCACCTTCACTTGGCCAACTCAGTCCGCATGGCTCCTTGCTGCAGCAACACGGCGTGTCCCGTGAAAGCTCCGACTACTGCCTGAGGTGGGGGGTGTTTTTAGGCGTACTAAATTCTCCAAGCCCCCATCCACTCCAACCTTCTTTCTTTCTGCTTTCTCTCCCCATGCAACCCCACTTGCCTGTCTCTTCAGTATTCTGGTCGTGGAAATTTGCCTAATTTGATTGATCCTCGCCCTCTTCTACTAGCAACGAAGTGGAACCACCATGTCCTCTGAAGGTGCCCCTCGGCAGGGGCCTGGTAGAGGGGGCAACCGCAGCGGAGGAGGCCGTGGTGGGGGAAGAGGAGGAGGAGGTCGTGGCGGCGGCGGCGGCGGTGGAGGAGGAGGTCGTGGCGGAGGAGGACGGGGCCGTGGAGAAGGCCGGGGCTCGACCACCGACCTTCCCTTTCGTCCTAATCCCGACGGAAGCAATTTCAGAGGCCGGGGTCGTGGAAGGGGTTCTGGTGGGGGTGGACGTGGTCGCGGGGGGTTCAAAGAAAAACCACCGGTGTATTCGTAAGTACTTCTTATTTTAGCGCGTCGAGCTGTTTTGGGTATCTGCTAACTGGATGGCGCTTTACTTAGTCCGGGTGGAGGGATCCCTATACCCAATCCTGAGGTCAAGAAGGTGGAAGACGCTGTTGCCACAGCTCTATCAAAGAAATCGCAGCAGTCGACTGACTGGCCAGAGCGGCCTGGATTTGGCACTCGAGGAAGGAGTATCACACTGTACGCCAATTACTTTGAGCTCAAATCAGTGGGCAACCAGCTGTATCGCTATCATCTCGACATTCAGGGTGACACGGCCAATAAGAAGCCTGCTGGCAAGAAAGCCCGTCACATTGTGCAGTTGTTTATCGAAGAGCATTTCTCCGAGTACCAGAACCAAGTTGTGACGGATTACATGTCCACAATGATTGCAAACGTCGAGGTCCTCGGGGGAAAGCAGTCAGAAGAGTTCGATGTTCGATATCGTGACGAACACGACGATGAGTACCCTGAGCAGCCAAAGGTCTACCGGGTGAAGTGCCAGTTCACGGGCACCCTTAACCCAGGAGACTTGTTGAATTACTTAACTTCGTCGAATGCGACTGCCATGTTTACAGAAAAGGCAGACGTCATCCAGGCCATGAACATCATCCTGGGTCATCAGCCCAAGAGTGATCCGAAAATCTCTTCAGTGGGTGCAAATAAGCATTTCGCCATCTGTGAGAGCGGTGCGGAGAAGTACGACTTGGGTGCTGGGCTTGAGGCTTTCCGCGGCTACTTTGTCAGCGTTCGTGCGGCAACTGCACGTCTTTTGGTAAATGTGCAAGTGAAGTACGCTGCTTGTTACCGGGAAGGTCCGCTGGTTATGGTCATCCGTGCGTTTCGACACCGTAACTCTGAGAAAGCGTTGCCCCGTTTCCTGAAAGGCCTGAGGGTTCTGGTGACCCATATCAAAAAAACGAACAAGCAGGGTCAACCGGTTCTAAGATTCAAGCGCATCGCCAACGTGGCAACCAAGGGGGATGGAGCCTCGTTGGAGCATCCCCCTAAAGTAGCCGAGGATGGCGCAGGGCCCGGGAGCGTGCAGTTCTTCCTAGATAAACCTGTCACTCCGGTGTCGTCACCGTCGTTGCAGCAGACTGCGCGTCCGGGTAAGAATCAGCCTGCTAAGGCAAAGCCCTTGCCCACCGGCTATGTTACTGTTGCCCATTTCTTCAAGTACAGTGAGTATTCCCTCCGAGCTGATTTTTGTGTTTAATTACCTAACAGACCTATCTCAAGTTTATAATGTCAATTCTGACCCCCAATTACCCGTTGTGAATGTTGGGACAAAAGAGAGCCCTAGTTACTTGCCTGTTGAAGCGTGTCAAGTCGAGCCCGGTCAACCGGCGAATACCAAACTCTCAGGGGAGCAAACCAGATACATGCTTGGGTTTGCTGTGCGCCCTCCTAACGCCAATGCCGGGTCGATTGTGAAGCAGGGTAAGGATGTGCTCTGTCTCGAAGGGTCTACGAACCCAACCCTCGTGAGTATTTCGCCAAATCTTTCGTGAATGATTATTGATGGATCTGTCTAGGCGCAATTCGGCATCAAGAACGAATCCCAGCTAATCACAGTGCCTGGTCGAGAACTCGTGGCCCCCAGTCTCGTGTACAAGCATAATAAAGTTGACCCTAAAAATGGAGCTTGGAACATGCGTGATTCAAAGTTATCCTCACCAACCAAACTGCGTTCTTGGGCGTTGGTATTACTTGCATTCGGCAACGGGGCATCGATATACCGCGAGCCTAAAGACGTCCCTGTCGAAGACTTTACTCAGGCGTTGAAGGCGCTTGGCGTGGATACCCCAGGCCCATACCTTGCTCCGAAGGTGGTTCTCTCGGGTGATACCGAGAAAATCGTCACGGCGACGTTGAGAGAGGCCGTTTCCAACCTGATAAAGGCAAAGAACCCCCAACTAATCGTGTTTGTTCTTCCGGCTGCGAATACGGTCGTCTATAACTGCATCAAGAAGGTCTGCGATCTGGATTATGGCGTTCACAATGTCAACCTTGTTGCCCAAAACATGCAAAAAAATGGGAAGCCATACTACGCAAATGTCGGCCTTAAGGTCAATCTCAAACTGGGAGGAATCAACCAGCTCATTGAGGCCAAAGAGCTAGGCATCATTGCGAAGGGTAAGACAATGCTCGTTGGTATTGATGTCACTCACCCATCCCCTGGTTCCTCGTCCAACGCTCCCAGTGTCGCCGGCATGGTCGCCTCCATTGACTCGTCTCTTGCTCAATGGCCTGCGGAACTGCGGGTGCAAGCCGGCCGTAAAGAGATGGTGACTGAGCTAGACTCGATGCTGAAGGCTCACCTTAGGCGCTGGGCCCGCAACAATATGAACGCCTTGCCGGAGAATATCATCGTGTATCGAGATGGTGTCTCCGAAGGCCAATACGATCTTGTCGTGAAAGAAGAGCTCACCCGTCTGAAGGAAGCCTGCAAGCAAACCTACCCAGCTTCCGACACCGAGAAGGGTCTTCCCCGTATCTCCGTCGTGATTGTAGGTAAACGCCACCACACGCGGTTCTATCCAACAAAAGACTCAGACCGCACTGGAAACCCCAACAACGGCACTGTCGTCGACCGCGGTGTGACCGAAGCCCGGAACTGGGAATTTTACCTGCAGGCGCATAGTGCCCTACACGGCACCGCTCGACCGGCGCACTACTTCACTGTCTGGGATGAGATCTTCCGCAACGAAAAAGCGAAGGCCCCCTACCAGAACGCCGCCGACGTTTTGGAAAACCTAACGCACCATCTGTGCTACCTGTACGGCAGAGCTACCAAGGCCGTCAGCATCTGCCCTCCCGCCTACTACGCAGACCTGGTGTGCACCCGGGCCCGTTGCTACCTCAGCCATGTCTTCGACCCAGCCGACACAGCGAGCTCATCCAGCGCCCCCGCCGCCACTGCGGTGGGCAACAACACCGTGACCCTCCATGAAAATCTGCGCGAAACAATGTTCTACATCTAGCGCGATGTCAAATGGCATCAACCTAGGTTGAGCGCAAGAGAGAGAGCTCTCATCATATCGGATATTGTTCAAGTTACTCTCTCCCCTTCCCCCGGTCCAACCAACCATTCATTCATTCACAGCCAACGAACCAACAATTACTCCCTTACCAGTTACCATTATGATTACCATCTTTTGGTTCTGAGTTCTTTTGGGTACCCTCTGTGAATGTTTGTTTCTTGGTCCCTACGCGATTGGAGTCATCTTGTTCACTATCTGATGGGTTTGAGTGCCAACCAACCAACCCCGTTTTTTTTTTTTTTTTTTTTTTTTAACCTCCAAAAAAAATGACCCTTCTTACACACTCCTTTGTTTACCGACAACTTTTTTGGTTGTCTTTTGAGTGGGCGGTTTGTGGATGAATGAGATGAGATGAAATGAGATGAGATGAGTCCAGTTCAGGTGAGTTGAGATGCGAAACGTGTGTACGTATTAGATTACGACCGATTTAGATGTCATGTGGCGTTAGTACATGATACCTCCTTCCTAGGATAGCTGATCAATTGAACTGGATGATTATCGAAAATGTTCCCTTCATGGTAATTAAGTAAGCTTGCTACCTGCGACCTACCGGACCGGGTACACATGTTAGTGTTACTTATACTCTGTATCAGAATCTTAAAGTAAAAACCCACGTCATGATTGAACTTTCTGTGCGGGATGAGGATGAACTGCGCATCAACTAGTGAGTGTGTTCAATAGAGTATTTAGCCGATCAGATGGAGATGCTAGGTGTGGATTCAAGACTAGAAGGTGGGAGCGGAAAAAAAAAAAAAAAAAAAAAAAAAAAACTAAATTACAACTAGAATGATAATATTGAACTTGGCAGAATACACGGCTGGAAAGACGAAATGGAAAGGAACAGGGGCGATTTATCATTGATCCGTACATGCGTTAATTCTGCTGTCGTTCACGGCGGGAATAAGGCTCATATGCAGGCTTTTAGGTACGCTCTCTAGTGAAATGCGAGGGGGGAAATCGTTGTCGCGGGTTGAATGTATTAAAGAGCGTATGCTCGATCCCAATACATTGCAGGTAGATACTGGTGTAGACGCCCAGTTCATGGGAATGAAGATTTATTTATCGTCGCTAATGTCCCAGCTGCGTTGGTTGACATACCGCACGGATCGACGCTGAGGGGGCGTCATCTTCACAGGCGGCTTCGGTGACTCATGAGTATCCCAGGACGATTCCATGTTCTTGACGGCCTTCTGTCGGTCACCGGGAATGGGCTTTTGGTTCTCACGGCTGACCTCGCTCTTCTGTGGTGACTCGGCCATAGACCAGTGGGTTTCAAATTCATTCTTACGGTTGGGCCCGTTGTTGACCGCTGACAGCGGGGCGTTCTCAGTCCCCTCGTTATCCTTGAACAGGTGGTTCTTGTAGAGACCCATTCCCTTGTTCTGGTAGGAGCTGATGATGCGAGGGGCGTTCTTGTCCTCCTCTGGGGCGTCTGTCAGTTGGAAGTGTGTTTCGGCGTCAGGACGAGCATGGACCACCCGGGGCCTGACCGGGGGCGAGGTCAGGTCCGGCTCATCATCGCTCCAGCCAAAGTGACGAATTTCTTCCCCACGAAGCTGACGCTTAGGCTTCTCCGGTGTCACGAAATCATCAAAGTCCCAGTGTGGTGCCTGGCGCGACATCGGACGACCGGGTTTCTCCTGGACTTCGCGTTGGCTGTTGTCGGCACCTAGTTCAAAGTGATCGAATCGCTTGGGATGAGCCCGGTAGGCGATCTGCTCGTGACCTCCGTCCCCAGCCCCCGCCTCTTCATTGTCAAAGATTCGGGAGCCCTGGTAGTTCTTACCTACACCAGCCCTGGCGGTGTTCCTGGACCGAGACGGCGACGCTTCGATGGCATCGAGGTCCACGTCATCATGGTCACCAAAAATCTCGCCGTACTCACGTTGCTGGGGCTGTGCGGACGCCGGAGCACGGGGTGGGCGCACCGGATCACTTCGGTCCTTACCGGGAGAGAGGAGTTCAAACAGCGAGTCAGCTGCGTGGGGGTCCTTGATGTGTTTCTTTCCCGGGGAGGCCTGTTTCCTAGGCTCCTCACGGTCGTTACTCTCCTTCGCGGTCTCCGAGGGCAACGAGGATGTAGGAGCAGGTCCGTCGTCAGCTGGGCCGGAGGAAACCGAGGATTTGATCAGGCGAATCTGATCCTGAGGTTCGCGTACCGGCCAGGCGCGCCCACGGGAGCCGATCACATCGACCTGTTTCAGTAGCGATGCTTGGTCCCAGTAGATTCGGACATTCTGGATCTGATTCTGCGAATTGAAGCGAACGATATGGACCTGTTTACATGGACGAGGCACATTTGTCAGAAGAAGGAGGGAGGAGGTCTCGTGAAGTAGAGAGGCGCATGCGTACCGTGGGGAAAGTCGCGACGTGGCCAGCCAGGAAGTTATCGTCAAGCGAGGGAAGATACGCCCCGCCGCTTCCAGAAACAAACTCAAGGGTGGTTTCAATGTCCAGGCAGAGAGAGTTGGCGCTCTCGATGAGGTCGAGGATGTTCTCCGACTTGGTTTTGATGCCTCTCTGCTGCTTGGTGAGATAGTTGATCACCGCGGATGCTCCGTCCAGCTTTGTGGTGGTGGTGATATAGATCAACGACGCATCGGAGGCCAGGGGCGCCGACCTGGGGTCGGCCAGGAAACGCCGGTACACGTCTTTCAAAGACATGGTCGCCTCCAAGTAGAACTAATATGGCAGAAACGAATGTGAAGGGATAGGTTGGGTAAGAGAAAGACACAAGGGGATCGTAGGAGGAAGAATGGTGAAAGGCCGAGGGAAAGCAAGCAAGCAAGCAAGCGAGAGTTGGAAGGGGAAACCGCCCGTCGCTGGTGGGCGCGAACCACGGTTGGGGCCTTGCAGAGCCCGATTAACTGCAGATAGATAAGTAGGAAGTGGCCTGGACAGGAATGCAGGCAGCATCTAGGTAGGTAGAGCAAGGGACAATCAAAACAACAGGTTGGCTCGGGTCAACCCAATAGGACCAACTTCTACGGGCCCCATGATTCACAGCTACTACGGTCCTCCTTCAGCCTTCAGAGAGGTCGGGGGGTCTGTCTCTGTCTTCGTGAAGATGCGGGCTATTACAGACGCCCTTCACGCCAACTGCAGTTGTAATTGCTATGTATCATGCCCAGGGTACATCCGAGCCACTTGGTGGTGAATCCGACAACTCCGTTCACCACGACGAATGGTTGATTTACAAGATTCATGGCCGCCATGATTTGAACTCTCTGAGCCCTGAAGGCCATCCCAATCTCAGAAATCGCCCACCGCGCTAAGGACTGGGGAAGCCATGCGCACGGCTCCAACGATGGACAGGTGGACACACCAGCGTTTCACGATGGGCCACCGGCGCCCGCGTCTCTCCGGCAACTGCTTGGGCTCGGAGGGATTCATTATTCGTGCTGCCTGCCACTGCCTCTGCCCGCATCATTTCCCTGCACTAGACTATAAACCGGGCCACGATCGACTCCATACTGGCTAGGTAGGTACCTATCTATCCAGTCAAGATCAAGGACAGAGAAGGACAGAGATCGGCATCATCCACTGTATGTATGGTTTATAATTCTATTTTCAACCCTGTCCTGCAACCCGTTTTCGCATTTTCCGCCCTAGATATACACATATACTTTCCTTTTTGCTGACATGGGTCCTAGGAAATTCCCACTCCTCCCTGTCTTTGTTTTCTCTGGTTGAAGCAGAGCCTAGTGTAGCAGAAAGCAGACAGCCCCGTTCGCCTGCGCGGGCCGCTGCAAAAAGGCATGATATCATGTCTTTCGATGATACCCAGGCCCCAGACCCTGCTTTGGGCGCGCTCTCATCATTCTCCCCCATGAGCGCATCTCCTTACGAAGCAGATACCTTTCAACATGGTCGTCTTTGTATGAGAATAGTAAGTAGTAAGGAAAGGTGTCAACGATCCTCTCGGTCAAGCGGTATCAGTCATTAGGGTAAATGGTGGAGATTGGTGGCTCATCGCAATCGCATTACAACGGTCTAGTGGAGTAGTGCGTATCAGCAAACCTGGATCGCTTGACGGCCACAGACATAGACAGAATTGGGTACTCACCCTAGGTAATCTTCCTTGATGGTTCCAATGGCGTTGATAGCCGCAACGTCGGGCTTGACACCAAGGATCTTGAGCCGTAGACTCGTGCCTTTCTCGATGACTTGATCCGCATGGTCCGTGTACTGGGGTGGTACTGTGTTGGGCTCCCACTTGATATCGGAAGGAATGTTCTTGCCAACTTATTAGCATCCGAGTCCAGGAGGCCCAACTCCACTCAATCGACATACTTTCCGTGCAATGAAAACAGACAATGGGCCGGCCAAAGTAAAGATTCCAGTAGGCTTGACAGATGTCACAATCGCGTCGACCTATAGGGTGATGGTCAGAATCAGGTGCATTCTTGATTCAGCGCAACATCCAAAACATACGGTCTCTCCGCGGAAAGGCTTCCAGATAATTGCCCGGTATTTGATGGTGTACTCTGCTTGCCCGCTTCCTGGAAGCACCCGTCCCTCGCCAATGTCTACCATGTCCATAACACAAATCACGAAATGGTCACCCGTACAACGTCCTTCTTCCTCCTCATTTAACCGGTTGATGAGGTACTCGCGCATGTTGGGTCCAAAGTAGGACGGGTGCAAGGTGATAACCTTGATCTCTTCTTTGAGGAAGAACATGTCGCACACTTGTGATCTCCGAAATTATGGTACAGAAATTCGTTTTGACAGGCGGGGTGAGGGATGCGGTTAACGCGACTGATCGAGTTCCGGCCGATATCTTACTGCTTGCCAGAGATTGGACAGAGATGTTTCGAGACCCCGATCGGCTAGTGTGTAAGATCAAGGTAAGTCGCTAATGAACGAATAGTGCGATGGCTGTATTTGCGACAAAACGATGAGCACTTGCCGTCAATACTGGATGACAAGATACCCAGGACTTGGAAGACCAGAAAACACCGTCAGCAGATGATATTGAGAAGAGAGCGCGCAGCCAGAATAAAGAGCGCAGATTAGAGCAATTACAGCAGACAGACCCTGCCTTCGCACAAGATCAGACAGAAGAAGGGACAGCCACCAGATAATTCGACACCAAAGTCATAGCGGTCATGGAATCTGGTGCCTGCTCCGCCCGAGCTGGATGCTCTCACGTGACTATCTGAAGGACCAAATGCATTACACAGTGATACACCATACCGGAGAGTTTAGGGTGCAACTTGACGCACAACCGGTCACGACGAGACGGCGCGTGTAATCAATCACATTATCCTCGGCCCTTCAGCTGCTGCACCGAAGTTACCTAGGCCGGAATGACGTCTGCACGAGCATAGACTCAGGAACAAATAATAAGTGTCTTATCTCTCCACCTGCTAAACTGGTCGATCAGGCAATACCCTGTGGCAGAACAAAAAAAAAAGGAAACCTCACTTTCTGTGCATGATTCTCTTTTCTTCCTCTACTCAGTAGCACCTTACGAACAAAAAGACACAAGATGGCCTTGAACCTCGAGAAGCAGCTTCTGTTTGTAAGCCCCCTGCCGCTACTCTCATACTCGTTCGAGTACTCCGATGCTAACAAGCCTCTCAGTACGGAGCCTACCACAATAATCCAGTACGCCAGCTCCTTTACACCTTTTCTGTTGCTAGCTCTAACTTGGTCATCTTTCAGGTCAATGTTGCGATTCACATGACATGTGTGCCGATACTCTTGTTTACCGGAATCGCTCTGGTAGGGCCTGGTATTCCCCAGACACGAAACGACGATGGATTCCTAACCCGAGACGATTCACCAGGCAGCGAACACCCCGGTCTTTTTGACCCTCCCTGATGCGCTCCAAATTGAAAACCTTCCACTCAACCTCGGAACGATCGCTGCCCTGGTATACTCCACATTCTATATCCTTCTAGAACCCGTGGCTGGGGCTCTGGTCGCTCCCTTGATAGTCGGCGGTGCAGCTTACGCGAACCATCTCCTGGCGACCTACGGCACAAGCGTTAACTATTGGTTTGCTGGGGTTCATGTAGTGTCCTGGGTGGCCCAGTTTATCGGACATGGTGCCTTTGAGCGCAGGGCTCCTGCTTTGCTGGACAACTTGGTCCAGGCCCTTCTTCTCGCACCTCTCTTCGTCTGGATGGAGGCCCTCTTCTTCTTTGGCTACCGTCCAGAGCTGAAGGCAAGATACGATGAGAACGTGCAAAAGGAGATTGCCGCTTTCAAGGCGCAGAAGGACAAAGCTGCCAAATGAGTTAAATCCGGGATGGCCAAACTTGATGACTTTACTCTGGATGCATTGCTAATGATTGCTGCTGCGATCCTTGCTGCGAACTTGTTGGCTTGATCAGAGAGCACTTTTAATGTGTGAGCAGGATGTTTTTGATTGCTGGGAATTTCAGTAGTTGGGTTAGGAGTCTGTCAGCGCTGCATTATTAGTTACTACGTCGGCAATTGAGCTTATTCAGTAGCAAGGTCTTTTCGAAACATGGGCGAATGAATTGATGTTGTGCAGGTTCAACATGCATCCCGGGTGGATTCGTGATGTAAGCACCAGAGGTACGGAGTATATAGGGAAGTGAGGGAGGAATGAAAACGGGGAGGAAAAAGGATTCAGAGCCGAGAATGTTGGCATGTACGGAGGACTATGTACCGGATGGGACGGGGAACGGTCAACGAGAAATGACGGACAGAGGGAAGTTAGTTTAGTTGCTGGACTGTGTCGACCGCTCCCAGCCATGGGAAGGTCAAACATCGAGCCGGGATTCCCACCGGGACAACCGGTCAAAGCAGTGAGGTGTCGACGGGCGGGTTGTTGGCAGGGCTCCTGCGGGCGGTTGCTGCGACGAAAATGACCTGAGTAAGCCAGCCAACCAGCAGTATCCGCAGATCCGAGAAAAGAACAAATGAAAAATGGGATGGCCAGGTGGCCCGGAGAAACACAAGACAAGAGCAGAGCAACCACCACCTCGTCCACCCACGCCGTAGTAAATTTATTCCAGCGGTCAACGGTATAGTAGGCAGTTATAACACAAAAAAATAAAAACACAAAGAAAAGAGAGAGAGAGAGAGGGGGGAGCCGATCGGAAGATGGGGGGGAATACATCACACCCTGCGAGGACTTTCTTGGGGTGGGTGGGCGTCCCGTGAGCGCACTAGGGCGGCTTCGGAGGTTGGTGAGGTCTCGGCAAACTAGGATTAGTGGCAGTCCTGAGAATCCTCCCAACCCCGACGACAAAGCTCTCCTTCCATCCATCCACAATCCTTTCTCCTCTTCCTCCCTCCCCCCAATTACATCTCTCCTTCAGAGAAACCACTCTCCCACTCCTCTGAACCTCCATCACAATGTTCAGAAACGCTTTGCGGCAGTCTAGCCGCACCGTCGCGGCCGCCTCTGCCACTGGCAGGATCGCCTCGGTGAGTCCTATCCCTGCCTAGGTCGACTACACCTTCGCCCTTTGGCCGTTTCCATCGAAGAAGTCATCTCAATGATACTTCCAATCGCCTCTCCATACATCACAATGCTTGCTGCACCCTTTTGACGCGTTTTCACTGCGTGGTCGTGATGTTGACAAATTTTGCGTACGACTACAGGCTCGCGCGGCTGTTCCCGGCCCCATCTCTGGTGCCTCCAAGCAGATCCGTTCCTACGCTGCTGAGGCCAAGGCTGCTCCCACTGAGGTCTCTTCCATCCTCGAGCAGCGTATCCGTGGTGTTCAGGAGGAGGCTGGTCTTGCCGAGACTGGACGTGTCCTTTCCGTCGGGTACGTGACGATTTCCCTCGGTTGAAAAATTTGGCCGCAGCTTCAATATCATCGAAATCATCGAAATATTCGGAATTCCGGCTTGAATCATTCGATATCAATTGAGAACAATTGGCTAATGACAAAATAGTGACGGTATCGCTCGTGTCCATGGCATGACCAACGTCCAGGCTGAGGAGCTGGTCGAGTAGGTGTTCCGTTCCATATGACTTGCTTACGTACCAATCAATTGACAAATGATCAGGTTCGCCTCTGGTGTCAAGGGTATGTGCATGAACCTCGAAGCCGGCCAGGTCGGTGTCGTGCTTTTCGGTTCCGACCGTCTCGTCAAGGAGGGTGAGACTGTCAAGCGTACCGGAGAGATTGTAAGTATATCTTTCGGATATGAGAAGTGATTCTATCGTACTGTACTTACGATTCCCCCAGGTTGATGTCCCCGTCGGTCCTGAGATGCTCGGCCGTGTTGTCGATGCTCTCGGTAACCCCATCGACGGCAAGGGTCCCATCAACACCAAGGCCAAGAGCCGTGCTCAGCTCAAGGCCCCTGGTATCCTGCCCCGTCGCTCCGTCAACCAGCCCGTCCAGACTGGTCTGAAGTGTGTCGACGCCATGGTCCCCATCGGCCGTGGTCAGCGTGAGTTGATCATTGGTGACCGTCAGACCGGTAAGACCGCTGTCGCCCTTGATGCCATGCTGAACCAGAAGCGTTGGAACAACACCTCCGACGAGAGCAAGAAGCTGTACTGTATCTACGTTGCCGTCGGTCAGAAGCGTTCCACCGTTGCTCAGCTCGTCAAGACCCTTGAGGAGAACGACGCCATGAAGTACTCCGTCGTCGTCGCTGCTACTGCTTCCGAGGCTGCTCCCCTGCAGTACCTTGCTCCCTTCACCGGTTGTGCCATGGGTGAGTGGTTCCGTGACAACGGTCGCCACGCCGTCATCATCTACGATGACCTTTCCAAGCAGGCCGTCGCCTACCGTCAGATGTCTCTGCTGCTCCGTCGTCCCCCCGGTCGTGAGGCCTACCCCGGTGACGTTTTCTACCTCCACTCTCGTCTCCTTGAGCGTGCCGCCAAGATGAACGAGAAGCACGGTGGTGGTTCCCTCACTGCCCTTCCCGTCATCGAGACCCAGGGTGGTGATGTGTCCGCTTACATTCCCACCAACGTCATCTCCATCACTGATGGTCAGATCTTCTTGGAGTCTGAGCTGTTCTACAAGGGTATCCGTCCCGCCATTAACGTCGGTCTGTCCGTCTCCCGTGTCGGTTCCGCTGCCCAGGTCAAGGCCATGAAGCAGGTCGCCGGTTCCCTGAAGCTGTTCTTGGCTCAGTACCGTGAGGTTGCTGCCTTCGCCCAGTTCGGTTCCGATCTCGATGCCTCCACCAAGCAGACCCTCAACCGTGGTGAGCGTCTCACCGAGCTTCTCAAGCAGAAGCAGTACTCTCCCATGGCCGTCTCCGACATGGTTCCCCTGATCTACGCCGGTGTCAACGGTCACCTTGACTCCATCCCCGTCGCCAAGATCCTCCAGTGGGAGACTGACTTCCTTGCTCACCTCAAGAGCAACCACCCCGAGATCCAGGAGACCATCGAGAAGGAGGGCCAGGTCAGCAAGGAGCTCGAGGCTCAGTTGAAGGAGATCATCCCCAGCTTCAACAAGTCTTTCAACGCATAGGTGAGCACAACAATGCTCTTGGGCGAGTAGCCCACCGTGTACTGTTTTTATCCTGACTCTATGTGTATAGACAAGATAGCTTGTACAATTTGAACCCACTATTTTATTTTGCTGTTAACCAGAGCTTCGGATCGGCCGAGATATTCTGAGATGTAGTCCGCATCTACGCGATGGTATTCCTGCCGGATCTCTGTAGCTATGGGGCGGGGTAAACCGGTGGAGCGAGAAAGGCCAAAAAGATACGATTAATATCCTGTACGTTTAGATCATTTCGCGCGACAAGGGAACGGATTTGGACGGATTGACTGGTTCGGACTGTATTATACCTTCCAGCTGGTCGCTGCTCATGAAACCTTTGTCTACATATATGCAGCCTGAATATGATTTCCTTTGTTCTTTAAGAATCGGCGCACTGGCATGTGCCTTTCTTGTAGACACTAAATCGACCCAGCTGGCACTATGGCGGTCATAGCGGCCAGTCTGGGGTAGTAACTACTACTAGTGTTCGGCACTCATGAACCCGTGGCATGAGATCAATGGAAAGGCCGGTGATATATATAGAAGCCCTTGGGGGGAGATCATTGCCGAGTGGCGCCCCCAGGTTTCAACTCCGCCGATGTCGCAGAAGGTCAAGTATCACGAGCGTCAACATAGCTTAGTAACAGATGATGATAGAATCATGTCGTAGTCCCGGGTTTCCAGGGACCTTGATAGTTGACTGACAGGTTTGCGGGGGGGGTGGGATGAAGCCGGCATCGTCGCCGTCTGGAGCGGCAGGGATGGGCCGAATGCGGGCATGCTTTTATCGATAAGCGAGCATAGCCTTTTCCGTCCCAAAATTTCTTCCATGCCCCTCCGCCATAGCCCACCATCAGTAGAGTATTGACTCACCACTCGGTTGCTTTGATACATTCCCTTCCTTTCGCACAGATGGCTACCACTTCTGATTCGGCTCCGGCCTCCTGCAAGGTTATGCTCTCCAAGCATGTCGCCAATGGCCTGATTGCGGAGGTCAAGGAGGGCCTCAAGACCCTGGAGAAGGCACCTCACTTGGTGGGATTCCTCGCCAACAACGACCCCGCGGCATTGATGTATGCCCAGTGGACGGAGAAGACTTGTCAGGAAAAGTGAGCATTCCTTCATCTTCACTCCCATTTGCGTCAATTGTGCATCCCGGTCTCTCCCTCGGGGATTTTGCACATATGACTCAACCTGCGATGTCGGAGCTCCGCGGCGGGCAGTATCGTGGGATGCCACTTCGTAGCTAACGTAGTTTCTCCTTCTTGCACAGTGGGTTCCGCTACTCGCTCCGTGAAGTTGCCCGCGATGATCTCGAGCAAGCCATTCTCGCTGCCAATACCGACTCCGATGTTGACGGCATCATCGTATACTACCCCATCTTCAACAACCGCCAGGACCAGTACCTGCAGCAGATCGTGGACATAAATAAGGATGTAGAGGGTCTGAGCCACCGTTACATCTTCAACATGTACCAGAACATTCGCTTCCTTGACCCTGAGACCAAGAAGCAGAAGTGCATTCTCCCCTGCACTCCCCTCGCCGTCATCAAGATCCTCGAATACCTCAACATCTACAACACGATATTGCCCTATGGGAACCGCCTCTTCGGACACACCATCTGTGTGGTGAACCGCTCTGAGGTGGTTGGTCGTCCTCTCGCCGCCCTGTTGGCTAACGACGGTGCCTGCGTGTACAGTGTCGATATCACCGGCGTTCAGAAGTTTACCCGTGGTGAGGGTCTGAAGAAGGGCAGACACGAAGTCGTCGACCTGGAGGGCAAGACTCTGAAGGATGTGGCACCCTTGTGTGATGTTGTTATCTCTGGTGTCCCTGGAGAGAAGTACAAGTTCGACACCAGCCTTCTGAGAGAGGGTGCTGTGTGTGTCAACTTCTCCAGCGAGAAGGTACGTCCTCAGCTATTGACAGCTTCACCCTGTTGCAAAGGCTAAACTAGTTAAAAACAGAACTTCGGACCCGAGGTCAAGGAGAAGGCCTCCCTCTTCGTGCCTTCGATTGGAAAGGTCACGATCGTTGTCTTGCTTCGCAACTTGCTGGTTAGTAATCATTCTGCATCCCCATTGAAAGGACGTCATCCACTAACCATATACTGCAGAGACTCATCCAAAACAGCCGAATGGATGATGTGAAGCCTGCTGAAGCCACCGAGCGCCCCGGAACCCTGGAAGCCGCTTCGTAATCATGTTCTACGACAACCATCCCCTTAAAACGTGCGACGGGAGACGATATTAAGCAGAGCCAGCCATAGATTCTTTTTTTTCTACTTCTTCTGTTTTATCACTTGAACCTGAGTCATATATCATATGTAACTCGACTTGCATAAAAAGACAAAAGCTTTGTCACGTTTTGGCTAGAACCCAACCCGGCTCTGGTTTCACTGAGCAATTCAACGCATGAGAAATGAATATACATATACATGATGATTCATCCAGATACAACCGGTCCTTATGACCCCACCTTGGGAACACCCTCTTTATGTTGAACAAGAAGATAGTTCCATTTTAGAGACTGGTACAACCTGAGATAAACTCCTGTTTCTTTTTCAAGTCACACTACTTTCCCGTGATCCAGATCGCAATGCAAATCACTTTCTCTTAACACCACCGGTCTCCTGAACCCCCACCAAGCTCGCAACACCCCCGGTCTTCTTCTCCGTCTCCTTCGCCGCAAGCCGAAGAACCTCGATCTCACTGGCAAGCCAATTCCGCAGAGGTTCCGGGTGGAACGTTCCATCTGCAGCGAACCATCTCGTGAACGACGTCTCAATCTCCTTCTCCTGCAATACCTTGCCCTGTGCCGACTTATACTGAATCTGGAGCTTGTAAAGAGAGGAGTGCTTCTTTGCCGACGAACGAATGGAGATCTAGTTTCACAACACCCTATTAGCACAACCGACTATTAAGAACAAAGGGGGGCTTTCAAGGCCTGTACCGTTTCACCCGACTTGCGCTTGCCCTGGAATACCTCGCCCGCCTCGACCGCCCAGACCCAGTACGTGAGGATAGAGTTCAGCGTGAAGTAGGTCAACACCGCCGCGATGATCCATGGCGAGTGCGTCGATTCCCACTGTAGTTTACGTTCCGCATAGAAGCTGAATCCAGCTATTGCGACGGCAGCGTAGCCCAGAAATAGGTGAACATTGGTCTTCGTGTGGTCTTGGGCGAAAGTGTAGGGCTGGGGAAGGTAGCCAAGGTATGGTGCCAGGGCATCGTCTGTCGTAGACTTCAGGTCTGTATGAGGGATTTGTTAGTAAGGGAATCCGATAAGCCTAGCATATGAGATACTAGAGGGGATTGATCGCAAAGCCAAGAGAATGTATATCGCGAACGAACTAACCATTGGCCGAGTAAACGGGCACTTTCTGCACCTCTGGGGACGCCATTTGTGAGATTGGGTTAATATTTGAATGAAGAATACCGAGGAAATCAGTTCCTCAGCTGCCAAATCCTAGATAAATAAATATCGCCCCAATGTTGGAGGTTCAAGGAGGGATTGGTTTGGGGAGAGTTGCGGCGAGCTGTCCCTTTCGCAAGCTAAAGCGGCATGGCATGCGCCAAGGCAAGTCAGCCGGCGCCCCGTCCAACTTCGTGGGGAGCTTCCATCCATCCTCTTCCTCTGCCTCCGGACTGCTCTTGAGGGATAGGTCGCAGCTAATCCTAATCAATTCTGCACGCCATGGCTTTGCAAGGGGTAGAGCAGACGATCCTTCGGGATCCTGCTTTGTTGTAAGTATCCCAGGGAGGGTGATTGATTTGAAGGAAATACTGATGTGACTTCACTACTGCAGCTATTGGATTGTGTTTCCTATCACTATTGTAATGGTATGCGATTTGACTTATCATGGATGATTGGGAGTTCAAGTAGGTGCTAACTCTTTGTTTATAGATCCTGACTGGTATCCTCCGTCACTATGCCACCGTCTTGATGAACAACCCCCCCAAGCCTGCCTCGACGTTGGCCGAATCCCGCGAACGCCTCGGTCTCATCCGCGGCGTCAACCTACGGAACAATTGCCACGCCGTGCTTTCTAAGGAGTCCTTCGAGATGCGAAAGAACTACCTCGTCTCTGCTTACCAGAGTGGTGCGTTCCTCAAGGACCCCGCCAATCGCGGCCAGCCGCCCGCGAACCCGATGACGGACCCTGCAGGCATGGAGGCTATGATGGGCATGATGAAGGGGAACATGATGATGATGATCCCCCAGACCCTGATAATGAGCTGGATTAATGCATTTTTTTCGGGATTCGTGATTTGTAGGTTATCCTGGGTCTCCGAGGACAGTAAAAGCGAGCTGACAAAAGTTGTCTGCTAGTGAAATTACCCTTCCCCCTTACGATTCGGTTCAAGTCGATGCTGCAGTCTGGTGTCATGACCCGGGACTTGGACGTGAGATGGGTGTCCAGTCTTTCGTGGTATTTCTTGAACTTGTTTGGTCTGCAGTCTGTCTTTGGGTTTATTCTGGGCAGTGATAATGGTTAGTTGACTGCGCTTGTGGGCTTTACGCCTGTTTGACTAGGTGAATCGGTACTGACGGACTTCTTTTAGCTGCCAGCCATATGGCTCAGCAGATGTCTTCGATGAACCCTGCCGGTGGTATCAACCCCTTCCAGCCAGGCCAGGATCCCGATAAGCTGTACCAGAACGAGGCCGAGAACCTGGAGGTTATGGAGCACTTTTGCATTCTGGATGGCGTTGAGGAGAGAGTTCTGCGTCACTACGCGAATAGAAAAAGCTATTAGGTTCGGGACTGCTGAGAAGCTGACCTACGGCTGTGTTGCGTTCGGTATTGTTGAAAATATTAGACGAAATGCAGATCTACACCAATATATTATAACCACATAAATGGCAATTTCAAGACATATTCACCCTCAGCTCATTAGTCGAACCCTTGCCTCAAGGTCGTGTGCAAACATCCATCAATCATTAAATCATCATCGAAAGTAAAACACAAAATACATAGGCTGTAAACCTTGAGGACCATGCAACCTAACGATAATTAATAACCCCATTCAGAATCCACACCTCCCCATTCGAGATCTGCTCCGCAATGCTATCCACCTCAACATTCCCCGGTTGAATCTATGACCTGTTAGCCCTCAAGCCTATAACCACATCGAACCCAAGCAGCATACATATATTTTATCCCCTTCTCTCGACCAAGTCAACTTATCCCCAGCAAGCGTGACCCCCTCCTCACTCTCTCCCCAGGGGCTCCTCTTTACAACATGAGCCTGCACAAACCTCTCCAAGTTCTTCTTGGCCCTATCCTGACCATCCTCCCCTTCATACGCCCCGGCCTCCCCAAACCGTTCATAATCCTCCGGATTCTCCCATGGCTTGCGAGGCAATTCCTGAATCGCACTATTTCTCGGCGCTAAAACCGTCACGTTACTGTGGGCATCGTTTAGCTTCGACTCAACGGAATCAAATTGCCGGGTCAGAGATGCGAAGACGTTAATGAGGCGGTTCTTGGGAAGCACGTCGGAGATAATGGGGTTTTGGTTGGTATTGGTGTTGGACATGCTGCTGCCCATTGTGCGGTGTTGGCTCGACACCCACTGCTTTATGTCGAGGTTATCTTGGAGACTGAGTTCGTGGCGTAGGTGTGGTGCGGAGACGAGGGGACGGGGAAGACGTTTTCGGAGGGGGAAGTCGATGGCTGCGGATGGGGTAGTGAGGAGGGTTAGGGTAAGGAGAAAGGTAAGTATCGTTAAGAGTAATGGGGGTAGCATTTCGGAAATATCTATCTAGATTTATAGTTTGTTTTGTGGTAGGTAGTAGTTGTCTACTTGCTGGGATCGGCCGTGTCAGCGGATCGGGGATGACGCAACACCAAACGGAGATGGGAGTGTCAGTGCACGTGCTGCGGGGAGCACGTGACGGCTATCGATAAGGGCAATCAGGCGGGCCACAAACGGCGTCATGTTCCGGTCGCGGAGGAGCACTTGAGATAGTGACCCCGTTCCTTTTGCCCCTCATTTGGAAGTCGACTGCCAAAGATGTCGGCGTTGCAGACATTCCTGCTGGTTGTGGACCATGATAAACAGGAGGCGAAGCAGATTGCCGAACGAATTGCCCAAGGTATGTTTTCTTTGCTTGCTTGCTTGCTGGGGAGTGCTGGGGTTAACCGCTTGGGAAGATGTGGAGAGCAAGAAGATCACCCTGATTGAGGTCGTGCAGTCGCTGGGCGAATACATCAACGATGAAGATCCGATTTTGCGCGGAAAGGCCGTTTCCTACCTGACAGCTGTGATCAAGGCGCTGCCGCCCAAGTTTTTGTCGAGACAACAGATACAGGTCCTGACTACTTTCTTCTGTGACCGGATTGAGGATGGAGGGGCCGTTGCGGGGTTGGAGACCTTGCAGAAGCTGGATCGGTTTAATAAGGCGTTGGCTCAAGAGGTTGCTCAGGCGTGAGTGCATGGATTGCCCTTGATTGAGTTGTGCGTCGTCGTTGGGTGGTGCCAGGCTAACTCGTGCAGTGTCTTCGACCGCCTCCAGGAATTACAGTCTCGCTCGCAGTCCCAGAGATTTCAGGTCTATCAGCTGCTGAATGACATGATGATCAATCATCGTGCCGGTGCGTTATAATCTATACCTTCGGTGCTGCCCTTCGGGAATTAACCGGTTCAGCTCTTCATGATATGGGCGACGAGTCCCTTGTTGGAATAGTGAATCTTATGACGGGCGAGAAGGACCCACGCAATCTGATGCTGGTATTCTCGATTCTCAAGGTGGTGATGGTGGAATGGGATGTATCCAATCATGCTGAAGTATGTCTGCACGCGGTCTAGATGTGGGTGTCTGATAACTGACCTTGGTAGGAATTGTTCGACTCCGTCTACAACTACTTCCCCATTACCTTTAGACCGCCGCCGAACGACCCATACGGAATTACTGCTCAGGATTTGAAGGACCGCTTGCAGGATTGCATTTCGGCGAACAGCCAATTTGCTCCGCATGCCGTCCCTTCTCTGCTCGATAAGCTTGACTCGACGTCTCCAAATGTCAAGGTATGCATCGGTCAAAGTAGTTTCTCTTCCAGATGCTAACCAACTTCCAGAAAGATGCACTCAACGCCTTGATTGCATGCGTCAAGCTGTACGAGCCGAACACTGTGTCCAAATATTCAATCACCATATGGGAGACCCTGAAATTCGAGATCCTTAATGCACAGGAGGAATTCCTTTCAGAGCTTTCTCTTCAGGTCTTGAGTAATATTGCGCAGCGGCTGTCGGAGGGTGTCACACAGATATCTGATCAACTGCCTCTCGCCCTGTACTTGCGGCCCATTACCAAAGAGTGCAACGAGCAATTGCGGGAGCCCCAGCAAAAGCAGGCGAAGCCTGCCCAGCAGATCCTCAGCTCTGTTTCCGCTGCCTCTGCAGCTTCGTTCACGCTCGTCGTACAGACCGTCGTCGCACCACTGTTGACCATCTATCAGGAAGCCGATGGAATTGCCAAGCAAAGAGCCCTGTTGGATACCCTGGGCGTCCTCTTTGATTCCGCTATCCGGGTATTTGGTGAGTGGGCATCGCGGGACCCGGAACCCACTCTCGGAAATCCATTGCTCGAGTTTAAGGACCAGTTCTCGGACATCTTTGGCCAAGCCCTGATGGGCGTTATCAAGGAGGAGGTTTCATTCCGCAGCTCCGCCCTGAAGGGCTTTTTGCGTTTGTCCACCCAGCGCAACTACTTCCAAGACAACGAGATCGGACTGTTCGTACAATACCTTGACGAGATCCTCCTCAAGGAGGAATCTGTTGGTCGTGACGACCTGAAGAAGGAAGCAATTGCTGCCTTGACGGAAATCTCCAAGTACAAACCACGCCTGATCCTGGACATAACCTTCCCCGCTTTTGTGGCCACCCTCCCTGACTCTGACGACGGGTCGGACTCTGGGTATGTATCCACCCTGGAGAGCCTCGCTCAAATCAGTGTAGAGAAGGATATCTTCGAGACTCTGGTGCGGCGTTTACTCAGCAAGTTGAGCATACTGCTGCAGAAAGAGGAACCGGGCTCCGTGGACTACCCCAGAGCCATCCTCTCGACTATCCTCTATGTCATGAACCAAAGGAAACTGGACCAAGACCCAAACCTGGAACTCTACTACGACAAGATCGTCGTGGGCCTGTGCCGTAGCGCAGCGGCAGCAGCTACAGGCAAGGCTACAAACAACATCCTGATTGACGCTACAGTCCTCGATGTACTCGGACGGCTGTGCAATGTCATTGTCAAGTCGCTTCCAACAAGCAAGCAAGAGGAAGTCTCACTCAACACGTTGAGTCTGTTTGCCTCACAAGACGGCTTTCAACAGGTACTCACCGCATCATCACCAGGCGACCACCACCGCCGCACAATGATTCTCTCGACATACCTTCTCGCGAGTCTCCCACGAGACCTCCACAACAAGCCACCCTGCACACCAAACTTACCCACGCTCATTTCGCAAGACCTCACCAATATTACAAACCTCTGCATCAACGAGTCTGAGCCCGCAACCCAGCTCGCCTTCCTCCGCTACCTCGCCCTCTGGGTCAACAAAATCCTCGAGAAAGAATACCTAGACATTGCCATCGCCATCTTCGACAGTATTCTCCCCCCTGACGTTCAAGACCCCAAACTGAGTCCCTCCCAAATCAAGACCATCTTCTGGCTCTCCAAGGCCCTTGTCCTCCGTCTGTCCCCCAAGACGACCCAAATCCTCACCACCCTCCTGAAACTTCTCTCCTCCACCGACGAAGAAACCAGCACCACCGCAGCCCGCTGCTTCGCCCTCCTTCTCAGAGACGACGAAGTCCTCTCCCCCGCCAACTTCGCCAACATCCGCCTCCTCTCCAAACAGCGCGTCTTCACCACCCTCATCCCTCTCATCTCCAGCCGCATCCGCGAAGTCAATATCTCCGGCACTTCCACCCCAGCCCCACCCCACATCAAGCCCTCCCACCTAACAGCTCTCTCGGGAATCCTCTCCACCATCCCCCCAACCCTTGTAATGCCCGAACTCCCCACCCTCCTACCCCTCCTCCTCCAAAGTCTCGACCTCCAAACTGCCCCCTCCCAACCCATCCGCGCTGCAACCCTCGAAACCCTCGCTGTCATCATCCGCGACAACGGCGTCACCGTGATTGAAGAGTGCGGACACGTTCAGAGCCTCGTGACCCGGTTACTCAAGACAGCCGAGTACACCCCGGCCACCGGAGCCGTCAATGGGTCCCGTCTGCGCGTCGATGCTCTCAAATGTCTGTTCTTACTTGCGCAGACATCCGCATCATCTGATGCGCCGGCTATTGCCAAGGCGGGGAAGCTGTCTCCGCTCCTGCCTGTTAAGAACCAGGTGCTTCGTGCGTTGCGGATGGTGCTGGATGATCCGAAGAGAGATGTGCGGAAAGCGGCCGTTGATGCTCGTGGGGCGTGGTTGAGAGGCGTGGATGATGTCTCTGATGATCATGATGAGTGATTAAGGACGGTGTATACTGTGTGTTGATCTTTGTTTCTATTTTGCCTACGTTTTCACGTTGGTTTTGTTGTGATTTTATTGCTGTCGAACATAAAATGAGCTTGGTCTTGCGGTGAATTACAGGTTGAGACTTCCTAGACGATGGGATTTTGATATATAGAGACGGCAGTTGCATTTTGTGAACATTATGGGATTCATTTGTAGATGAAGTAAGAAAAGGAAAACCGAAGACACAGCAAGCCTGATCATATTAATTGGCAATTGATGAAAGGCACAATACGCAATAGGAGTTATGAAACATCACCAAAACTCACGCTCAAGCTGCTCCAGGGCTGCTGGGCCTGTCATATCGTTATGTGGACCGGCGCTACCTATCTCCTTGACGCTCTCGAGCTCATCGAAGTCGATGCCCTTTGAAGCGGGGGCAGGTAGCGTTACGAGAGCTCCTTCGGCCACGACGGCACCAGGCCCCTCGTTCCAGTACCCAATCCCATCTGCTTTCCCAACGACTACTCTGGCGAGACGAAGGAGGTCCCCAAGCCCACCATACCCAATGGCCGTAGCGACAGGCCCAGTTGGTGTATCTGACGTCGAGGACTTTTGTTTGTCACCTATAAAAGCGGCATCCCTCCCAAACAGGTCAACACTGCACCAGTCTTCCGTACGTTCGCCGACTTCGACATTGGCATTGCTTTTCAAGATAGATTCGATAGCGGGGCTTATAAGCGACGCTTCGTACCAGAGACGCCCCCGTCTGATCATCTCTTGTGGCTGCAGCGCACGGGCACGGACAGCTTGTTCGTCCGGGGTGGTTCCAATGACCAGATCTTGCACTTCCAGAATCTGCAAATACAAGTCCTCGTTGGTTTGGGTCTCGTCAGTAGAGCTACCTTGAACTTTGCAGTTGGTCTCATCCAGAGGGACCGGCGCGGACGCATTCGCTGCTTGGACAGCCTGGTCTTTGACCGATGATATCACATCGGAAGTGCTATCATTTGAACAATGGGTGCTATTGAGAGGAGCCTCGTTGGAGCGAATGAATCTATGTCTAGTCCAGCGTTTCAAGAACACTTTTTCAATAGTCACTTTGTTCCCGTCCGGGAGACGGGTGAATACGCATAGCAGTGGTCTGTCTGCAGGTATCCAGAGGTGGTCAACCATGTATTGGGCAGCTTCTTCAAACTCCGGACTGGCACCAGGTAGATGCTCAGTAACACGATTAATGACCGCCATTGCATCCCATATCTGCCCAGGGAAATGCAAGTTCACACCCCCAAGTGGTGAGATTGGCTGCCTGACTGTATGATTCCCCTGTTCGTCGATGGCCATGACAAGCAACTCACCAGACTTCGTTCGGCAATGATATTCATATGACACGTTGTATTCATCGTATTCTTGCTCGAACAGGCGGCGCTTACCTTCTGCTTTGGAAGTCTTCAAGTTGACAAGATGGTCAACATCGGCACCAGACGTTGTCAGTCTGCTAATAAATTTGGTTGTGGGTGCGGCTAAGCCATTCCGTGGCTGGAAAATTTTATTCCATTCGTTCAGAGAAATAAAGTGCTCGCTGCATATCTGTGGGGTGGGTGGTATCAAGAGCAAACCGATTTGCACTTCCAATGACATTGACCCTGGAAAGGATTCAGCGGCTTCTAATGTGGGTTTGAAGGCCTCATAAAGCTTCTTGATGTCCTCATCCCTGCGGTTGTCCATGACATTGTCCAGACCCTTGTCGGACTGGGGTTTCTGTCTAGCTTGGACTTGGCCCATAGGTGTGGCCAGCTTGCCCTCTTTGGGGCCAGGACCAGGTTGAGTTCCTGAAACCTTGGCTGGTTGGTTTCTCACAGGCCTCTTCTTGTGTGTTCCCCAGCCCCAGGCATCTTCAAGCGTCGCCTGTTTTTTGGCTTTGTTCCCAGCCTTGCTTTGCACTTGGTTACTTGGCCTGGGAGCTCTTTGAGCCATAGTACGGTGAAAGTCCCTGGTCACAACCTCATTCCCAGAGTGTCTATCCGTTCTGTGGGCCCTCTCAAGCGCCATGACTTTATCTTGAGCCAGGGTTCCCTGTGTCAGTCGCAGCCTTGGTGCAGTATTGTAAGCCCCTTCGACAACTAGAGGTGTACCATCATCATCACTCTCCTTGAAGACTTTGCTCAAAGAAGCTAATCTTTCTGTCTGTTCAGGGATGCTACCACTACTGGACGACATCGCTCTTGCATTACCCGAAGACGTCTCCCTGTTATTACCGGAAGAGGCCTCTCTGTCATTGCGAGGCAAGATGTCTCTGCCATCGTTGGATGCTGCTACCCTGTCATCACCAGAAGAAGCCACCCTGTCATCGCTGGGCGAAGAATCTCTGCCATCACCAGAAAAAGACGCTCTGTCATTGGTAGATGAAGTGTCTCTATCGTTACCGGACGAAGTCGCTCCTCGAACAGATATTGAACTATTAAGTTCCAACGGAATGCTGGGATCCTCGAAGGTTAGGCCAGCGAGATCCAGAGAATTATTGCTCATGCCTTGAACAACCAAGTCATCCATAGTCGGGTGTGACAAGACTTCAATGCTGTCAGAGACTGGGTTCGCTGGAACTAAAGCAGGATGATGGAAAGAAAGCACGGGGTGAGTGCTGGTGTTTCCAGCTGCCCTCGGCTCAAATACATCAACGAGTGCCTTTCGTTTGCTATGCTTCTTTTCGGGTGCCCGTATTGGATTTGGATTGGTTCGCCGGCCTTGGCAGTTGCCCCATGTACCCTTCATAGTCTGAGGGGCGCTTCTGTTGAGACGATACCGCGAGGTGTCGAAGGTTGGAGGTAGGTACGACTTCTCTTCAGATACCGTGGGATAAGTGCTGTTAGGCACTCCCTTCAATGGGCTTGAAAAGCCTTGTGGTGCAGATGCCTCAGCTATCGGGTCTGTCGCCTGCTGGCCTGTGATGCTAGCCTCGGCATTGTAGATCATCCTCCATTTCCGACGAGGTTTATGGGTGTCCTCTTCAAGTTCAGGTGCTTGGGATATCTCCCGTTCAGGGGTTTTATCCTTGGGCTCCAGCGCTTGAGTCATCTTGAGTTCGGATTTGGCCTCTCCACGCTCGGGGGTTGACGGCGGCCGGTCCTTGTCTAATGGTATGGGTCGGCGACCTTTGATACCAGGCGGCCTCTTGGGAGCTGGAGCTGGACCTGAAGTTTGGACTGGTGCAGAGTCAAGTTGTGGAACGTTTTTGGACTCCGCCTCAGGTGTAGAGATAGTTCGTTCCATTTCGACACCCTCAACAACCCACTGATTCACTTGTTTTGCTTTTTCGGCGGTCAGATAAGGATGAGGAGCCGAGAGACTGGAAGCTATGGTCTGAGATTCTCCCGTAGCACGCTCGTCGGATTTATCCAATGCAAGATATTCATCGCCTTTCCCAATCCCTTGGAAGGTGAAGCCATTCCATATACGAGATCTCCCGGGCTCCTCAGTAACATGTGGCGGGTTTAGAAGATTGCTGGGTGCTTTGAACGACTGGGCCTCTTCATCAAAGGAAAGGAGGACAGTGACGAACATCTGACCGAAATCCGAGCTCGAAGCGTAGCTCGGATCGGCCAGAATTCGGCCAGAAGCAACGCAGCTAAGACTGCCGTAGCTCTGTAGTCGGAGACGGAAGCGGTCGTCACCCGGAGTAGCGTTGATATTCGCCACGTTTGGACTGATAATGAAGCTCTGTTTAATACGTCAGCGAAGGGATAGAGCCTTAATGAGGCGAGAAACTTACCAAAGGCTTCTCAATCCGAGAGAGTTTTGCCAAAGCATCCTCAACATCCTCGGATGACTTTCCAGTCACTTGAATCTTGCAATCCTCATCAACGGCAATATCCGTCCCAGTCAAAGCTGCTATCTGTGCGACAATCCCATTGAAATGGTTCTCCGAGAAGCTACCAGCGCCTCCGTTGGGCGATAGCCAGAACTTTGTGACCAGAGCAGCTGGGTTGGGGACCAGGTCCTCATCTGAGGGGTCTTCCAAAGCCAAAAGACCACCGTCATCGCCTTGGTCTGAACCAGGATTTTCTTCAGCTTGAATTGTGGTAGAGAGGTCTAGCTGGTTGATTCGAGGCATCTGAGATTTTGTTAATGATGTGCTGATCAGAACAGACCATGAAAAAAAGCAAGAAATAGCTCTAAACGTACATCCAATAGGTCCTTGTTTCTCTGACTGTCGATAAACTTCGAAACAGTATTCGCAATCTGTGCTGGGCAGCCTTCAAGGTTACCAGCTACCTCAAGGACCTAGATACCGGCATTCTATTAGAATGACAAAATGGGTAAACTTGGTCCCTAACTTACGTTGTCAGAGTCATGGTAGTGACATTCAAGATCAATTTGAGAGTATGATTTCCTAGAGCCGTCAGAGTCGATGAACAGAAAATATTGTGATGGGGTGCGTACTTGATCGCGTCCGTGATCTCGTTAATCTGTATCACATCAAGTCAACAAAGAGCTCTCACTCACAGCACAATTTAGCACTCACTCCGATATCTTCAAACGCCCACATCGATGCGAGAGTGACCCGCTGTTTGCCTGACATTATCGGAACTGACCTCACGGCAGAGGCCAGGCAGACACCTGTGGGGAAATGCCTACGGTCGTGCAAAGCTGAACCCCCAACTTGGTTGAATAGAGAAACTGGATGATTAAAGACAACTGATGTTTATAAGCTAGTCAATGAGATGATTATCGATGATTGCTTGTCTCTAGCTAACAAGAGGAAAGGGAAAGGGAGCAGGAGGAGGTATGGGGAAGGAAGGAAGGTGAGGGACGGAGAAAGACCCTGGCGAAAGGCGGCGGGGCAAAAGGTTGTCAGTCAATTTCCCTGGCAAGGAGACACGGGAAAGCGAGAGCCAAGGTGAATTTTCAATGTCAGTAACACTAGCTAAAACCCGAGGGAATGACCACAAGCTGCGGAACAAACAGATGGCGGGTGTATGCAGATGAGCCGGAAAGGCCAGTAAGGCCAGTGGACGCCACCAGAAGTCTCTTGGTGCCATTGATACCCGCCGTCGAGATCAATATATCAACAAGGGAATAGTCGATCCCCCGCCTAGTTAATGGAGAATAGCTGTGACTGGATAGCAATGTAACGTGAATTGCCCGATTCAGGCAGGGTATCAAGGCGAAGGAAGGAGGGGCCAGGCCACCGCGTCATCGGAGAACCCCAGCCCTTCCACAGCAGAGTTCCGTGGCTTCGAAAGATGTTTGTATTATTGTATCTTTGCATCGAAATGCAAAGCATATCTATATGGGTACAGCTGTTTTGGTCATCTTAATATTTTAAACACAGGTTGACAAGCAGCGACATGGTGGTCTATTCTTCCGGGGTATCGAACAATCCCAAACTCCAGATCTCTTCCAGAGATTTACTGGAGAGTGAATATGATATGACAAGAGAGGAAATTGAAAGAAAGGAAGAGAGGAAGGAGAAGGAGGGGCAAGGCAACTTAAAAAGAAAAAGATGAAAGGAGTGCAAAAAAGAGAGAAAAAAAAAATACAAGAATGGAAAAGGGTATCGCGGCCTGAGCCTTACCGTCTTCACTCAATAAGCGCACAGACGAAACCAGTATTCTCCGAATTGAAGGCAAAGAGAACGGATAGCGGGGATGAAGGCGAGATTGAATAAGCCAGATCAATGTACCGGCCATTGAACCGAAACTGCGTGGGTAGCCCAAGGCGTCCTCGCTAAGTCATAGATCTGCCAGGAACGTTTATTAGTATCATCATGCGCTGGGGCTGTCATGTTCATTGGGCGTCCTTGATTTCCTGCTTCACTTGAATGGCCCATTTCATCTGCCCTTGAGTCTCCTGCAACGAAGCGAGAGCGGCGTTGATCTTAGCCTCGCCCTCACGGCCGCTTTCAATCAGCGACCTCACCTCTTCGTCCTGTGCTCGCTTGTAAGCTTCATAGTCGGCGAAGAGGGCCTCGAACTTCGCTCGGCTTGTCTCAAGCTCGCGGTCCTTTTCGGACATCAGTGCGTCCAAACGCTCCACTTGGAGGTCTTTTTCATCGCTTCGTTTTTTCAGAGCCACAAAATCATCCCTAAGCAACTTGAGTTTTTTCAGGTGCTCTGCTCGCTCCCGTTGTCCGGTCTTCGCCAGCACATCATATTGCGTTTGGGAATGGTGAGAAATTTCCTGCAACTCGGCGCACTTTCGGTTAAAATCATCCCGGGCCTTATCCATCAGCTGGGTTGTTTTCCGAGTCTCCCCCTCGATTTGAGCTCTCCGGTCTCTCTCGGTTTGAACTTCTGCGCGCAGCTCGTCGATCTTCTTGTCCTTCCGTGAGATGGAGTGCAGGTTGGTTTCATTCGCCTGTTCGAGATTCCGGAGCCGCTCGGTCATGTTCTGAACCTGAATTTTGAACGCATCGTTCATCCGCTGGGTTTCCTCGGCCCGCGAGCGATAGACGCTGCAATCGCGAGTCAGGCGCGCAACTTCCTCTTGCAGATTATGGATAACACGGCCTGACTTCCCCGTTGCTGCGTGGCCGACGGCGGAGGACCATTCGGTTGCCGGAACATCGCTTGTAGTCGAATTGTGGACGCCATTCGTGCCATTCGAGGCGGGAGCAGCTACGTGTTCTATAGCCATGCATACGAATCAGCCAGGATTCAAGGATATGAATCGGGAGGCCCCTTTCGAATTGGAGAGGGTGCAGAGCAAACTTACCCATCGGCTCCTCCTCGGCCGCGGACGCATTCTGTCGCTCAGAGGAGCCAACCTCAAACAGGCCATTATATTGATGCATATTCAATTGCGTCTCCACATGGGGCAGGCTCACACGAGGGGCTTGTTGGGGATCTGACGTAGGTAGCACAAGCATATCCGGGTCAGCATTTTTTGTTCCTGGCTGAGGGGACTTCTTGACCCGACCGAATCGGGCCATTCCGAGCAGAGCGGATATTCTTGGAATGTTGGTGGGAGGCAAATCGGCCGCAAATGGCAATGCGGCAATGAAGGGAACAGCGCAGGTATCCAAGCAGCGCTACCTATCTACTCCCTAAGGGAGGAAGGAAGACCACGTAGGAAGCCACCCCGTGAGCCGCGGCAAGGAGCACGCAACTCAATTTGACAAACAAGCCAATGACTGCAGGCAACCCTAGCGCAACTTCGAGCCAACTGTGCGCCCGCAGAGTTCTTGATTCGCAGGGTTGGACGAAGAGGAATTTGACTTTGGGAAGTTGGGGAAAGTGGCAGATGATGGGAATGCATGGAAGGGCACGAAATGACACGGAAGAAGGGGAGAAAAAGCACATACCACGGAGTGGATCAAGGCTTGATTGCAGGAGATCTGCAGCAGGAATATTATTATTGTAAGTAGACTGGTGCTTATTCATCGCCGAGACATGAAAAAAAATTGCCGGGTTGCGGTGGAAGAGAACTGAAATGATGCAGAGACGAGGCAGCGAAATGCCGAAACGAGCAGATACTGGAGGCATGGATTTCTCAACGCACCTGATTTACCCACTGATCCGCGTAGACTCCAGCACGAACCATTCACCACATTGACCGGGTGAATCTCACCAGTTGCACAGAGAAAAGGGGGGGGGGGAATATATATATCAGGCACCCGATAAGGGAGGGGTATGGTTGCCAGGCACAAAGGGACTGAGGGGAATGTCAGTCGACAGAAAGTCAGACACCGAACGATGAGAAACCGCCCGCTTTTAGATGCAGCCAGAACGGATGGGCAGCAAAGACTGATGCCCATAAATCAGGACCAGCAATGTGATGTGTCGGCCTGTCACGGCCAGCATGAATAATAATAGCAAATGGCAGCCACCAGACTGGGACTGCCGCCACTAACCACGGCCGCTAGACAGGCCTGTTGGTTGGATCCAATCCCCTCGGCTCGCTACCCCATGGATGGATCCTCCACCTGAAACAATCCAGCCTCACTCGATGTACCTAGTCCCGTTCGCGATGCAAACCACACCGTCTCTGGCATTAATATCGGATTGCAGATTGGGCGTGTAACATGACGTAATTGATTCATTCATTCATTGTTTGCTACTGATGGCATTAAAATCTGCTGAACAAGAAGCAGGATATCCATGAATCAGCCCCGGGAAACCATTCCCGAATCCCGTGCCTTGCCCGTTTTGGTCCGAGAAAAAGCCCCACGACCTATGAAATCACATTATATACACAAAGGAAACCAGAGAACCACCAAAGGAGTGTCGCGAGACAAAGAAAAAGTTACCTCGAAAGATTTCAACAGGAAAACCAAATACGAAGAGAAGTGCGATCGTTATGATGAGACAACATGGCCAGAATCCGGTAACCTAAGTATCCACCAAAAAGATCGTTGACACTGCTGCATAGTATCGTGGTTGTTTTTGTAGCCCCAGATTCATTCCGTGTCGAATTCAACAAGCAAGATAGAACCCCATAGCCACCATGCCAAGGACCAGGTCAAGCGAAATAATTTGGAACGGTGCGCCACCATTCTGCATTGCCGCTGCCATGGCACTCTTGCTATTGGTCACATTGGAATTATCATGGTTGGCATTTAGGGTGAGGTTGGTCGTTGCATTGTTGCCAGCTGTAACACTGTTCACTTCGTCTCGAGGGGCCGTATCGGTGGGAGTGGGACTTGGGGTCGTCTGGGTCTGGGTCTGGGTCTGGGTCGCAAGAGTGGTTGTAGTTGGTTTTGCCGTTGTCGCCGATGTAATTGAGTTCGAGGCATTTCCGACGCTCACAAGCCCCGAGTAGTTAACCTGGCCATCCTGTTGAATCTGGAAGGCATAGTCAGAACCTCCCTCCAGAGTAGCATCGGGTGTCCATGTGTAAGAGCCCCCTTTAGCATTACTGGTCAACACTTTGACAGTATCGAGGTCCTCGGCGGCGCCTTTGCGCAGTGTGATCGTGGCAGGCTAGAAGTATCATCAGCAAGCTATCCATGAAAGTAGCTATGGGACACTGAGGAAATCATACAGCATCGGAATCACTGTCCCAATTTAATGTGGTAGGGACGCCGGTCTCAATGACAGCCGGCCATTGTGTGAAAGCCAATGCTGCATGGGCAATTTTGACTTGGGCCAGACACGCCGAAACTGCGAGAATTGACTTGGCGAAGCGCATTGTTGCCTGAAATACAACGTTTGTAATCCAACAGATATCAAAGACCCCGGATGACGCACGTGAAATGGATGTTTGCAGGTGAGACTCGGTGTTGGTGGAGTTGCCCCAGACTTCCAGCTAACTTTCTGTCTTGTATAGTCCCACTTTGAATCCCCACAAGCTTGAGCTACACCTCTTCCCCAGTCAGTAATAAGTCACAATAGTCGATACGTACCTTGGCCGGACAGAGCTACTTCCCAAGTTGTTGACAGAACGGCGCGGCTCGTACGGAGAAAGGCATCAAGAAGATGTTGGACACCTGGGCTGGATGATAGACATTTATTTCCTTTCTACCCGCACCTTGTTTACAAGCTGGTTTGATTGCATGCCAGGAAACAGGCGCGACCAACATGCCGGGCTTAGGCTTCGGCATTCCTAACAGTCTGCTCAAGACTGGCGTAGGGTCGGGTACAGGAATGTTGTACAAATGGTACCTGGGGACTCTGCATTCTCCCCGCGCCTTTCCCAAGGGATAGGACTGTGACAGGCCAGTTAAGTTTCCTCAAGTTCAAGTCATGGAAATAGCAAAAGAGTAGCAGGTTGATAAGGTATCTGTTGAGATGCCTTCCAAATGTGCTAGGAAGAAGGCTGGGAGGAGAGAACATTTAACTTCGTGGTGTCAAGTATGGAAGCCCCTGAAACATTCGGGTACGGGGTCTTTCTTAGTCTTCAAATCCTGTCAATGACATTGGCCATTTGAGCATTGAGCTGCACAAGCGAGAAACAGCTATCGCGCGACTCTGCAGACCTTGCGATTCTTTCCCCAGAAAGTTCTCTAGGGAGATGTCAGCTAGGGCACAACCAGCCACAAGTTACACTATCCTGTCTCGTCGTCCACAGGGGGGAATTTCGCTTCGCGTGGTGGATGGATCTGCAAGGGGCAGGGGCCAAGGGGCAAGAAGAAGGGTATAGGGCATAGTATGATGGAACACCATTCATGCTTCATAGCTTTCTTCAACTGCGTGCCGAAGAGCCCTGACATGACGTTGAGACAATCGTCCGGTCAGCCTGGGTTGCGCCTTGAATCCATGGTTCCACGAGGTCTTGCCGCACTAAGAGTTTATCAGGAACGCCCTGACAGTGTCCGATCTCGTAGTGGAAAATCTGAGTTCTCGGTTTCCAAAAATATCAAAGCCGGACCCCGGTGGTGTTCGAGTTCCCCGAGGATCGCAACGGTGACACTCGGCCCAGATTGTTGACTACCGAAAGCGGAAATCCGATGAGCTTCGCCCGCCTCCACGCCGATAACCTACAACTTAAACGGCTTGTCGGGATAGACTGACCCACGATATGGCAGACTTCCATGGCGGGATCCGGTTGCAGTCAGAGTTCTTCGGCGAAGTTACTGTCGCTTTCACCCTAGCGCTTGATGGATAGGCTCGTTCCTTCCTTGTAGATATGGATCCATCCACCGGGCAAGAAAAGCAACTGAGGAACCCAAACGGAAGATTCTCAGCTCGACTCGTTCATTCTCGCATCTACGTTCGCTTCTTCAGTCATAAAACCGTAATAATATCGCCGTCTTATTCCTAGCAAATGACATAGACTGTCAAGACGCTCGTTAACACCACACTCGTTTGAGGCTTCCTCCATTGTCAGCTATTCGCGTTTCCGACACCACAGATTGAATCGTTTCCCTTTTACACCCCGGGGCTTCTTTAATGCTGAATTTTCTCATGGGAATGTTGCAAGCAAACTTGCCTGTTGCTCCCAAACGAAGTGCGCCCTCTTCGCTTGTGTGCGAGTCCGAGACCACACCGTCGAGCACAGGATTATCGGACAACAGCGTGTCGCAACGGTTCTATCGCTCAGTAGAATGCGAGAACCGACACGAGACGGCAGAGTTTCCGGACCATACTCTAGCTGAATCAGCTGCAGTCCGGCGCCAACTTTCACTGGAAGACACACGAAGGACCGCACTGCATACGCTATCACTTTGTCGCAACGTGATTGCTAGCCTCGAAATCACCCGACTCAGCAAATCCCGGACTGGTCTGCATTATTGGCTGGGCTTCTGGGACCAGATCTATGACCGGCCTTTCTCTCGTGTACTGTCATCTCGAGTGGCCAGCGCCTTAGCCAGAATCGATGCACTTTTCCGCGCAGTCTCCGGCGATCTTCATCAACTTACACGAAGAATGCAACATGCTGTCGCATATGCGACAACCGAGACAGACATCCTCCATTACCTCGAGCGAATGGAGGACGAAGTCAGTGCACGTCGAAGACGAAGGCGAAAGAAGGCACAGGGTATACTGAACAAACTGCGGGCCACCATCGAATCAATTCCTGTCAAAGTTACCGATGAGCTTTTCGATGATCTGAAGCGCGGAGTCTTCGCATTGGATGTGTTCTGCGACTATCATCCAGGAGATCCAGTGGCCGAGGAACATGAGCGCGAGGCATTGCGGCCCACGAGGATAGTGGAGGTCTCGCCATATGTCCCGCGGACGCAGCCGTGGCACGGATCTGCGGCTGCTGGTGCGTATATGCCTTCTTCTGCATATATGGATACCAATACAGACTGGTCGGAGTATGTTGGGGACTGGGTGCATACCGAGCATGATTCTCGCAGCCACAATCATCATGCACACCATGCACACCATACAGCACACCACAGGTAGATCGAGTCTTAATCTGGATACAGAACTTCAGGTACGGTCCTGGATAGATTTGATCATCTCCAACAGCGGCCTCTTGCCAAGTTCAGCGTGACCCACGATATTATTGTTTCGATAGATTAGACCGCAAATACTATGATTCTTTCTTTCAAGAAGGTAGACAACTTTTAACCACCCTGATAACCATCCGTACCCTGCCAAATCTAATTATGTACGCTAAGAAGTATCAAGTCTAAAAGCACAGCCGTAGAATATATACTCTCTCATCATGATGCAAAATCCCATAGTCCTCTGATGAGACTTCCGGGACCCGAGTCCTGGCCACCGTCCTCTTCCAACATACGATCTGTGAATATCCGCCGGGGTATTTGGTATTCCACAACCGGTGTCCTCTTGAACGGCTTGTCCTCTGTGCCCAGCTCCGCTTGCAACATACCCTGGTATGTGTAGTCCAGGAAGTCCTCCAGGTTGTAGAATTGCTTGGTGAATTGCTCAGATATAATGCGGGCAATAGCGGCTACGTTGGGGTGATAGTGCGACTGGAGAGTCTCGATTTCCCATAAGCTGCTCTCAATGGCTTTTGTGCGGGTGGGATCAGGCTCTGTGGCGTTAAAGGGATCATCCATGCCCTCTGCTTCCAGCTGGGTTTTAGTGTCTTCGTCGCGGATGGTGCGGTGCATCATGAAGGCACAGGTGGGGTGTTCTTTCATGAGGTTGTATATGAAGGGGACGATTGCCACGACTGCTGCAGGGGGCGCGTTGAGGGAGAGGCGAGAAAGACGTTTCATGAAGCTTGCAATCAGGGCGGCAGGCAAATGAGTTGAGGCGAGGAAGGTGTTCATCAAACGGAAGAAGCGGGAGCGATGCTTGGAGTGAAGCAGGTCGGCGTCGAGGAGCGAGTAGAGCTTTTGGTAGAATTGAGGGTAGTCCAGGTTCTTCTCCTGGATGAGGTAGAAAAGTCCCGAGAGGGCGAGGAGGGAGGTTGCGCCCCCAACGTTGTAGGAATCCGTCAGGAAGTCCATGAGCAGTTCTGGTCGGTTGAACCACGGCTCGATGTTGTGAACCATGATGCGGAGGAGGGCCTTCCGCTGCGATTGGGCAAGATTGTTCCGCAGAATGGCCAGCCACGCGTCTTGAGCCCGCTTCTTATGTGAGTTGACGGAGAGCACCTTCTTGTTCTTCTTGCTGGACTGCGTATAAAAACTTTCGAATTCGTGCTCGGGGCCTGGTACTGAATCGCAGGCCGATAGTATGGAAATCAGGATGTCGATAGTTTCGGTACTCCGCTCGGTGTCCGCGTAGTCACTAATCCGTTCGTCAGTGCTGGGGAGAGATATTTTTCCTTTGAGAGTGAGACGTACGCGAGTTGCATGAAAGTGTAGTATCGCACATCCTCGAATTCCTTCGCCTTTTCGATAAAGTCGGACAGGACTGTTTGTCCATCCCGAGCCTCAACAACAGCCTCGAAGACACCCTTGAATAAGCCCGATGACCAGTCTTGAATGTCATCGCCGGAAAGGTGTGTAGCACGTTCGTTGATAAGGCACAGGCACAATGTCAAGGCACTGATCTGGTAGATGTTAGCATCTCCTGGACATGGCAAGTTGGAGAAGACACGGACCTGAGAGGAGGAGTCACACTGGCGAATGATGGATAGCAAGAGCTTCTGGTACTCCCGACAACGTTCCTTCAGCCACGCTACTATGATTTTCTCATTTTCTGCGGCCCGGCTCGTCTCCGTCATGTTACCCCCCGCGATCAATCGGCTGAAAACCCGGCAAAGGGCGACCGCGACGGGCATATTGGGTTTCGTCGAACCGTCGGCATTGAGCATCGAAATCAAGGTGGCGATATTGTTATAGTGTTTGCGCGACTCGGAAATCTGGTCTTCCAGCTGCTGGATATCGGCCATCGCAACCGCGCCGTCGCTCTCGGCGACTGCACGGCGCTTCGACGAGGGAACGCCGCTCGATTTGACATTTTTCCTCTTCTTGGAGGTTGCGGCTGCAAGTGTAGGGGCCGGCATGGTGACTAGAGGGCGGATACCGCGTGGATTCGAGGACACTGGACCGACTGCAGGCGCTGCAGTTCCGACATCGACCATGAATTTTTGGAGATCCCTCGGTTAGCGGTTTTTCCGCCCACGGCACTAGGCCGGAAGGAGCTAGGGTCTTCCGCACCGTCCCAACCGCCATCCCGACCTCAGTCTCCTCATTTCCGTTCATCCATCACATCCTGTCAAGGTCTTAACTCCGCTACAATGGCTTCGCGTTTGGCTAAGAGCGCCCTTGGTATGCCGAACTAGGCTTTTCTCAACATGCTTTATCACCTGGCTATGCTTATTAACCCTCCCTAGGTGCTACCCGGCTCCGCCCGACCCTTCCCACGCGCAATGTCGCTTCCATCACTGCCAGCTTGACCGCGTCTCGCTCGAACTCCAGCGTCCCCACCGAGGACCCCAAGAAGAAGGCTCAGTCCATCATCGATGCTCTTCCCGGCAACTCCCTGGTCTCCAAGACCGCCGTCCTCTCTGCCGCCGCCGGTCTCTCCATCGCCGCCATCAGCAACGAGCTCTATGTTATGAACGAGGAAACCGTTGCTGCTTTCTGCCTTCTCAGCGTCTTCACTGCCGTTGCCAAGTACGGTGGCCCTGCCTACCGTGAGTGGGCTGAGGGTCAGGTCCAGAAGCACAAGGACATCCTGAACGCTGCCCGTGCCGACCACACCAACGCCGTCAAGCAGCGTATGGAGAACGTCCAGGAGCTGTCCAGCGTTGTTGAGCTCACCAAGCAGCTCTTCGCTGTTTCCAAGGTACACTCATGTCCTCCTAGTGCCATCTGATCGATGCCTGGTCGAGTTTGCGGATGCAGGGTGCTAACAGTTGCCAAAGGAAACCGCCCAGCTTGAGGCCCAGGCCTACGAGCTCGAGCAGCGCACTGCTCTGGCCACTGAGGCCAAGCAGGTTCTCGACTCCTGGGTTCGCTACGAGGGCCAGGTTAAGCAGCGCCAGCAGCGTGAGCTTGCCGAGAGCGTCATCGGCAAGATCCAGAAGGAGCTTGAGAACCCCAAGGTTCTCCAGCAGATCCTTCAGCAGAGCGTTGCCGATGTTGAGCGTAAGTTTATACCTCCCGGCCTGTTCTATGATCCGATACTTACAACTTATTCTAGGCATCATGTCCTCCAAGGCCCAGTAAATGGACTTGCATGAATAGCCTCACCGCCAGCCTATGTACAAATTAAAGATCTTTTCTGTTGTCACTAGACATACCAATACCAAAGTGGTCAGTTAAAAGGAAGGGTAGTGGGCAGGTTTGTGTCCCCTGCCCGTTTCCATCCCTGTAGAGCTCCAAATCGGCCTTTTGTCTGTCGCCATTGCGCCGTGGGGACATCTGTAGCTACCGGGAAGCTGTAGATTTACGTGATTTTGCCACCCTTTATTCTTGAAGGTTCTTCACCTACTAGCTCAAGGTTGTACATCTATCGCTCGAGCGTTCAGAATGGATGATGATGTGACATCAGGAAGGGTGGGCTGTGCCCTTGATGGGGGAAACGTGGAATGCAATTTTATGTGATGCCTCCACGGGGCCAACACAGACATGGGCGGTGGAGTACCTGAGGCTGCCCTGCAGAATCGACCGACACTCGCCTGCTGAGGAGCTTCAAGTTTCTTTGTTAGAGTCATCCGCCGCGTCTTTCATCTATCCCGGCTGGAAACGGTCACAGATGATCAGATGGGCCAGCGGCCACAAAGGCCGTCGGGGAGGGATTTTATTTATATGAATTAATGACCAGGGGTCTTGTGTGGAGCAACCACGACGCCCAGCGCCATCAATTTACAACGATCGTCTCGCGGCATCAGCCCAAATCGCCAGGGGCCGAAGCTGGAGTCTTTATGTGTGACATGACGAGATGAAGAAATTGCCGCCGCGGAGGCCAAGACGCAGCCTAAACCACGGTTTGGCTGCGAATTAAGTCCGATAAAAATAACCATGACAGGCACTCATCATCAAACAAAGTTCACAGCCTCGACAGCAGCGCTCGTACCTTGCCACAACCAGACCATAAGGCTGAAGGATCCGATCCTTTAAGATCGCACACTCTCTGCAACGTTGTCAGTTGTCGTTTTCCCTTTCATTCCCATTTCTCCATTGTATCCGGGTGAGGCGCCGAGTATCCACTTCCTCCGCGATAAGCCGCTGCGCAACGATGCCGCTCCGCGAAATACTTCACAAGAAGGACGCCCTCAACAACTCGGCGGGCCAGTATGCTACCGACGCGATCCCTACGACCTCGGCGAACACCGTCCCTCAAATTACCTTTATCCGGACCGATACAAATACCCACGAAGTTATCCGTCCACCCGTCTTCGACGGAGATGAGGATCACCCCGACAATCGATATCTAGACCCGGTCCCTCCTTCCCCTTCGCATCGCAAGTCGTTAAACCCATTTCGTCGATCGCGTGCACCATCGGAGTCGTCGGGTACGAGTTCACCAACGCGGCCGCGTGGAGAAAGACGGTTAACGCACCTGCTGCACTTGGATCGCTCGGGCTCGCGGAATTCCAGCTCGTCGTCGGTCAATGTGCCGTCCGACCTTCCACAGATCAACTGTGATAGAGACGATGAACAAGACAGGGAGGCACAATGGGAGAGGAGGGCGACAGTGCTGGTGCAGCGCACCCCGCAACTCGGGGCTTCGTGTCTGTCGCCTACCTCGCCGACAGGCTTCGGATTGGATGGTGCACCATCCAGGTCGCGCAGTTCTAGTCAGAGTGGGATAAACGGTCCAGGAGAGGATGTAAGTGGTCGAATATCGCAATGGTGTCGCACAACATCTAATCGGGCCTAGATCAACATCCAAGAGGCGATTCGACTTCACGAAGCTGGAGGTATGGCTATATTGTGGAGAGTGATGGTCTGTTTGTCCAGTCGCTTACACCTGGTGTACAGATCTAGAACGGTCAACAAAGATGTTTGAGCATCTAGCGGACCCCAACGGTGTCAACAATGCGCTCAGCCAGGTGCTCTATGGACTGGCACTCCGGTGAGATACCACCGTACCTTTGTTGGCCCTTCGTTTACGCCTGACTCTTATCGCGAGCTGCACGTTGATGGGCATTACTGCTATATGATACTGACTTGAGTGGGATATAGACATGGTTGGGGATGCTCGCCAGACCCGGACAGAGCCGTCATGTACCTTTCGGCCGCAGCCTCCAACTCGGCATCGATCGAGTCCCAGGCGCTCCAGGCCGGGCTCAAGAAGGGCGGATCGGCCAAAGGCGAGTTAGTCCTAGCCATATACGAACTGGCGAACTGCTTTCGTAACGGCTGGGGGGTCAAGAAAGACGCCGTCGCGGCGCGCCAATACTACGAAACGGCGGCCAACCTAGGCGATACCGACGCGATGAACGAAGTTGCTTGGTGCTACCTAGAAGGGTTTGGAGGGAAGAAGGACAAGGTTAGTGCTGATTGCATAATAGTTCAGACCCTGGAGACGATTATCTGGACGTGATCCGCCCTGGTCCTCGGGCATCAATGCTTGAAGCCCGCATCACTGTTTGGATCCGGCGATGCTATCTGATCATCCGGCTGTGCAGTTGACTGACTCGCGACCGCCATGTTTTAGTTCACGGCCGCCAAATACTACCGATTGGCCGAGGAGAAAGGAAACAAATTAATGGGAAATTCCTGGTGCGTTAAACCCCCCGTTTTCAGTCTCGCACCCGATTGTTTGATGCCCATCCTTGGACTCTTCATTGCCAATGTGACGAGGGCTGCCTCGACCCCAGCGCTATGCATCCTGTTCTCACCTGCAGGCGTTACGCTTGGAGGTCATGGATGCGGATCCATTGATAGGCGCTCGGAGTTTCCGCACCCTGCGCCATGCAAACCAGCGTCACGCTCTCCACCAACCACAGCCTCAAGCCCCCAACCCACGGGATTCGAGGAATTAGGCTGACATGATATTGCTTGCCGAACAGGATCTGGAAGGACAAGTACAACCCGCACTGAACCGCTAGGCTCTGTACCTGGTATAGCTCTACGATCTCACCCGCGCCGTCCCATCAGATGACGATGGCGTTTTGGACCGAGCTGAAGCAAGGCTAGGAGGATTCCTTCTCGATTTCTTAGCCGGTCACCTCCCTCCACTCGCATCCCAGATCGGGGGACACAGGCCCCTAACCATCATGATTAATCCTTGTGCCATCTTCTACCACCACCACCACCACCACCACCACCACCACCACCACCACAGTGGTGGTGATTACCACCCAAGCATCCAGCCTCATCTTTCCTCTGCAACCCAATCTGTCATGGTAGCAGCGTACTTTTCCCTTCCCTTCCCTTAGCCCGATGTTTATACTACTGTGTTTTCTACTCTCTTTCTTTCCGTTTTCGGTGTTTATGTTCTCCCTCTCAGCAAATAATCATATTATCTTTATACCCAGCCCCACAAAGTACCTTGCATTGAGTAACATATAGATAGGGCATTGTTTGCAGCACATGTACGCTATACATATGATTATGGAGTACTTTAGTCTGTCACATGCATCAACGCTTCAACCATGTCCGGTACTCCGTAGGTAGGTCGTACCTATGTCCAATGTAATCCTGCCCGAAGCTACCTCATACATACTATGTCGAAAGTCACTTGCCAAATTCAGACCATCCCTCCATACCTCCTAAGTAGATAACCCTAATATAGCGATAGGATAAGCAAGTACCAGCACACCCCCCACATCACAACTCCTAAATTCAAGGTAATTCACAACCCAGACATATAGCTGTGTGTTTGTACACCGTGTATGTAAGTAAGTAGATTAATTCAAATGGACTGGAATTAATAGTATCTCGATTTTCATTCCTTGTTTGTAACTACTAGTATCGAATACCCCCATCTGGCGGATGGTTTACGATAGTATTGACGATAAGGTACTAGATACTTAGTAATATTCAATGGGATAGTAGCCATAGTAGTTTTGTTAGGTGTTATATCTGCGTTTGACTTTCGTGGCGGATGTTGATCTCTGTTTGTTTTTTTTTTTTTTTTTTTTCCATAGTATAGGAAATAAGTAGGAAGTTAAGTATAGCTGGTTTATATATCTATATCTATATCTGTAACCAGAACTAGAATACTACTAACCATAACCTTGATAACAAGACCCATAGCTGCTGTAGAGAGAGCCATACCAGCAGCCGTATTCATTGCCTTTCCCATATCGATGATACTTTATGAAATCCAACCCATCCCACCCCTATACCGCAAAACAGACCCAACCGTTATCCAGAGTGTTCATATCCGCGCAAGCACACAGCGGATAAAGCCAGGAATTGTCTGTATGCCACTTCGCTGGTCCATGTATGTATGTATGTGGACCCATAAGTGGATTGGAATAACCGGTGATTTAGCAATCGATAGGGATTAGAGAATATTGCCAAGTCAATGGTGACTCGTCCAATCCTATCCATCCTACCCCAATATGGCTTCTCCTCTGTTCTTCTTGGTGCAGAAGGGCAGTGGAAGCATAGTTCACCAGACACGAAAATGGATCGATAAGTGTATGATGCTTCGTGTTGAAGCGATCGGTGAGGTGGATTTAGGTGGGTGAGGAGATAGTAGTGTGTGAATATGGGCGCCGGCGCGGGTGTGGTATGGTCAACCACCCAGATGGGTAGATAGGTTGGTATATTTAGGCGGTTTCGGGTGGCGTAGTGGGTAGTGGTGCGATGGGAAGAATCGAGGACGTATGATATATGCGTCCTTGTAGTTGGATTATCCGGTTGCGTGGATGTGAATCGATTTTGAGGTTGCGAGGCTTCTTTTCTTTTGCTGATGGGTGAAGTAGTTCATATCGCCCGGTATCCAACCGGCGATTGAAGCAACAAGCACGGGTTCTTCTTATGTTTCTTTTTGGAAATGTCACTGATTGATTGGTTGGTATGTGTAGATAGACGTATCGGTCGCGTTGGATCTTTTGCTGCGTGGTGTTTGGATAGTTCTGCATCTAGATGCCCGCTTCGTATCTAGCTTTTTGTCTGGATGGTAGCATACCCTTGCCTTCAGTCGGTGTATTGTGTAAATGAGTGCTTCCTTGTTAATTGCCTGCTTTATATTCGGGATCTCGTCGGAAGGCAGAATACGACTGCATCATGCCGGTGATGCAACGCGCAAATGGACCTTTTCCTGCATGGTCAAGAAGCGTATGTAGGCACCTCCCTTCTGTCCGAAAACTCGGTTGGGGGGGGGGGGGGGCTTGTAGACAGTGGGTATGCCATCACATCTTCCTGCCACCAGTGAATACCCATGTGGTTCAGACATCGTGACCTAAACATCGTCTCAACTCTCTACCAACTTTTCGGTCATGACAACTTTTTAAGACATTACCGAGAAGGTGCCCGTTCCGACTGGCCCGCGCTTCTAACCCAACAGATGTCAAAATCCAAATGGAGAGTTGAGATATCTTTGGAACACGTTTATGGTGTCCTTCAACATAAAGCTGACCGTCTTCCTCTTGAACCGAACAAAGCTCTGCTCTCCCATCACTGTCTTTCCTGACCGCTGCCAGGGCCTCGTTTGCCTACGCGGGGACCCTCTTGACCCCAGATGGTTGCCACTACAACGCTCAGTAGCCATGTGAGTCTTTATGGCCGCCAACCAGGATGTAATAACCCTCTGTTGATTGTGTTGGCCGTGGTACGAACCCTCGCTCGAGGGGTGCTTTATAAAGCCGTTACATTAGAAACCAATTCGTCGGCTGGAATTTGAGTTGAATGAAGTCTTATGCTTTCGACCGAGCTTCAGCTTCTTTCTGTTTGGTGTTGATATGGGGTCTGGCCCCAATCAGTAGCTCATCCGGGTGCAGGTCGCGTATGCACGAGTCGATGTCGGCGAGTACGGTGGGCTCGATATGGCGTTCTCTCTTGACGATGTAGCGGAGCACCTACTTTATAAATGGTGCTTCGGAAACAAGCTTGAGTCAATTCCTCATGGCAGGCAAGTTGTGAGGTGCCGAAAATGTGAAACATGGAATTGGTTCGGCCCAAGGCAACGTTCAGGCGGTTCCCTTCCTTGATGAACTCAGAACAACCAGTGATTGTCTTATCAAATATAAAAACATCCCGCTTGCCACCTGGAAACGCGTCAATCTTTCGAAAAATAGACGGCATATAGCGTGGACGAGTAGGACGTATCTGTATAAGACGATACAATCCTATGTAGACGTGCACGCGGACATGAGTCCGGTATTCGCCCGCATAATTCCCGTGGGTATACCCTACGGACAGACCATATGGCAGTGTCGGATGCATCATAAAATGCCCCATTTGCCGTGGACAGCAGAGTTTGCTGGAAATGATGGGTTTGATGTCCTAGTGTCTCCTGTCGGATGTTCTGGGGAATAGCATCCAGGCGATTCCATGTCCCATTGATACCAGACGTCTGTGTGATATACGGTAGGGCTGAAATATAATGATTGCTTATTTGTGTGCCGCATAGGATAAAAACAGATTCGCCTTTCTGTGGCTTCGACTGTGCATCACAGTTGCGTAGCATATGGCAGAGACACAATCATATCTCATCGCTCCCAGATATGCACGTCAGGCGTAGCCGAACGCGTCAGTTGTTAACAGAGATGAATGGTCTTTGGTGTGCATCACATTGTATAAGACACTGAGCCCAATGCACTGGGACAGTAGCGGCGGGCCAAGGAAACAAGGAAGCTCGCCTTTATCGAGTAGTCGTAAGAGCCTGCGTAACTCGGATAATTCAAGGCGAGATACTAGGCTGAAACGCCGTGAGCATAGGCATGGGCTGTAGTATCGGCCATTGGCCATGCAGAACTAAGTCCATCATAGCCAAAGCAACACCATGTCAGAATCTTCTGCAGGGATGGACGTAGTGACGAGAAGAGGAAGCAGTCGTTGTGGATGGTAGGAGACCTAGAAGTGTCTCGTAAACGTCCCCAGCATGTTGGACGCATTAAGATAGTCATGGTAGAGTCGAATCCCGGTAAGGTTCTCAACAACTTTCTTCACAAATGTGTTGTCGGACTTTTGCTTCACAGAATGCGGAGTCGAGACCGACAGTATAGAGGGTACTGGATCAAGCATCATGTCATTCTCCCAAAAGAAAACACTCAGAGATGGCGCTGGAGTTCCTCCGGATTCTGTAAAGAGTCAGGAAGTAATTGCTTCCTAGCAAAGTCGCGTGTTATTATTGGAGAAGCAGATCCCAGCGGGCAATGCCTAGCATTGCTTCCCACTTCCTAGGGTAACTGTATGGGCTCAGCTGTCGAAATAAGGGTTAGTTTCTCCGACATGGCCACCACCTCGAGTAGTAACCGGGGCAAGTCTTCATGATTGCGATACCTTGCCCGCAAATGTATAGGTAGATGCTCCGGTCAGCCTGTTCAATCTCGTGTGCTTTAGGCTGAGGATGTAGGTGAATTATTCCTGTCGATGATTCATGGGGTAGTGTCAATAGCACCGGCCTACCACTGGCGTGTGGGGCTATTGGGTTCTCCTGAAAATTGCTAGTAGTGTCCAGCAAACCCGTTAAGCTGGGGAAGTTCTCGTGCTTCACTTGTATTGAAGATGGTCCTGCAAGCAAGTCTTCACCCAGCGCGCAAATGAACCAAGTGCTCTAGTATTGCCATTTCCCTTCAAACTCTGGGATCTCTGTGCCAATGATTCAGGCCTATCAGCTTGCCTGGATCAGTCGGAGATCTGCCGGAATTGCACTTCACCAGTCCAGCCCTTGTGCTAGCCCCTTTGCATCCGTGTTACGCAACAGAGCTGTTGGCACCCGCCCATTGTATTGATGCTGAAAGAGCAGCTATCCGCACAAGGCATACCTGGGGCCCTCAAGAATCCCCATCGTGGCCATCATGGCGGATGCAGATTCTTGTCGATCCGACGACCGGCCAGCATTGCATTTGGCTGCTTTGTTCGAAAGATTCGGGGCGCCATTTCCTCATGACAATATAGCACAAGATGATATGGTCTCTTCCCAGTACCAGATGCATCACTTAAGATAGTCTGAGTCGATTCGAGATAAAATGTTTTGTGCTTTGTTGGCGGAATGTCCGTCTGCATATACTCATGATTAAGGTCTAATTTGCGTCCAACCAATCATAGTTTTCGATAACGGTGAGTACAATCGCTCCGAAGCCGCAGTCGTAGAGCCAATCTGCCCTTTTCGCTTCTTCAGAGCCGCGTCATCCTAGATTGGAATCCTGGTGCTTTTGCTAGCGCAATATCCTCAGGTGTATGAAGTGTCACAGAATGGCGTGTTCGATAAACGTCATCCCACTTTAATGGTAGCGGCTTTGAGAGGAGAATGAACACATCGCAGGTGTATAAAACCATGCAAGCTTCTTCAGCTTACCATCGATCAAATCTCATCTTCATCTGCCCACCGCAATCAGGCCTCACCCAGTGGTGTTTCAGCCACATTTCTCAGTGGTAAAATTCCACTTTCATTGAATAGAGCCTTGACTCGCTGAATGTATGGATACACCCACCGGGGATTTCGATGAATGTTGCAGATATCGATGCCGTATGTTATTGAACGAGGCTGCCCAGAGCATCGTGAATGAACACTTTGTGCTATAAATGCCGAGACTTTTGTCAATTATTAGCTTCAGGCATGAAGATAATAGGGGACTTTTCAACCGGCATAAAAAAAATGCGCCAGCTACTTCTTGAGGTTGAGTGGCTTCTGAAATAACTCGTATATAGTCGTTGGCGGCGTTGCGCTGTTTCATCGACCAATTAATCGTTGCACTCGAACATTTGAGAGTCAAAAAAGGGAATCCCAAGAAAGGCTATAGGATATAGACGTGACTGGGCTATTGAGACAGTACCCCAACAGCCATCAAACTCTTTTTTGTCGCGTTTGAGCTATTCCCCGCCGGAGATGGATATGGATTTGCGGCCTCTCCGGAGGATAGAAGCTCGTGGAGCTTGCATCGACGATTCAGGTCTCGGTGTCCATTGGTCGACGGATATTGTCGAATCCTTTCATAATTGTGTCCGTAGGCACAACATTCAGACTCCGTATTGAAATATAACTTTTTAGACAGCCATAAATCCACTTGTTCAACCATCCAACAAGAACATATAGAAATCTCCACTGTTGAATAAACCGTAGAGAGGATGTCTCATATATATTATACAACAGGCAAACGAGAGCTGTAGCCGAAGGTCGACCTCTTGCGTTCAGACCAAAGTTGGAGTCGAGCAATACCCCGCAGTTGTATAGTACATGCGAGGGTTTTAGCCTGCTGTCCCATAGACCATGTGAAACATTGATATCGAGGACTGGTTGTAGGCCAAAGTTTGTGGATTTGCCTGCTCTGCTCTTTCAAATCTGGGGCTGCACGCGAGCAAGAACATTTTCTGTTTCTTGGGGCGCATTAGGGGATATTCGCAACGCCTCATAGAATCGCCCGTCTGAATTTCCAGGAAATCACATGGCGAATAAGCTTGCGTGCGATACCTTTTACATGTAGACATGACTATTCCGTCGAGGAATTGAGGGTCTGTTCGTCGAAGCATATTGCCTGCTTTTATTATTCAAGGTTTTATATGACCGCTGTATTTCATTAGACTCTTGACCTGAAGTCCCCGAGTACTGGACACAAGAAACTCAGACATGACCAGTTCGATGAAACCCGACATTATCAATGGACAATTTGGTGTTCCCATATAATTTGGCTCTGAGCCATTGCTTCTTTGTATCGAGGACAAGCCTTAGTATTCTTGCCTGGTGGCTCGTTTGGTTGTTTTCCTGTCGCATGTTATAGCTGGTTAGCATTTTGAACTGGAAGTGAAAAGCAAAGCAAAGGAAAGCAAAGCAAGAAACACTTACCTCAATGGTGATGGAGGCCTGGATAAGCTAGGTCTGAGTAGCATCGTGCAAGAAGAAATTGAAAAAGGATGAGACTGAAGGGGCGGTTCTCGCAGAAGATGAGACATATATGTCCCATCTCTCAAGGTAAAGGCAGACACACATCATACCTGTGTTGCTCGTGTGTGGAAGGTGAGAAACATGTTAAACATTCTCAAAGAAGGTATAGTGAGACAAGGGTAGAGTAGACAGGATACGATGAGAGGGGCTTCTGTTCCTCTGAGTCTGTGTTCTGTGGGGCGAGGGAAAGAAGAGAGAGGGAAGACGGAGAAGAACTGGGTATTTATACTATAGTCCTGCAAGAGAATGAGAGATGCGGGCCAGTGACGATGCGATATGGTATTCCAGTGATAAAGGTTTCCCGTGACGATACCTCTAGTGACGGCGATGACCAGTGACGGTGGCATCCTGTGATGATCGTGTCTTATGATAAGTGTGTTCCGTGACGGGACAATCGAGGGATGCTTTTATAGTGATGGCTCTATTTAGGGATAGGCCTTTATAGTGATGAAGTCTGAACGGTGATTGCCGCATGTGGCGTCAGCCGTTAATGAGAAGGGTGAAGAACAGGATGCTTCCATCATTCTTGCTGCTTTGAGACAAGATGGAGCTGTCGTGAATCCACAAATTCACGAAGGGCGGCAAGGTATCTCTGCGACAGTGCTGCGTAGAACAGAACTCTGGAAAGAAAAGACCACTGGCCCATCTATCTACTGGCAAGTGTCGCCTACTGAGCAATTATGGTGGATCCAAATTGGCCTGAAGACTTTTATTCCATGCTCCCAGGAAACTCCATGAATCAAAAAGCAGAGTCAAATATATACAGTACAGTGAATATTGCACAGATGACAAAAGAAATCAAATTGTCAAAAGAGTGGACGGGACAAGCCCAAGATCATCTGTGCCATGCCATGCGCACGGCATTGTCAAGTAATTGACAAAAGAAAAGAAAGGAGCGACTAGAGCGCTCAAAGGCCCGTCGGCTGTGGCAGCCTGGTGGTCCAAAACTCATCGCAACATAGACATTAACAGGCATCCCAAAATCATAAACATGTCAGTCATATCATAACAATCATCACAGAAATGCCACCCGCGGCCCAGCCCATTCCCCGCGCGATGCAAGCGAAACCAAAGCCAAAGACGATGAAGAACTCAAATAGATAAAAGCAATAACACAGAAACCCGAATCCAAATCATATGCAAAACTAAGCAAGCGCTCGAAATGTTCCGTCCCGTTGTTCCGTTGAACTGTCTGTGGCGCGCAGACAGTCTTCAGTATGTGAAAAAAACCAAAAGATGCCACCCATGAGGGAAAGTTCATAAGTAATCGAAAAGAAGGTATAGAGGCGGAAAGACACACGAGGGCAACATATTCCAGTTGCTCGTGAACTCCACTCTCAACCTGTGAGAAGATCAAAACAGGTACGCCGATAAGCCGAAAGAGTGCGAAACGTAGAACAACATCGCTAAGTTGTCAGACGAGGTCATCAAGAAGCTAGTCCGTAAGATATATCCAGTCGAAGTGAATGGTAAGCTGTCTATGTATGTATATGGCTAAATCTGGCTAAAACTGGCCAACAGTCGTGTGTCGGTGGGCACAATGTGCTAGTAGAGAAGGTGTCTGTAGAGGACGTAGAGAGAGAAAGAGGCGGAGGTGGAAGCAAGAAACTCGATCAGGCTGCTTGATGGATGCAGAAGAAATGCAGGCAAGGTAAGTTTGTCTGGGCATGGTGGAGAGAGAGCTGAGATGGGCAATGTGCGGTCAGTGCGACCCAAGCATCGCGGGCTAACTACTGGCTGAAGCCGGAGTCTTCCTCCTTTACGGGGGCGACACCATATTCCTGAACCATGCGTCTGAAGTCTCGGATTACCTTTTCAGGAACCCGGTCCCACATCAGGGATCGAGAGTAGACTTCAGAGGTAGCCTTGTTCGGAAGCTTGTGGGCGACATTACCGCGCATCGCAGCGAGCGCCTGCTGAAGATTCGAGGGCTGCTGGTGCTTGTAATCGACACCCGCATCATCAAAAGTCGTCAAGGAGTTGTACTGGTCGGCGTTGAGAGCAAAAACCTGCTCCTGTTCCTGCTGCTTGGTGGGCAGCGCCAGCGTGTTGTGGAGCTCATCCAGGTTGGACGGGGCCGCAGCGCCGGTCATCTGAGCCATCTCGGCTCCAGTGATGGTGGTGGGCATGGACATCGCCGACGAGGAGGCCATAGCGGCCTGGCCCTGAGCAAGCTCGGGCGGAGAGGAAGACAACACAGCCCGGAGGACGTTCGCGGACTCGGCGCGATATTCCTCCGAAAGCTGGGGCATGGCGCGAGCCGACAGCGAGGAGCTGTTGGAGGCAATGAAGGCTCCAAACAGCAGGCACATGTAAAAGGCGTTCCAGCTGAAGGGGTAGTCGCTGGTCGCAGACTTCTCCTTGTCGTTCGTGGAGACCACCAACGACGTGGAGTGTGCCGCCGAAGTAGGAATGGGCTCTGCCTCAAGAGAGAGGCCGTTCACCATGGTAAAGTCCTCCCAAGGACTGCTGTCCATGGTCAAGTTCTCGAAGTCCGAGAACTCGGTGGCCAGGTTCGCAGGGGCGGTTCTCGCGTGTCTCTCCAGTTTCTCCACAGTCTCCTTGAGGATGTTATTCTTCTTTCGAAGATCAGCAGTCTCCAAGGTGTGCACCCGGATAATCTCATCCTTCTCCATGTGCATCGTGTTGATGTACTGGTTGATCTCCTGCTGGGCGGCCAGCCACTCGCCCTTTTCGCGAATGAGCTCAGCCTCACGCAAGCGCATGTTCTGCAATTCCTCCTCCAGGTCGCTGATGACCTGGGTGAACTGCTTCTTCTCCTCCTCCAATTTCTCGGTGTGGAGCTTCTTGCGCTGACGTGAATCCAAGCTAGAACCTTATTAGATATCTGCTGATGTCATTCCTGTAAGGGGGGGGGGCAGTGGGGACTTACGCAGCCTGACGGTTCCTCAGCAGCCGCTTCTGTTGTTTCAGTTCCTTGATCTCGTCCTCATTGGTCGACTGGCTGATCAGCTGGTCGATGTTGCTCAGCGTCCGTTCTGCAGGAATCTCAAAGCGAGCGTTCTTCTTCCGGATCCCATCCCGGCGCATACTCAAGGGAGAGCTGTTGCGGTAGGTCGGGCTCTTGGTTGGCCGCGACATCGCATCAGGCATATCCGTCGCAGCCGGCATCCACCCTTGACTGGACTGTGGGGACATAGCCACAGCGGCAGGGTGCGCGAAGGCAATGCTGGGGCGGTACGACATGGAGGGGATGTTGATCGTGTTGACAGGACCGACGGCACCACCGGCGAAGGGGGCTGATGAGGCGTGGTCCAGTTCGGAAGGAAAGTGTTCGTACATGGCGGTAGGCGTGCAGGAGCCCGATTCCTTTGCAAGCTGCCAGGAGGCCTGGTGGCTATATGTTGCGGATGGATGAGCACCGTCTACCCGCATGAAAGGATTGGGGGCGGTTTCAAAGAAAGCGTGGCCGACTTGGGAGTTGTGGCGGGACTGTGTGCTGGAGACGGAGTGGGAGAAATCAGACCAAACGGAATCTCGATGCGCAAATGCATCGGGTGCATGGTCATATGAGGTTCTCCGGTGGTCGGCAACAGTGGAGGGAAGGTCGGGGGAAGTAGAATCGAGAATCTTATCATCTAGTACACTCATCTCGTCTTCTTCTGAATATGACGGTTTGGCATCCAATGTGGAGGGGGATTGTTGGTAGAAGTCAAAAGACGGTTGAGAATATCTTGCCATAACTGTGAATGTGTATATGACGAAAATGAAGGTGAAAAAAGGTGGCTTTGCTCAGGGAAAAGCCGTGGTTGCTTGTAGAGCAGTCAAGAGGCGGTGTGTAAAATGGATGTACGGGAAAAACAGGTCTGGAAGAGGTGCGGGGTTTGCGGTGGTTGGTGAGAGGATGCAGAGACCAAGCGTTCAAGGAGGATGGATTGAGTGTAGCCCGTGAGGATGAACGAGAGGGAAAGTCTCGAAGAGTCTCAAGGGAGGATTTTAAAGAAGATAAGGTGGGCAGAGAAGTAGATCGATCGGTTGGTGGTCAAGGTGTAGAGGACTAGCGAAGTGGAGGCAGAAAGAGGAGCAGGGGGAGGAACGGAAGAAGTATGAGCGAGAAGGAGGAAGGGGGATGTGAAGAAAAACAGAGGTCTCTTGTGATCAAACAGAAACCTCTCCCGAAGAGAGTTTGGATATTCAGTATATTGTTGATTGTGATGGAGGACAAGAGCAAGTGACAAGCGGGAGGGGGAGTCCATATATCCTTCGGGGGCTGAATCAGGAAACATGCGATGAGGGAGTCCCTGACCAAGATCAGAATAGTAAGACTGCTCGACCCAGCACCAAAAATCCTAAGGATGAGAGAAAAAAAAAAAAAATAGGTTTGAAAAATAATATTAATATTAATATTAATGATAAAATACGATTGTGAACCAAAAAAAAAAAAAAAACTAAAAATTAAAAAAACTAGTAACCCTCACTATAATCCTACCCATACTGACCTGACCCATACCTACAAACCAACAGCGGCAATCATGGGGGGAACAAAAAAAAAAGGACCTAAAAAAAAAAGGAAGCCCAAGAGAACACTAAAAAAACCAAAACCAAAATCCCATTCCATTATTTCCCACGGCCTGCTCCATCGGCCCTAACGAAGTAGTAGGTAAACACAGACCCATCGCTCGCTCGCTCACTAATCGCCGCTCCCCCAAACATCAGAGCATCCGGCGGTCAGCGGAAAAGTCAAAAGACGAGGCGACATTTCTGACTGCTCCCGAGATTAACGAGAAGCGATCATTGGATGCTTCGTTGGGCAGACGTGCAGCTGGCAGGGGAACCTTTGGGACCAGAAGGGGGAGGATGAATAATCATCGTTCCTGGCTGGTTACTCGCCCAGTGCTCTTGCAAGAGACGAATCATGATCGTGATGCTTCTTGTGTACCTTTGAGTCTGCCCTCCTCGGTGCCCTGGGTTGGTAACGTTGAGGTTATTCAGATTGCCAATGTAGGAGCTAGTCGGTGCGGGTTGCTGCCCTGGGGCATTCGGCCCCGATCGCCTTTCACTCCGTACCTAACCACCATCCATCGAGGCAAACCAGTAGGTACCACCCACCTCCGTCTAGCCGTAGATACTATACTTTCGCCAGACGCGACTCATACATAGTGCAGGATGATAGATGATAGGCCGGGTGATTGGTGGCTCGTGAATGGTAGGATTTTCCCAACTGTGGCATAATTAGAATGATAAACCCTAACCGCCAAACCTAACCAACGATATGGACAAAAGCCGTCATAACGGCGGCTATGCCGTTGCCTGCCACAACCTTCTTTAGATCCCAACACCGGCCGATCCTCCCCTAGGGGCCGGAGGAAGGTCTCAACTGAGACTTGCCCTTCGTAGATACTACCCTTCGCAGTGCCGGCCCCGGTGGGTGTGTGTAGGGACCCTAAGTGCCACTGTCGCGGGTGGATGCTGGGTGGTCGGTATCGGAACCACGGTCATTACTGGTGGGGCCACAAGTCGGTGATCGAGGGCCTATGGAATCCACCATCCTGACAGTACGACCCCTCTATCCGATACAGTCGAAACAATCCCATCCCTCCATCGGCTTGGTCTCTTGCGCTCTCTGCCAGTCGCCCATCCGCAGCGGCGCCCGAACCCAAGCATGGTTCATCCTCATCGCACACGGAAAGCAGAACGATTGGTACCTGGTCCGGCATACTGGGTTTCAACCAGACCCCTTACCAGCGACGACCTACCCTCGCCTCCTCCGGTTCGGGATGGATGTAGTCTGTACGTACATCTGTCGGTAGGTACCTGAACGGCGCATCCCACCTGGCCCTGGGGCTCTTGGCTGCCGGTTCTTGCGATGATGCCCAAAGAGGAGATTGTCCGTGCGCTCAGTCAGTGTGCATCCATCCCATGATCGACCCCTGGGATAGGGCGAGTTGCGGGTTACAGGACGATACGATCGGTACCGCCGGCGATGAGGGCATGGCTCAGTCAGAACCCCCCCGAAGAGAGTGGGAGGGGCCTTGGATCAGATGGACAGACAGGATGTCATACAATACGTACGGCCTCCCGGTAGTACCCTAAGACCGGACTTGGGAGCGTATCGCCCTCAGCCCGGCATGGCCAATCATTCGCGTGCCAGGGTGACATCCCGATGGGCTGAGAGGAATCTATTTCCATTCATGATCCTCAAGGCAAATGGTTTCCTCGCCAGAGCGCTGGAAGGGCTTGGGGCTGGATTAGGCTGCTGAAAAAAAAGTACGGAGTGTTTCTGCTAAGGTCGGCTTGGGAGAGAATGATCCGATGGGCTGGCATCCCATCCTCCCTTGACGCCTTGTTATGATCATTGTTGCTATGATATGCCCGGGAATGCTCAGGCCGGCTGTTGTTTGTTTGCTGCCATTAATATCCTCTTCTTATCCAGACTTCCTGTGGTGGTGGTGGTGGGCTACCGCCTGGACAAAGAATAATTCACCTCTATTCTCTGGTACTGTTAGGGCCGGCCCGTAGAAGAGATCCAGTGGTCCAGTGATCCACCAGGGATGGATACACATTACACAATCCTCGACAGTCGAAGAGAAGGGGGAGGGGGGGCACAACGAAACTTCGAAAAAGGGCCCTTTTGCGGTTTGGGTTAGACCGGGCTGCCCGCGCGGCCCTCATCGGCGCATCGCATGCACACCCGTTCTGTTGCGACACCCGCCCGCCCGTGCTTCGACCAATTCCCACCATGACAGCAATGGACATACCGCGGCAGCTGCATCAGATGCAGCAAAGCACAGACAGATCAGATTTCATCTTGACCCAGCCCCAAGGCAGGACGCCCCTGCTGGTTTGATGAATAAATTCTACGGTCCTGATGATACCGGATCATTTTTCTTTCCTTTCCTTTCCTTTCCTTTTCTTTTCTTTTTCTTTTTTTTTTTTTTTTCTCCTTCTTCTTCAGTAGTGATTATATCGGCCTGTGCTGCCAGCCTCTTAGTGAGAAGCAAGTCACCTCCACTGCACCTCACTAGCCCCGCAGGTCACCCAGGTTAATTGCCTCTTTTGGTATAAGCACCATCCGACTGGAGCTTAATCCACTTTTGACGGTTCACCTGCATTCTCTCATGGCAGTTGATAGTCATGACCGCGCCCATATCCACCTTAGGTAACCATCTTACCTAACCTCTGACCTAACCATCACGAGAACGAGTTGCTCAACCGAAACTTAATTGTTTGGTAATTTCCCCATTGGGAAAGAGAATGGATAATTAGTGGGCTTCATCCCGTCCGTGCTAGACTTGTAGATAGAGAGGGTCACCACCACCACGACCACGGAATTAGTAGTCCTCTCACTAACGGTTAAGTTGAAGCATGGCTCGACGAAAACGCCGGTAATTAACAGCAGGTAAGGCATCAGTGCTTGCCTGCGGGGAACCAACGATGTCATCGCATCTCGCTCGGATCCTGCTGAGCACGGAAGCACGCACGATCTGGGTTCTCATGCAGAGACAAGGCGAGTTTGGGTTGAAGCATGGCCAAGGAAGTGGTCGACCTATCTCCGCCTAGGTAGCTTGGAGGGGAGCTCGAGCTCGAGGGAAGCTGTGAGGCTGTTGTGGTTCTTGCAGATAGGCGAGGTTGCTTGAGGCCGGTCCATGATGAGGGGCATGCCTTAGTTCGTTTATGACTGCCTCTTACCTGCTTGGCTTGCCTGGCCTTGCCTGCTGCCATATGGTGTTTCGAACTAAGTAGGTCCACGGTACATGTTGATCATTCTGCTCCGGTTTGTACGCGATAGCTCGCAACTAGTAAGCATCGGTTTGCTCTCCTGCTCTGATTGGCTTAGTGGAGGTGATGCTATCCCTAGGTAGAGACTAAGCAAGTCCTAAGTCCTATCGGAGCTTTGTTGGGGTAGACAGACAGAGTGAATCGGTCCGGTCTCTCCAGATCATCTCACTTAATGGTCATTGACGGTCCCGAGGAAATTCGCGCCAATTCGGCCGATAGCAACCAACCGCGCCTTCCGGGACAAAACTTGCCTTCTTTTGCGAAGCGGCCCCTCAACCTCAGCATCACCATTTCCCTCCCCAACGTGTCATGGCTCCAGTGAGCAGAGCATTGTCCCGGAGTCCGGAGGTGAAGACAATGCTGCGATCCACCGCCGCTGTGAGACACAGGAACCGTCTGCAGTCGGACAGAAGGAGAAGGTTCGCTGTGTTCTTCGGCCAGTCGCTTACCGCCAACTGCCCGCTATCGATAAGATGAAACAGACCAGAAGAATCCAGCGCCCCACCGCGTGTGCGGCAATCCTCGGCAAGCTTGGACTTCTACGGGCTTGGTAGGTGCGTAAGTCGTAGGTAGGTAGGTAGGTAGGTAGGTAAGTGGGTAGGTGGTGATGGTTGCGCACGGAGGGTGACTCACGCCAGTCGGCCCTCCGGGTTTCTCGAAGCCTGGCCGTCTAGGGGATTTCCCCGTTGGGATGATGACCTGGTGTTTCAGTTTTATCCTCTATATGTGTACCGATGTCATGGGCTGCCAGACCCCATCTCTACCCACGGTTGGTCCTGGTGGGTGTCTAGTGCTTAGTGTCTACGAACTATGGGCAGAGCTGACTGAACGAGCGAACGTAGTCGCGGGCTCGACTTGATGCCACGTTTCACAGGTAGACATTCGACCGTAGTACATACAGTCAAGAACAAGGCAGGTATCGAGCACCCTACACAGACACTGGCACCAGTCCACTCCCTGGGTCCGCAGGGGGGAAGCCCCAAGAATCCGTCGTAAGCAAGTCATATCCGAAGTCGCAGGCGTAGTCAGTCGAGTTATCCGCCATTCGCGACACTCGCGTGAAACAGCAGAAACAGGAATTGCAAAAAAAGAAATTAGCTTGCCCTACATATGCTGCTGCTCTTGATGCAATGCATGAACTTGTCCGTGTTCAGATCATCTCATGCACCCAGTGAAGGAGCCGAAGGCCGATTGCATTCGATACCGCTACATAGCAAATCAAGAGCGGACAACAAAGACAAGGAACCGAACCCAATCGGATAGGAGCCAACATCTTGAAACAACGCCCGGTCAGTCCCATGAGGCAGAGGGCAAAACCCGACCTGGATTGGGAATCCTGTACGGTGAAGTGCGGGCGGGTGGGTATGGACCTGACCGTTATTCAACCCGGGGTCCTGGGTAGATAGGACAGGCCGGGGAATGGTGGTCAGCGACACGTGAATGCAGCCGACGAGTCCCAATCTGATTCCTCATTCGAATTTGCCATCGGAGAGGGCCATCTCGGACCTGCCGTGACTGGCACTGTTCCGGGTAATTGCTCGTCTGCGATGACGATGCCGAGTGGCCATTGTAGCGGTGTACACCACCCCCGGGTCCAATTGAAGGGGCGAACCGCGACCGGTGGAGTGGTGGTGCTACCGAAGGGAAATTAAGACTCGCCCCCCTGAAGAAGAATCAGCGCATTCGAAGTCCTAACGATGGCTGTCAGCGTGGATCGAGGCGATTCTTTTGGTTCTTGCAGGGGGTTGGATTGGACGACCGGGTGGCTCTACCAGAGTCACGACCCAGCACTGACCAGAATCCAATTACTGACGGGCGATCGCCGTCGATAGGCTTAGCCGGCGAGGATGCATTGTCGTGCCCATAATTAAGGACATTCCCGAGTCAGTGGGCCGGTCATTCATCCTCGAAGATTGGCTTTCTCGGACTCAGTTGCATGATGCCATTGTTGCCCAACGGGCTGCTGATCGTATAGTAGCTGAGATAAATTTAGTTCTGATTACGAGGACAATAGCAGGAGACCGAAATGAGGTGATTCTGGATGCCAAATGACTTGCAGTGGGAAGAGAGAAGTAGGATAGGATAGTAAGAATAGAACTCAGCAGTACTACATAGGCAGGCTCCAGAGTCGACAAGACAAGGGAAGGGCAGCAAGAATACCTACTAGTAGTACCAGGCGGTAAGGTCACGTTCTCTCTCGGCCTGATCGACGGCCACCTGCCAATCAGCAATCGCGCTGGCGACCAAAGGAACAAAAAAGCCCCGGATAAGCAAACCCCCCCCTCCCCTTCTACTGTGTAGTACTATCTACACGCAGTTTGCTACAGTACTCCAGTCTCCATGACCCCGACACGTACAGGGTACATCGAGGAACCAAAGAAATTAACATAGTGGGCCCCCGTCGACCATTCTCGAAGTCGCTGCCTATCGGAACCCACCTGCGTCTTCCCCAGAAAGCTAAACGAGGGGAACCTCATCGGGTAGATGAAATATCGGTGTTGGAAGGAATGGCGGTCATTGGGCGATTCCCCTCCTGTTGGGAGACCCGAGCCAATGGCGGTGATGCTTGTCATCAGGCACAGACTGCACCGGTCCGTGATCTGATCGCCTTCCTCGCCTTTCGTTTTCTTCACTCCTTGCCTGCAAATCCACCCCCGATGCCCTCCCCGTGCATGCGGCGGTGGCATGTGGCGCTAGGTCGCTAGGACCCCGGGACCACATCATGCCACAGATCTTGTGAGGAGCATTTCCAGGTCCCTGCCGGTACGTAGCCATGTAAGTGCTTACATATGTGCATGTATGTAGCATGTAGGTCGTTAGGCGGTTTGATGATAGGTGCCATGGCAGCGGCGGCCAGGGTGTATAGCAGTCCACGAGGAAATCCGGGCTACCAAACCTGAAACAACCCCAGGACAGGTGTTTCAACTCGACTTGCTTACAGCCAGCATCGGCGTCCGCATCCGCAGCAGCACGGTTCAAGTCCTGGCGGGTGTCGCGTCTCCTCTGCAGGCCCTGATCGCTCCAACCGAACAAAGAACGACCGTGCCATCCCGGAACATGCGGTAAGTACGTTGGGTTAGGTAGAAAGGGAAAAAGCAGCGTGGCTCGCCTTGGTCCATGCGAACCATATGGGTAAAGCAGCCATTGGCATGGCGAGGATCCCGCGGTGCACCAGCCAGAGGCCAGGTACGCCCCCCTGGCCGGTTATCTTCACCGTTAGTCGCTGGGCTAGGGAGCTAGCTTGCATTGCATTGCATCGGATGCGGATCCATGCTGTGGGGGTCGCCGGCTTTGATCGCCTCCGACCTGACTTCCTGTCAAGTTGGGGGTATGACTCACACGCCTGTGTCGGGGTTGCCATGTGAGGACGGGTACTGCCTGACGCCCCGGGCTGACCTGAAGAGCACGTGTGGCTGGAGGTTAGTAGTCGTCGTAGTCGTCGTAGGAGTACATGCTGGTAGGCAACCCTCCCCAAAAGAGAAAAATGAAAACAAAGTGATTATCGTCTCCATTGCTATGCTACCTATGGCTCGTCTCCAGACACGATGTCAAGTAGCGCTACAGTATCAGGTGTCGTCCCTAACCAAACCGTAGGGAAGATCCAATCTCATCGAACGAATCTATAAGCCAGGCTGGACACCGGTGGGAACATGCGGAATGCATATGGGTATCTTCATCTGCAACAGGCACATGACAGTTCGTAAGGCATCAAAATTCCAAAGCAAGTAGCAATGCGGCCACGGTGTGGACTCGGTCCCTCTCATTATCTTTCTTTCTTTCTTTCTTTCTGTCTTTTTTTAATTCTTCCTTTGGTCTCGTGTATATTTCCTGTTTCTTCTCCTTCCTGTGTAATCCGTAGAGCCCAAGCCAGGTTTCATTTACAGACTGTTGCTGGGTTAGTAGGCACATACAGTTAGAGGCGGATGAAGTCCTGTTGCCGCGATACCTCGCCAGTATCGGACTCGCCCGCGATGAGTTCTTGCTCATCCTCATCAAGATCATCTGAATCAACGTCATCTGTGTCGATTTCATCGTATTCTTCTTCCTCACTGGATGCGTCAGACTCCTCCGCATGGATCATGACATCAGTCCTAGAAGCTGTGTTTTTCCTAATCTGCCCAGCCCGATCGACATGGGGTAGGCGACAGCGCTTCTTGTTGCAAACGCCGTCGTTTGCGTAGTCGGGGCACTCGTGGACGTGGCGCTCGTCGCATTCGGCACCTTTCTCGCAGTACCCTAAAACCGCAAAATTTCTGCACACAGGGGCGCCCGGTGTCACGCGAACATGGGCATAGCGACATTCTGGATTGGAGCAGCGCCCTCGAAGGAAATGGACGCACGCAGGGGATCTGTGTGGCGAAGGCTCATGGGATAGGTCACAACTTATACCTGCATTGCATTGACCAGTCTGAAGGAACCCTTTGCACATGGCGACTTTGTTTGGGTCGTGGGTGTAGGGGCACGTCGGTCCTTTGTAACAGCTGCCTAATGGTTTCAAGACTCTGATCAGCGCGATCCTACCGAAGATGAAACAGTAATGCAAAGAGAAAGGGCGACTCAGGGCCGATGGTAGGGAAAGCATTGGTACCCGTCGTAGTGAACCGCTGGCAAAGAGCGTCTTTCTTCTTAACCGCCATTGGCTTTCTGTAGACAACGTAAGCTTACAACACTGCCAAGTGGACAAGACGACCGCCACCTTTTTGATGTCACAGCTCCCAAACGGTGGAGATTTCCGTTTTTGCTTCGGACAAACGCAACGCCTGCCACCGTCACTCTTTTCGGAGTGGCGTTGGCAGTATTCGGATCATCTATCACTGGTAAGCTAGTTCGCTTGACCAGAGCGTCCTGAACACACGCACCAGACACTCGTATTAGCTTGCTGCCCCCGCGCGACACCCGAAACGGAATATCGTTGACGAAAACTTGAAACTCCGCCGACGGCTCCGCAGCAGTAGACACCTGAGCCGCGAAGCCCGCGGAATAGGTTCTGCCAACACCCTGCGCGTAATTCAAAACTCGAGCTTGCTCAATTTGTGCTCTCTTGTGCGCCTTGGCCTGGCGACTCTCCTCTATTGCCTTTGTCCTAGCTTGGGCTTCTTTGTCGTATATCGAAGTATTGATGAGCTGCATATGGCGATCGTGCTTCACAACCCATTCATTCGGGGTCGCCGATCGCGCCTCACCATCTGTATCAGTCATTGCACCCGCGGGAGTAGTCGACCCCGGTGTTCCTGACGTCGCTGCGTTGTTGAGAATGAGGGTACGGTGGCGGTGGGGAGCTACATGACGTCCTCGCGCGTAAGGTCGGCCGCGATACGGCGCCCAGCCACGGCCTCGATGAGGAACATGTCGCGATACGTGTTGACCTGAGAGAATTTCACTACTGTAAGGAGATTCTGACTGAGAACGTTGGGTTTTGTGCCTATTGATCTGGCCTAGGCGAGGTTAGCAGTTGGCGCGGTTGCGGATAGCTAGGATGGGCGCCTACCAGCAAGCTGGCTGATCTTGGCCATCAGATCCTGATCTTCTGTCATCCTAGTTTGATGATTAAATCAAAGACCACGTTAGTAAGTTGTTTCACGAAAAGTCTTTTGTCTTTACTGAGAGGTTGAATAAATAGTGCCGCTGAGGTAGGACATCATCTCGCGTTGATGCGGAACAGGCAAGGAAATGACGAACGCGGTGTGTGGCGGCAGACAGTCACGTGAAAGCAAGTGTTGCACATGGTGTCATTGATCCGCTTGTCTCTAGGCTAATGTTTATAGAGTAGGATGATATTGTAGCGGGAAGAGAGTTGATTAAGCGACTGGAGCTTCCCAGCTCAATCATATTGGTTTGGGAATATGCGTGTTAGATACTGGGCTAGGTAGTCATCTAAGCCCTCATGAATAAATCTAAAGCAACCTTTATCAAATCACCCAAGAAACTCCCAAAAGAAACGCCGTGGTCCTTATGCTACATAAATCCCGTGTGCTTTAGAAAGCGTTCTCGAACTGTGTATCGTCATTGTCTGTAACCATGCCGGAAGGAGTGGCCTCCTCGTCAGAAGCATCGTCGAAGTTGTAATCGAGTCCAGGGGCAAGTTCTTCTTTAGGATTGCTGAACATCGCATCCGAGTAGTTGCTTTCTCTGGCTTCTGGCTTCAACTCCCAGGTCATAGCAAAATCACCAGCTTTGACCAAGTGCGCTATCATCTCCAATGTTTGCTTAAGATAGGCCTCTGGCTGTCGCAGTCTCGCCTTGAGGTTCTTAAACGGCCAGTACTTGTACTCTCGGAAGCACTGGTAAATAAGATCCAACAGCTCGTTCTGAGGCATACGCGTAGTCTTGTTCTCCTGAGCCTTGAGTTTGAGGGGCCTTGTTGCTTGCTGGAAAAGGTGTTAATTATCGGACAGTTCACAAGGATGGCTAAAGAAAGACTCACCACAAATGCACCCTTCTCTCCGGGCAATGCATTCCGCGGTTGGAGCAGCTTGCCCGGGAGCTTATCGATAAAGACAGTCTCACGCTTCGGCTTGAGCGCCTCCAGAGCCTTCTTTTCGGATAGCAGTCGGAATTCCTCATTTTCAACCGGAAGGCAGTTGAACTCTTCGCTCACACTTCCTACCAAAGCCGTTTGTTCTGTCATCACATCAGCCAGGATCCCGTTGCCGTGAAAGCATGCAATACATACTGGGTACAGTCTTCCTCACGTAGGGTTCCCATTTCTTCTTGCGCTCCTTTTTCTTCATTTCCCGCTTCATCGACTCATAGAGTGCAGAACGCGCCTCTCCAAAGACCACCATCCGGTTCTCATGACCCGGGATGTCCCTCTCGGTAAACAGATACGTATTTTGTGTCAAGTGTGAAACGTTCTCTGCAGTTATCGTTTGCCGTTGCAATAGATAATCCTTGGGGATTTCGCGGTTGTCGTCCCGCCCGTTTATGCGCAGACTGACCTGCAAATGGCCACAAGTGTTAGTCCTAGCTCCTCCCTGGACAAAAACCATTGAATCCAGGGCCTACCCGTTTGATATCATTTGGTGTGCCCTCAATCCTCATTGTCCCAATCTGAATCTCTTCATCATCGTCGCCGCCGCTGTTCGACAGATGCGACCAATGTTCCCATAGCGACCGGGGAATCCGTGAAAGCCACACGTTTTGATTTGCAGCCGTGAAATCTAGATCGCCCGCATCTTCGTACAGATCTTCGTCGTCAATATCGGCGAGTACCGCATCCTTGCTGTCGGGATCTTGTTTAATGTATGGGTCGGACTTGATATATGGCGACTGAGCATCCGGATCCTGCTTGACTTGGGGGACCATGGCGCCTGGCGCGAACAGGACAAAGGAGTAATGTGACGTGCGGAGGATAATGAAGCGACCGTAGAGAAGGCAATAATGAGTGACGAATCAAGAATTTCGATGGTTGGGGGAGAAGTCGTCCGTGACGTACGTGATGTTGAAGCTTTGAGTGGTAAGATGCGTCGCTGCGAGCAAGAAAGCCGCCGCCCGAGCGGGTCGCCAAAGGCGGTGGCGGCATCTTGTTGCCCTCGAATGGAGGCCGACAATCGCATTCATCTGCTGTCTTAGCTGAGCAAGATACTCAGTCTACCTAGCTGCAAAGTTCATTCATACCCCATGTGTCCAAACTGCAAGACAAAAACACCTTCACTTTGTCTGTTTGAGTCAGGAGAATTTCTCATCCAGGCATTGGTCGTCGTAGGCTGCAGTGGCATCTCCGAAGCTGCAAATCTCCATCCCTTAGAATAGGAAGGCCTTGAGGGATAATATCTACTAGTACCACTCAAGACATCCTCTCCATTAGCGTTTCTCTAAGCTTAAAGTGAACTAGTATGCCCAAGGGAATTGTCCAAGCCCATGTGTTGCCTCGTACACTGGCCTACTAGTGCTCTTATCGATAAGCCCCCCAGCTTTACCTCTCCTCCATTCGCTGTGTTTCTGACGTACCCAACTTCATCTTCAACCCCCTCTGTCCAGCAAATAACACCACGATTATTACGAGCACCTACCGATTCTCAACATCCCCCCGAGATTTCCTTCACAATAAGGAATCGTTCATACCATCCAGTTGCCCCATGGCCTCCCAAAAAATCACCTCCGCCCTCGCGGAGATCGAATCCTCCGCAAACCCCCAAAACAAACTCCAGCTCTACAATGACCTCCTCAGCGACATCGTGTCCACCTCCACAGAACCCCAGATCTCCCAAGACCTAATCTACTTCCTCGACTCTGTCCTCAGCGAAGACATCAGCATTGTCGCCGCCCGCCCCATCCTCGACTCCTTCATCGCTGTGCTCCGCAAACTCACCCAAGAAACCCAAATCAGCGTCGGCCAACACGCTGTCACCCTCCTCCAATCCCGCTCGACCTCCGTCGAAGAACAAGATGCACAGATCCGTGAGCTCCTTGCAGACGCCTACGAAGCCGAAGGCCAATACACCGACGCCGCCAAAGCCCTCCAGGGCATCCACATCGATAGTTCGCAGCGCCTGGTCTCTGACGCAGCCAAGGTACGACTGTGGATCCGGGTCGTAAGATACTATCTGGAGGAGGATGACACGACGAGTGCAGAGGCTTTCTTGAACCGCATCAAGAACCTGCCAAGTAAGATTGAGGATCATGAGTTGAAATTGCATTTCAAGCTGTCGCAGGCTCGGATTCTGGATGCTCGTCGACGTTTCCTCGATGCGAGTCAGGAATACTTCAATGTTAGTTTGGCGGCGGGAGTGGATGAAATGGACCGTTTGCAAGCCTTGGCGGCTGCTATTCGGTGTGCGGTGCTCGCCCCTGCTGGTCCCCAGCGGTCGCGCATCCTGGCTACCCTGTATAAAGATGATCGGTCAACTTCGGTGGATGAGTTTGGTATTCTGGAGAAGATGTTCCTTGATCGGTTGCTGGACCCGGAAGAGGTGGCTGCGTTTGCCCAGCGGTTGGCCCCGCATCAGCTGGCGGTGACGGCCGATGGGACGACCGTGCTTGATAAGGCGGTTGTGGAGCACAACCTTGTTGCGGCGAGTAAGCTCTACGAGAATATTACTACTGATGCATTGGGAGCGATCTTGGGACTCCAAGGGAGTGGGGATTTTACCGCGGGGGAGAAGGCGGAGGATTATGCCGCGAGGATGGTCGAGCAGGGCAGATTGAAGGGAAGCATTGATCAGATCGCTGGAATCATATACTTTGATTCTGGCAATGCTGCTACAGGACGGCATATCCGGCAGTGGGATGCTGGAGTGCAAGGGTTGGCGGAGGACGTGGAAAGAGTGGCGACTAGCATTACGAATGCGTTCCCGGTGAGCATGGACTGATACCTTGTTGGTCTAGAATGAGCTAACATTTTTTTAGGACTTTGCAGCTGGCCAGGCGGCAGTGCATTGAGGTGCAAAGTTCAATAGACTATGAATCGGATATTAGCTATAGCGACGTCTTTTTGTTTCCTCAGGTGTATGGGCAGTTGCATGAGCAGATTGCATGATTTATTTGGTCATGATCATCATTAACCGTTCATTTTAACACGCGTCTGCTGCAAGCAACTGAAGATAGACAGGCCAGATGCTATAAGCCAGACAGTGGCAGAGATACATGTAGATACCCACACGAGAGTCCAAAGCTATAGAAGCACACCCGTATACTAAGCATGTAAGGCATGCCACGTCGTTCCTATGATGTACGCTGTATGCAGCATGCAGAGTAATCTCATGTGCTGTGTCAGGTAGTACAGCCATGCACAGGAAGACGCCAATCCGCCAAACAGCAGTACCACTGCTATCGAGGCAGTGCGTCGTCTGCACTCAGCTCTGCAGATGAGTGGCTATGCATCATGCTAGATACAACGCATGATGAATCCCACCATTCCAGGAAATGGGACATTCAGATCACCTTCAGAAGCGCAATCTCTGTTGCTGGCGCATATCCGACGCGGAGGTCAGTACTCCAAAAGACACTTCCACAGTCCATTTCATTCACACATCAATCTGCGACAACTTATCCTGCCTGATATCAATATCCGTTCGAACGGTGATATCCAACCAACTTGTTTCCGTCTTCGCACTGGACGACTGCGCCCTATCCCGTGAGGCAATACTCGACGCAACAGCCCCCTCCTCCATGCGATAATATTCATTTTCCACGGCGGGGGACTTCCGGCCCGAAGCCACGAAATGGGAGGTGCTAATATCCGTATTAACCGAATACGGCGCATCATTTCTGTATTTCTTTTGGCTGGGGAGCTTGAATTGCGGGAACAGGCCACGGATCGTAGGGAGACAGGAACAAATTAGCCCGATGGATGGTTCAATATGAGTCCAGAGTGTGGCTTGGTAAACGGTATATGTCATATCGTCTTCGTTGATCCAGAAGAGGACGACGACGCGGAAGATACTGGCGAAGCAGACGAAGGCGCCGAGAGCGAAGACGCCGTTGAGAGCGAGCTTGTCTTGCCATGTTCGATGGAGGTTCCAAATCATGGGGATGGGGAGGGCGAGGATGACGAAGTCCATGATTACGTTGAAGATTTGGTTGACTACGATGAGTTTGTAGCCATCGAGACATTGGCCTTGGATGCTGGTGTCCCAGTAGGCGCTTAGGGGGCGGCATTGGAGGGCGCAGGCGAGGAAGATGGCGGCACCCCAGAGGATTATTAGGGCGTTGATGCCGAAGGAGGTGCGTTGGAAGGTGGGGATGGTGAAGACACGGCGGTAGAAGCAGATGATGGAGACTTTGATGGTGGGGCCGATGAGAAAATAGGTAAATTGGTTGGAGAGGAAGATCTAGGTGGGTGGGTTGGGTTAGTGAGGGGTACGAAGGGGGCCTGGGCTTAGGTGGTTACCTTGTAGAAGTTCATCATTGTCTCTTTGCTGAGGGTTTTTTGGTGGAATCCGTTGCCGCCGATTGTGACCCCTGGGGTGATGGTTAGAGGGTTGGTTGGGGAGGGGGGTTGGATCTGAGAGGAGCTCACAGAGGGATAACTCGATCAGCATAGCGATTAATAGAAGCATGCAAGCAAAGCAGAGATAGTCGTCCATGCCAAAATGTACTTTGCGTTCAAATCGAGCGACGATGCGTAAAATGACTGATAGTAATGAGAGGCCGACCAGAACTGAAACAATCGATATCATTTCAGCTCCTCTCGAGGTAGGAGCCATATTGAGGGATGTATTACTGAAGGCAGTTTGAGAAGAGATAAAAGTGAGTGGAGATGAACGGTTGCGTGGTGGTGGGTGGAGAGATTTCTTGTGATAATGACACCCTCATGATAGACTACATACAAGGGATGTAGTCCATCTGGGGGTGCAAACAATTCAATATCGTGATAGTGGGGATAGAGATGCCAAGGATGTTAATTAAATAAGACAAGATAAACCCCAGATACGAACCAGATGTGAGATATGCAGGCTGGGGAAGAGGACTATGTTGGGGGAAGCAGAACTAGAGGCGAAGGGCTACCCAATATGTACCGAGCAAACCGAGGGCGTGAATACTCCATCATATGAGAGGCAGGGAGACAAAGCGTCTCACCTCCGTATCAGCGTATTACTAGAAGAGGGAGCTCAAAGGACGGTCATCCAACTAGATTATCGTCAAAAATCCTCATTTGCAGGCCCTATATTGTCTGTGAAGCCCACAAGTTGGAATTTTAGGGCATTTGAAACGCACTGGAGACTCACGCACCAAACACGTCCATAGTCTTCGTGACGTATGAAGTAGCATGTGGAGCTGACTGACACAAGAATAGCAAGCACCCACCCTCAGACTAAGCGGACAGAGCGGCCCAGTGGCAAGGGATGAACCACCGTTGGACTTGCAGCCAGTATTTGATAGGACACAGGAGACTGACTCGCAATGGAAGACCCTCGTGGTGGCAGACTGGTGATCGCCATTGCGCTTCAACCTCGGAGAACCAGGATCATCAGCCCTAGCATAGTACCATGTACCAAAGAAAGGTTGGCTTCAACCCATCCTCTGGTCTCTTGATTTCGCGCATAATCGATTCTTGGGGTCCACAGTTCTGGAACTATGGGTCTGATTGTATCAGTTGCGGCAAGCATACATGGATCACCAGAACAACGGCAGCCTGTTTCACTTTCCTTCCCACTGATCCTCGATCTGCTAGTATCCCCCTTGTCCAAGAGATTTAAGTTTCTCGAATATCAAATATAGTGACCCTTATTTTCTTTAACTTAGACATGCTTAGAGCTTCTGGGACTGAAGGATCAATCGCCGAGAACCAGCAGCTATCAATCCTTGACGGCGTGTAGATGGAATTCGACAATGACATCAAATCCGTCGACAATCGCGAGCCCATTCGCACGCACTATTCCATGTGACCCCTCCCAGACGTGGATCAAGCAATGGCCGTTCAAGTCCGGGGTGGGTATGGAATGGAGTCTAACGGGACCTCCGAGGCTCCGACATCCAAGCGGGTGCCCGTACCTCTTCAATCAGGAGATCCTTGGTTTCAGATCCCTCAGGCGGTCAGGCCAGTCGCATCAGAAAATCAGGGAAATGCTTATTTCCACCATCAATCAGAAGATTTTTCTCTCATAATCGGCCGTGGTGCCCCAGCTGCTCCACCACACTGAGTGGATACATCTTCTGCACTACACGGCGCACAACAGCCAGTCATCTAAATAACACGCTGTCGGCCTGTCGTTCCGTTTCTCATTGAGTTTCTCTTTTCGTTCCATGTCCGTAAGCCGAGAGTGCCCTATCTAACCCCCTCAGGACTCCGTAGCCGAACCATGGTTCGATTCGCTTCGCTGATCGACAGCCGTCGGTACCTAAAAGGGCCGAGCATTCCCTAAACCAAACGATCAACCGTATCGACTAGGGAGAAGGGTACGTGGAAGGGCAGCAAGACCGCCTTCCAGAATTTCAGGTCAATCAGCACATGGCTCGTGGTGGTCAAAGTTGCGGTTATAGGGTAGGATCCCCAACAGTACCTTAAAGTTCGTCTGTGAGCAGCCTAATCCAGCAGCATGCATACATGCACGATTTGCGGAGCCTTGTAACTCTAATGCAGCTGTTCGTTAGATAGTCGAAATGAACGGAGTACCCGAAAGGCGATCCTCTTATCGTTCGTCTGGGGATAAGAGTATGACCCCCGTCTAAGTTTGCGGCCCCCCTTCATCACTGTGCCTGACGGTTCACTCGATGTAGTGAGTTTCAGTTTGGCATAGGATGGCTCGACTTTGGGACCGATACTCTGCTCTTGAGTTATGCATTCCGAGAGTTCCGCATTGCAGTGTGGTCGGGGATGGAGAATCGCCACAACCGACGATGCTCCCGCTGAAGTAGACCCGCCATTCCCCGCCGAGTTGGAGGGGGTGGGGACGTGTTTGTATAGTTGGTTATGTTTGTGCAATCATGCTGCCTGACCCTCGAGGCACTATTTTCGATTGGGACCCATCCCTCGGGTTATGTATTCCCTATTAATTCCAATGAATATCCCCTGGCGGAATACCCCTCCTGCGTCTGCCTTGGGGTTCGATCTCGTCAAGAATTGTTCATCCTTGTGTTCCTCTATGTCCATTCTACATCTACAATGGCAACACCAGCCCACCCCACGATAATACCCTTGATCATCAATGGCAAGGAGGAATACACAGAGTCAACCTTTGACGTGATAAGCCCATATATCAACCAAGTTTGTTGGAAAACAGCCTCAGCGTCAGCCCAGGATGCAATTCGCGCAGTCGAGGCAGCAGAGGCAGCTTTCCCCTCCTGGTCGCAAACCAAACCTACTATTCGCCGAAACATCCTGCTGAAGGCAGCCGATATTTTGGAAAGTCGTCTCGAACAGAATTCGGAATACATGCGGACGGAAATGGGCGCCGATGTGGGTGCGTCGCTGCATTTTATCGCTCCACTCGGGATTCGCATGTTGAGGGATATCGCGGGGCGCATCACTTCCATTTGCGGTAGTGTTCCCGTCGTCGACGAGGAGGGACAAAGTGCCATGATTTACAGGGAGCCCATGGGGGTAATTCTCGGGATCGTACCCTGGTATGTCCGATGTTGTCAAGCATGTGAATAACTGACTGACCGAGCAGGAACGCTCCGTACGTATTCGGAGTCCGCTCTGCAGCCTGTGCACTTGCAACGGGAAATACGACGATCCTCAAGTCTTCAGAGCTCGCACCATGCTCGTACTGGGCGCTTGTGCGAGCCTTCGAAGATGCAGGGCTACCGGCTGGTTGTCTCAATCTGGTTTCTTGTGCCCCCCAAGATGCCCCCGAGGTGGTTAATGCCATGATTGAGCACCCGGCTGTGCGCAAAATCAACTTCACGGGCAGCACAGCTGTAGGCAGAAAGATTGCTGCAGCATGTGGTCAGAATCTAAAGCCGTGCTTGATGGAATTGGGAGGCAAGAACAGCGCTATTGTATGCGCGGACGCTAACATTGATACTGCCGTGAAGGGAGTTCTAGCAGGCGCATATTTAAATGTAAGTGGCTTATTAATGTGCCCTTTGTCATATTCAAGTTCTTGTTTAGTAACTCTTGTTCTGCAGTCGGGTCAGATTTGCATGTCTACGGATCGCATTCTTGTTCACTCCGCCATTGCACCCGTCTTCGTTGATGCACTTAAGAAAGCGCTCGGCTCCAATTTTGATCCTTCATCCCAGCCTCCAACATTGGTCAATATACGCTCAAAATCACGGGTCACTGACATTGTTAAGGATGCACTAGCAGGTGGCGCCCACTTGATCCACGGTTCAGTGGATCAGGACTCCGCTGAAGCAGACAATAGTGTTCGGATGGTGCCTGTGCTCCTTGGGGGAGTCACTGAAAACATGAGAGTTTGGCAAGAAGAGGCTTTCGCCTCGCTAGCAGCATGTATGGTCGTCAACAGCGATGATGAGGCCATTCGGCTCGCAAACGGTAGTGGCTATGGCTTATCCGCAGCGGTTTTTACAGAGGATTTGCGGAAGGGGTTGGCAATGGCACGAAAGATCCAGTCAGGGTAAGACGTCATCCTCCCTTATAGCTTTTGAGAACTGGGGACTAATGAGAATCTTCGCAGTGCTGTTCACATTAATAGTATGACTGTTCATGACGAACCTGCCTTACCGCACGGGGGAGTCAAGAACAGTGGATGGGGTCGTTTCAATTCATCCCACGGATTGGATGAGTTCCTAGTTACTAAAAGTGTGACATGGATGGATTGATCTTGTAGGCGGTTCCCCGGCAGGGGATCCTCTGCGGAGTGGCTCTGGGATCAGGAAAAAATGGCATGTAGGACCGGATCCTATCAACTCAGGGTTACATGATGTTATAGGAGCGATACAGTTATCCAGATAGACCAGTATACCTAGAATTAGAAGTTAGAATTTATCAAATAATATGAAACGAATCTCCAAAGAACTGTCTCAGTCACACTACCTAGAAAGAGTACAATCCCCCCCCCACTATCTTCACTCGCCTCTTTACCCTCATCATAAGCAAAATCCTTCACACCAGACATCCCTGGCATAATGGATGATCCTGTCTCCGCACAATCCTTCTTAACCTCCGGCGAAATATACTTCTGCAGATTCGTGAAAGCCCCACCCAGCGTAATACTCAGCCCATGCAATCCCTTCATCCCATACAACCGCTCCACATAATCCGCCATGTGAATCTGCGCCAACTTACTCTGCCCATAAGCCACACCCTGACGATAAGCACCCTCCTTGACTAGTTTCAAATCATCAAACTGTATCTCCGATGTATGGTGACTACTACTGGACACGTTAACGAGCCACTGGAACTCAGCGGAAGAGGCACGGAGCATAGTTGCATCTCTCAGTATTCAGGAAGCAGGAAATGGGTGAGTTAGTGGTTGTTAGGTGGAGTTCGAATCGGTCTAGTGATTTCTTGTGGGTGGGGGATTTACATTATGCTTGCGTTGCATATTAGGACGTTTGAGGTAGGAAAGTGTGAGAGGAATGTGGTGGCTGCTGCGCGGACGGAGACAAATGAGCTTTGCCAGTCATTGGCTGCAGAAGCCTGTTCGTCTGCTATTGTTGCTGGCAGTAACGTGATCTTCACCCCAACAATGACAGCTAGTCTATCCGACAACATGGTACTTTCCCCTAGTGGGATTTGCCGAACCTTTGATGCGAATGCTGATGGATATGGATGAGGTGAAGCGATCAACGTCGTGTACCTCAAGCGTCTCGATAACGCGGTACAGGCAAATGACCCGATCAGGGCAGTCATTCGATCGACTGCTGTGAACTTCGATGGGAACACGGCAAACATAACTGCTCCATCGGTCCGCTCGCAAGAGAGCCTGATTAGGAGCGCATACTAGCGGGCTGGTATTGATGATCCCTCGGAGACTGCTTTCGTGGAATGTCACGGTACTGCAACAGTTGCAGGTGATGCGGTCGAGACAACAGCAGTTGCAAACTGTTTCAAACCCAAGGGAGTGGTTATTGGTGCGGTAAGCAACACTCGGCATGTTAGAAGCTCAGTTGCTGAACCAACCAGGTAAAACCCAACTTTGGTCATTCGGAGGGTGCGTCAGGTATTACCAGTCTTATAAAAGCTATACTGTCTCTTGAGCGCTCAACGATTCCTCCGAATGCACGCGTTGAGTCCTTAAGCCCACGGATCCTTGAGTCCGGATTAACAGTGCCTTTGGAACCCATAGTTAGGCTTGCTAATCGACGACTAAGGGTTAGTATAAATGGGTTTGGCGTAGGTGGCGCAAACGCCCATGTCATATTGGACTCCGCGTCGGAATTCTCTCCCAATCATGATGACCGGCAGTCCTTGGACTCACCAGAAGGCAACAAGCTCCTTGTTGTTTCGGCGCGCGACTCAAAGAGTTTGCAGAGCCGTATTCAGCAGGTAAGCGACTATGCAAATAACAACCCTGGTAAACTTCATAATCTCGCCTTTACCCTCGGAGTAAGAAGAGAGCATTTACCACACCGCGCAGTGTGTGTGACCTCTTCGAAGACTACGATCGACAACTCCATGTTCCAGAAATCTCATGCTCAAACCTTGCCTCAGCTTTCGTTCGTATTTACTGGGCAAGGGTCTCAATGGGCAGGCATGGAGAAGGGACTTCTAGAAACGTATGACAGCTTTCGGGCAAATATTATGAGACTCGAGGAGCGCCTCAAAACTGTTGAAGAACCACCAGCATGGTCTCTTCGAGGTAAATCCCCTTTACCATGGTAGATATGAATAAGCCGCTTACAGTCTTTGGAAGAGGAACTGGGCCGAGAATTCGAGTCGCGCGTTAACGAAGCGGAACTCTGTCAGCCACTTTGCACTGCAGTGCAGGTTGGGCTTGTCAATCTCCTTGCTTCATGGGGAGTCAAACCGGATACTGTAGTTGGACATTCCAGCGGTGAAATCGCAGCAGCTTACGCAGCAGGCGCTTTTCCGGAGAGTTAGGTCATCATACTCGCCTACTATCGCGGTAAACATGCCAAATTTCAAACAGGGCTGGGCGAGATGGCAAGTGTTGGCCTCTCCAGTGATGATATAGCTCCGTATCTTATTGATGGGGTGGCAATTGCCTGCAAGAATAGCCCAACGAGCGTTACTATTTTGGGAGAAAAGAGCAAAATTGACCTGATAGTGAAGAAGATTAGGGAGGAACTTCCTGATATCTTTTGCAAGAGACTGGGCTTAGGAGTTGCTTATCATTCCCGTGAGTGACCATTGAATTATATTGCAACGGACTGATTCTCATGCCTCATAGAATATATGAAGACTGTGGGGCCTCTCTATGAGGCCTCAATCTCAAGGTACTCGCAAATCAACCATCAAATGTCGCCAATGTTTTCTAGTGTCACTGCGGGAAAGATTTTAGATCCTCGGGAGCTTGATGCTGCCTACTGGAGACGCAATCTCGAGTCCCCTGTTCTCTTCACAGATGCAGTGAGCAACCTCTTAGGCAACAACAATCATCACATATTTATTGAGGTTGGACCGCATTCTGCGCTATCGGGGCCTTTGAAACAGATATTCAAATGTCAAGGCCTAAAGCCAAATCCGCTCTACATGCCTACACTTGTTCGTTACAACACTAGTTGTGAAACACTGCTCTTATCCGCGCTAGGTTTAATCCAGATCAATGGTGCCTATGTGAACCTGATCTCAGTGAACGGAAAAGTCCGCCATTTAACAGATCTTCCGCCGTATCCATGGCAACATGGGGTGCGATACTGGAACGAAAGCCGCCTAGTAAGGGATTGGAGATTGAATGGAATGCCATCTCATGCTGCTCGGTTCACGTTGTCCCGAATCTACGGACCTGGCACCCTCGTGGAGAAATATCCTGAGCTCGGGAAGTGTCGCCTGGCTTTCTGAACATGTGCTCCGAGGTCAAGTAGTGTTCCCTGCAGCTGGGTGCATAACAATGGCAGGTGGAGCAATTCAACAGGTCACCTCGAAGACCGAGGGCTATACAGTCAGGAACGTTCTATTCAAAATCCCTCTAGTCATAGGAGATTCTGGTACAGTGGAGGTTATTACGACTCTACGGCCAAATGAGGTAAACGATTTAATGAATTCAGAGTGGTTTACATTTTCCATAGCAAGTTACAGCAGCAATGACTGGACCGAGAATTGCAGCGGTCACATTCGAGCTGGAGCTGATGATCAAGGTAACCATGTGCAAGTGGAGCGTTACGCGCGTCGCGTATCCTCCGAGAAGTGGTACAGTGCTCTGTTTGATCGTGGCCTTTCTTATGGGACGCAGTTTTGTGGTCTACACAATATCTCTGCCGACCCCTTGGGCGGAAGTGCCTCGGCCAGTGTGAATAGAGTAGAGCAACACGAGAGCCCTTACCTGATTCATCCTACCATGATCGACCAATGTCTTCAGCTCATTAGTGTTGCAGGTGCAGCCGGCATATCTCGGCGCATAATAAAGAATGCAATCCCTGCTTCGGTCGAGCGAATGTCCATTAGAAGGGGTGGTGACCATATGGAGGCTGGTGTGTCTGCCAAACAGGAATCCGGCAACTACGTGACAGCAGATGCAACTGTTGTGTTTGATGGCAAAGTAGTGCTTTCCATGAAGCGCGGGATGCTCTTCTCAATGGATGAACAGGTGAAAGCAGACTCCATCCCACTATTGGCTCAGATGCAGTGGAGGCCTGCCATTGACTTCCAGCAACCCCAGTCGCTACTCCCACAGACTGAGCAGTCTGCGGCCCAGGTCGGAGCCCTATGCATAACGAAGAAGTTAGCGTTTCTTTATATCTTACGAACAGCCGACACTATCAAGGATATGCATCCAGAGGCAACACATCTAGCCAAATGGAAAAGCTGGATTTTAGCTGAAGGGGCTAGGATTCTGAGCGATAGCCAGATATTAGGCTTCGACTGTGAGAAATGGATGGGAATGTCAAGTGCAGAAAAGGGAGCCATTGTCGAATCCTTGAGCTCTAGCCTGGCTACTGAGGAGGGCGACGGAAGTATAATTGCAGCCGTATGCATGGATCAAATCTATGCCAACTGCCAGGGCATCATGTCTAACCAGGTGTCTCCGCTGGAGCTCCTTATGGATGACAATCTGCTGGGCCGTTATTACGCTCACGGCCAAAAGTACGCTAACTGGGACGTTTTCCTGACTCTTCTATGTCATTCGAAGCCAACCTTACGCATCCTCGAAATCGGAGGGGGCACTGGAGCTGCCACCATGGCCGCACTACCATCTTTATACGTATCAGGGATACCTATGTATGCCAGATATGTATTCACTGATATAGCCCCCGGCTTCCTCGCGTCAGCCCGCAGTAGGTTTGGGCGTTACCGAAACAAAGAATACAAAGTCCTCGACATTTGTTGTGATCCACTTGAGCAAGGCTTCGTAGCTAACGAATTTGATCTTGTCATCACATCCAATGTTAGGCATGCCAGTAGTGTGATTTCATTCTAGAATTGCTAACCTATCATCCAGATCCTCCACGCAACCCCGATATTAAAGCACTCTCTTGATAATGTCCGGAAGCTGCTCGCCCCCGATGGACATTTATTGCTCCATGAGTTACACTCAGGTATGAACTCCTTAGCAATTTCCAGCCTCGAGACTGATAACTGAACACTGGATGGTAGATCTCAGATGCACTGACTACATAATGGTGGGCTCCCAGAATATGACTTGTTATTGCAAACGCAGACCTTCGAACTCATCATATACTAGGGAACATTGCCTGGATGGTGGGTGGGGGGGAAAGACGGACGTGCAGACAAGCCTTACGTTAGCCCGGAGAGATGGCACCAGGAGCTACAGTCTGCTGGCTTCGCAGGGACTGAGGCGATGTGCTATGACTTCGATGCGCCCTACCGATCTTGTGCCACCATGATTTCAAGTCCAGTTACCAGGCCAAAGATAAGGCCAACAGTTTCGTTGCTAGTATCTGATACCGGGTCCCGAAGCACCTGGGCGAATGCTGTTTATGCCAGGCTCACAGACTTAGGGCATACGGTGGGATGGACAACTTTAGCCAATCCGCCTAGTGAGACGGAGTGCATAATCTGCTTACTGGACCTAGAGAGCCCGTTCCTTTATGAGCTGTCTGAACAAAAATACCATGCCCTGAGAGATTATCTAGTGCAGGTTAGTCGATGCCTTGTGCTATGGGTTACAAAACGCACGCAAGTCCTTTGCCAAGACCCGATTTTTGGCCTGGCACCGGGATTCGTACGATCTTTCAGGCAGGAATTGATGATCGATTTCTGCATACTTGAGGTCGAATCATTTGACCCAGGGGCAACAGAAGCTGTTGGAAGTGTACTCCAAAAGATCAATCAATCCAGAGCGACATCAGACCAACATCTGGATTACGAGTTTGTCTTATGCGAGGGCACTATCTACACTACTCGGTGTTATTGGGCACTAGGGAGTGGAACCGATATACCAGAGCCAAAGTTAGAGCTCCCTAAATGATTGCATGTTCGCAAGAGTGGCCGACTTGACAGTCTGAGGTGGCTGGAATGTCAGGAACAGGGCCTAGGTGAGGGTGATGTCGAGGTTGACATCCACTATATTGGTTTGAATTTCAGGGTCGGTACTTCTCAGTCTGCATCAATGCCAACTAATGACTCACTTTTGACATAGGATGTTCTGGTAGCAATGGGCTTTGTCGGCGACATAGATCAGCTGGGCGTGGAAGGAAGTGGAACGGTTCGGCGAGTTGGTAGACATGTCACCGATCTCGTCGTCGGGGAACAGGTGTTGGTTTTGGGCCCAGGAATATTCGATACTCGGTTTATCGTCGATCAACAACGCTGTAGGAAACTTGACAAGGGTTTGTCCTTGGAGGATGCAGCAAACATGGCGCTTGTGTACATGACGGCAGTGTATTCGTTGGTCTATGTCGGACAGATCAAGAAGGGTCAGGTACGTCTCTTTTGATCTCAGATGATACAGTTGACTGATCGCCGCACGTAGACTGTCCTCATTCACTCTGCATGTGGCGGATTCGGTATGGCCGCCATTCAAGTATGCAGGCTACTTGGTGCAGAGGTGCGCGAAAGGGAACCCTCTGCTCCTTGTGATACTTTGTTAACCATTGCAAACAGATCTTTGCAACAGTAGGGAACCAGACTAAAAAGGACCACCTCATCCATGAATTCGACATTCCTCCTGATCACATCTTCGATTCTCGAAGCGCAAGCTTTCTTCAGTCCTTGATGGAAGCGACGGGCGGACATTGGCGATTGCGATTGACTCTCTTGCCTCCATCGAGATCAAGAGCTGGGTACGGCGCAACCTGGGACTTGAAGTCAGTATACCTGACATTGTCAAGTCACGCACTGTTGGAGGGCTGGCGCAATTGGCTGTAGATCGTTTGAAGGCTCATTTCAAGGCGCGGATGGAGGGCATGGATGGTGCACATGAAGGGGTTGCTGCAGAAGTTCCTAACTGAACCTTGATTTATGCAGATCAGCAAGTTCTCGGTGCTGCTACATCTCTATTTAATCACGAATGTGTAGCTAGACAACGGTACACTCGAACTTAATACGAGACAATCATCTCATTCTCTTCCCACTGTTCTTAACAAACTCATACCCTATACCCCATACCCCAAGAGCAACCTACTCACAAATCCCACCCCCCACCAAAACCACCCCAACCAAGACTAACCATCGGCAAAACCGCACCCCATCCCCGAACACCTCCCCACAGCTCAAAAGACAAAATTCTACTCCATACACCGATCAGGTCAGATACGAAGGAATCCCTCGGGCTATCTCCTCCCGAGAACTGCCTGCCCCCTTCCCCATCAATGGTACTTACTACGTACTGACCGGTATACACACACACACACACACACACACCTTGCCTAACACAATCCAATCCCTTTTAACTAATACATCTGCACTCCGCCCACATAAACCCCACCCTAAAGCAAAACTTCAAGCCTAAAGCTAGGAAGGGGGAAGGGAATCGAATCAGACAGACGGCAATAGCCCGGGCCCTTTCCTCTGGACCCAAAAAGGCAATTTCAATTAACGACCATGCTACGTCATTGGTGCATTTCGGAATTCATTATCTGGATGTTGATTGGTGGATTGGGGAAATTAGTTGCCGGGTCAGGTGATTGATCGGCACTATGGGGACTTGTGGTAACGCCAGATATTTAGAGTGGAAGGGTTGGTTGTAGGTATGTATGTATGTATACGTAAATATCTAGATGACGTGTGAAGAAAAATGAGTTGTGAGTGAGTTTAGGGGGGGGGTGGGGTTAATTAAGAGTGTGGTTTAAGTAGGTATCTATGGGTTCAGGGTTGATTCTAGGCTCGGTGCAGGTGGGTTGGGGAAGGGTAGGGAGTTAGTTGTATGATGGGTTTCGGTCCGAGGTACAGAGTAAGTAGGTAGTAAGATGTGGGACATTATTCCCCAGGTCTACTACGGAAGTACTGTACGTCTAGGTAGTACTTAGGTTCTTTCAGTGGTTTTCTGGTTTGTATGGGGTAAGGTGATTACTGTGACATTACGCCACTAGGGGGGCTGATACGGTATGGGATTTCTTGTGCTTTCTAATTTTGACCTGTAAATACGATCATTGGAGTGTATTCTACTCTTATATATATATATATATATATGTCTGAGGGGTTACCCACTGGATAGGCATAGTATCGATCATCTTCAGAGAGCTCAAAATTCAGACGATTCGAATCCGGGGGAGGGTTGAAAGGGCCGAGCATGACGTGCCGGCTGACTTAAGCCTGCAATGTCATTTGCTGCTGCTGCTGCTGGGCGGGCATGTGAAAGGGCCGCCGGGCGTCGTCCATGTCATGGGAGGAGCCAGGACTTGCTCTGATGACGTTCTGCATGTGATGGTCCCTGGTTTTGTTGAAGTATTCTATCCTTGTACTCACGTAGTTGAGAAGGGATGGCGGTTACCTGTAGGGTAGAATCCTGTACTACGTTAGATGTTAGTACCCTCCGGATAACTCCAGACATGGCAGACCCATCCAGCACAGGCCAGACCAGACCCATCGAATCCACCGACAAAGACAACATCTTGAAAGGGTGAAAACGAAAGAAACCGTCATACCGGACCCAGGTCGGACCGGGTCAGCGAACGGTAATCGTACGGTACATACCAGATGAGGGAAGGGGATGAGCCTCGGCCGAGTGAGCGACTCCCCCGTCGGCTTCTGAACGCTTTCTCCCCCGGATCGTCTGCTGCTTAAAGATCTATCTTTCCTGCCTGCTTTTTAACTCTCTCTCTCCCTTTCTGTGTTTAGCTCTGATTTCTCTTCCATCTTCTCGCCATCCCTCTGACTCCCCTCTTATTCCCTATCTCGCCTCCACCATGGCAACCGCCCCTAGAGTGATCGTTGTCGGCGGTGGACGTAAGTGGTCTTCACCGCAAGGAAACAGCTTTCCCCGCATTGCTTACCATTGCCTCGTCGCTCAGTGTCCGGGCTTAGTGCCGCCCACACCGTCTACCTCAACGGCGGAAATGTCGTCGTTCTAGACAAGCAGGGTATGTTTGAGCCCCCCGTTCTGCCAATTTATATTCGCATCATGGTTATTGCTCGAATCCCCTTAGAAACTGACCAAAACAGCCTTCTTCGGTGGCAACTCCACCAAGGCTACGTCCGGTATTAACGGCGCCCTGACGCGCACCCAGGTCGACCTGGGCATCGCCGACAGCGTCAAGACTTTCTACGATGATACCCTCAAATCCGCCAGAGATAAGGCGCGTCCCGATCTGATCAAGGTCCTCACATACAAGTCCGCTGCTGCCGTCGAGTGGTTGCAGGATGTTTTCAACCTCGACCTCACCCTTGTTTCCCGGCTCGGGTGAGTTTCTTATTCTGAGTGTCAAGATGACTCTGGAAACCCGTACTAATTCAAGCAGCGGTCACTCCCAGCCCCGTACGCATCGTGGTCACGATGCCAAGTTCCCCGGCATGGCCATCACATACGCCCTCATGCAACGGTTAGAAGAGCTCACTGATGCTGAGCCCGACCGTGTTCAGATCCTCAAGAAGGCTCGCGTGACCTCCATCAACAAGTCCGGAAACAATGTCACTGGTGTGACCTACGAGTACAATGGCGAGACTCATACCGCGGAAGGTGTTGTCGTTCTGGCCACTGGTGGCTACGCCGCTGACTTCGGCGACGGCTCCCTTCTGAAGCAGCACCGCCCCGACACCTTCGGTCTGTCCAGCACCAACGGCACTCATGCCACCGGTGATGGCCAGAAGATGCTGATGGAGATTGGTGCCAACGGCATCGACATGGATAAGGTCCAGGTGCACCCCACGGGTCTCGTGGACCCCAAGGACCCGACCGCCAAGTTCAAATTCCTGGCTGCCGAAGCCCTGCGTGGTGAGGGTGGTTTGCTCCTCAACTCGGACGGTCAGCGGTTCTCGGACGAGCTGGGCCACCGTGACTACGTCTCGGGACAGATGTGGAAGGAGAAGGAGAAGGGCAAGTGGCCCATCCGCCTTGTGCTCAACAGCAAGGCGTCCAATGTCCTTGACTTCCACACTCGCCACTACTCTGGCCGTGGTCTGATGAAGAAGATGACTGGCAAGGAGCTGGCCAAGGAGATCGGTTGCGGTGAAGCAGCCCTCCAGAAGACCTTTGACGACTACAACCTCATCGCCGACGGCAAGAAGAAGGACCCCTGGAACAAGCGTTTCTTCCACAATCTGCCTTTCAGCATCGACGACACCTTCCACGTGGCTCTGATGGAGCCTGTTCTGCACTTCACCATGGGTGGTATCGAGATCAACGAGCACGCCGAGGTTCTCAACTCGGAGAAGCAGCCATTCGATGGTCTCTACGCTTGTGGTGAGCTTGCTGGAGGTGTGCACGGTGCCAACCGTCTGGGCGGCTCTTCCCTGCTGGGCTGTGTCGTATATGGCCGGGTTGCGGGTGACCGCGCTAGCCAGTACCTCTTCCAGAAGCTGCTCTCTGGCGGTGCCTCCACCGCTGCACAGCGACTGGGCCAGATTTCCCTGCACATCGACCCGGCCACTCCGGGTAAGATCTCTGTTGAATGGAACGGAGCCGGTGGTGGTCAGGTCGCTGCAGGTGCCGGAACTCCCGCTGCCTCGGCCCAGCCCGCCAAATCGGCCGCAACCCCCGCAGGTGCCGCTGAAACGGCTAAGCCGAAGGAGCCCGCCAAATTCTCGATCCCTGAGAAGGAGTACTCAATGGAGGAGGTTGCCAAGCACAACAAGAAGGAAGATCTATGGATTGTAGTCAAGGGTGTCGTGTTGGATGTGACCAATTGGCTGGACGAGCACCCGGGTGGTGCTAACGCCCTCTTCAACTTCATGGGCCGCGATGCCACAGAAGGTATGTACTGCTTCTCCGCTGCCGATGTCGAACCATTCTTACCAAATTCTCAGAATTCGCGATGCTCCATGACGACGAGGTCATCCCCAAGTACGCTGCCCACATTGTCATCGGCCGTGTCAAAGGTCAGACCCCTAGCCTGGAGCTGTAAAAACACGACATAGAACGAAGATATATCGGTTGGAAAGAGAAAACAACCATGCACCCATTTTGACACATACCCATTTTTGTTGATTTCCTGTTGAGCATGTCTATGGTGATGACGATTTCAGGACTACGGTTTCGCGTCCTTCATGTTCTGTTTCCAGTATGTAAGATACAATTTATTCCAATTGTTCTTAGACAAATCAAGGAATTGTAAATCCATGCTATTCTCGTCGTGGTCGCAGCAAATGGCTGTTCCATCCGCTGCAGTAAATGTTCGAAGCCAGTATACATAGAAGGGAAGTATATAAGTATCCTATCAAGGGAAACCGATTTGATCCGACCGTACCGACGATTATGATATGACAGCCAAGTCCTCGGTAAGCCGGCTCATTGCTGCATATGCTTTAGTATCATCTTCAGCCGTCGTACAGCAGGCCCCTCCTCTACTCTTCCGGTGTCCTTATTGGATTCCATCTCCTTGGCGGCAGCCTCCAATGTAGGGCGCAGGTAGCCCCAGACTTCATCATGGTATCGCTCCTCGACAGCAAGCCAATCCGCCGCGCCGGGTAGACCGGTCAAAACGGTATCTCGCAGTGTGGCTGCATCTGAGTTAGCTCCGGGTGGGACCATGTCAAGAAAATCACCGATATCTGGGACCAGGCTAATGGATGTAAGTTTATTGGCGGATGTATCTTGGGGGGAAAGTGTTGCGGACGCAGCTGGGGGTGTAAGACGACGGAAGGACTCGATCATTTGTATTTCTGTGGGTGTAAGTTGCACAGGTGACAATTCGGTCTCAACAATTTCAGCAGGCTCGTCGGCTGTAGGGGGGAACTCTGGATCGAAGCTATGATCGGAGAGAAGGGATACAACGGCGTCGCCGTCGGAGGAGAGGAGAAATGGTTGTTCGGGCAAAGCCCTTTTCTCGGATGTGACAGGGTCGGTAGAATCGCTGTCGGTCGCTCGTCCCTTGCCCTTGCCCTTGCCCTTGGAAGTATCCGCGTTTAGACCTGCGATGGAGCCGTCGTTGTTGCTGCCGAAGGATTCCCCGCCGTAAGTACGTTGGAATTCATCTTCTGTAAGCGGAGGGAGATCGAATCCCCCGGGTCGTGCGGTGGATGATGACCGGAACGTTTCGGCAGGGGTAGATATCGAAGACTCTCGAGTCGAAGAGGAGGCAGAGGTAGAGCTTTCCCTATACTGCTGGCCCGCTGCTAGTGCCGAGTGGGACGATGAATTTTCGGTCTTACCGCTGTTGGCCAGCAATTGGGCGGAATCTGCTGACGAGCCAGGGGCGGAGAAGACATTCCTCGCGAGTCCCGAAGCTGAGTTCTGGATCCGACTGGCCAGAGAAGGGCTGTTTGGGTGTTCATTGGCACCTGGGGAGGAATTGGCGTCGTTGCGGTGTGTGTTTGCGGGCTTGTCGTCACTGCCCCGCTTCTCGTTGTTGGACATGGTCTGTCGCGGGCGGGGGAGTGTCGGTGCTGCCAGTCGTAGTAGGAGGACCAGGTCGCGAGCAACGGCGACGGAGCAAACAATCCGAATGAGCTGATAGAATAATCATGCATGGGGTAAATCAGAAAGCTAAATCATTTAGTCACCTTTCATGGAAGATATTGGGTTAGTGCTCGGTCCAAGGGAGTCGGGATTAGTAGGAAGAAGTGCATGTGCATGTGAAGAGCCTCAGGCCAGAACAATGCGGGAGTCCTGAGATTCCAGGCAGCGCGGCACACGATGAAACAGATCTGAATGGGGAGATGCTGGGCCGCGAAGAATAAGAATCATTCTAATCGCGTCTCTGGTTCCTTGTTCCTTGATGGATGGTTCGGACCGGAATCCAAGGGGCCCCTCCATCCTTCGTTAGTTTCATAGTGTATGGTTGGTTGTTTGTTGTTATGCGAACGTCTGCAGAATCAAGAGACAAGGCAACCCAACCATCAGAGCTATGGTGCCTGAGCAGAAGGAAGACCAGCTCGGGGGCATCCTCCCCACGAGCATCTTTCACGGAGAAGCCTGGCATGCATACTACAATGGCTGCGGCGAGTGAGCAGAACAACAAGGGAGAGTTGCAATGGAGGGGACAGTGGTTGATGTCAGCGCCCGGCCGAGTTAAGTTGGGTTGTTGCTGCGTGTGGGTTTACGGGCAGCCACTGCTCCCCACCACCGACAGACGGGTCTTGCCAAACCACCGCCTCACCTCAACCACCACCACCACCATCCACCTCCTCCTCCTCCTCCACCACTCCTCCATCTCGCTCCATCATCGTCATCCTCTCCCTCCCACTTCCCGCCTCGCCAACTCCCCCCTCCCCCTCCTTCTTTCTACCCTTCAACCGACCGTCGTCTCTTCGTACGGCTGGTCTGTGCTTGTCCTTGTGTTTTCCATTTATTCTTAGACACTAGCACCACACCCACACTGTTAAATCTCCAGAGAGAAGGGTGTTCCCAAAACCAAAGTTAAAAAGGAAAAACACCAAAAAACAAAATTCCTCCCCACCCAGTCACCCTTCCCGTCTGGCCTGATCAGCTCTGGCTGTCAATCATTCGTCTCCATCGGCCTGCAAGTGACTCAGCTCGGTCTTCTGCCTCTCACGTTCCTGTTGGACGTCGCGGCCCTGCTTCCTTCCTCACCTCCCCGCCTCTGCCATTCCCTAGTCGGACACTCCCAACCCTCCTTATCTCCACGTGAGGTCCATTCCTATCACGAATATCGTCGCCTGTCCGTCGTGGTTCTCATCGCTACCCCTCCTCTTTTCGCCTTGAACGAACTAGACCGTCCAGTGAAAAGTTCTCCAGCTCGAATCCTCGCAGCACGAGACCGGTATCCGCAGACCCCGCCTGGCCGTCGCAAGCGAGCTTCTCGATTTGTGGCTCCTAGAATCTTCCTTTTCCGGTCGCTGATAGACAACCCGGCCCAGGGTGGATTTGAAAGAAAATGGTAGACAGGGAGCCAGGTACACCTACCTGGAAGTTCACGCAGTGAGTAAAATCCCTTGAAGCTCTGTGTGGTAGCCATGCCAGCTATTTATGGTGGATGCGCCAGCTTGTGATTTTTGTCGTGCTTGTGACTACTTTTGGGCTAGGAGCGGGGTCGCGTTGGCAGTTTCTTGGGGACTCTTGTTTCCGCATTTGAACCACAATGGCATATTCATGGTAATCACACCATACTAATTAATGTAACTAGATGCTTTGGTGACAAAGGAGATGTGGAGGACATTACAGAAGGTATGTTCCGCCGCCCTTGAGTCCTAAACCTAGAGCTCTCTGAGTATCACTCTCTAGCGGCACGGTGACACCTGACTTTTGGCTGACATTGCATGCTCTCCAGCGGACATCATTTCAACCGTTGAGTTTGACCACACCGGAAACTACCTAGCAACGGGAGATAAGGGAGGACGAGTGGTTTTATTTGAGCGGAATGAAACCGTACCAATGCCCTCGCCTTTTATGTGTTATCAGGACTGGGGTGTCTAACAGTGTATAGAAAAAAACCTGCGAGTACAAATTTCACACCGAATTCCAATCCCACGAGCCGGAGTTCGATTATCTCAAATCTTTGGAGATCGAAGAAAAAATCAACAAAATCAAGTGGTGCAGACGGCAAAATGCGTCCCACTTTCTTCTTTCTACTAATGACAAGACGATAAAGCTCTGGAAAGTTTTTGATAAGTCATTGAAGGTTGTTGCAGAGAACAACCTCTCGAGCGAGCTGACCCCTGCGGGTGTCGGTGGTGGAGGGGCTCCCCGTGCGCCCCGTATAGCGTTCAAGGATCCATCCATGCTGAAGCTCCCACGAATGACGCATCATGATACCGTTGTGGCGGCCGTGCCTCGGAGGACCTACGCCAACGCGCATGCGTACCACATTAACAGCATTTCCGTCAATAGCGACGGGGAAACGTTCATAAGCAGCGACGATCTCCGGATCAACCTTTGGAACCTTAATATCCAAGATCAAAGTTTTAATATTGTGGACATCAAACCTGCGAACATGGAGGAGCTCACAGAAGTCATCACAGCTGCTGAATTTCATCCGCAAAGTTGCAACTGGTTCATGTATGCCAGTTCAAAGGGCACAATCAAGCTTGCCGATATGCGGCAGCGAGCATTGTGCGATGAACACTCAAAGCGTATGTGATCTTCTCTAGTCATTGTTTGCCTGCAGGAGCTATATACTAATACTACTGCCCTACTCTAGTCTTCGAGCAAGAAGAAGATGCATCGTCCCGTTCCTTCTTTTCAGAAATTATATCATCGATTTCTGACGTGCGCTTCTCCCACGACGGTCGCTACATTGTGTCAAGAGATTACTTGACCGTCAAAATCTGGGATGTCAACATGGAGAAACAGCCTGTTAAGACAATTCCCATCCACGAGCATTTGCGGCCGCGCTTGTGTGACACATACGAGAACGATAGCATCTTTGATAAATTTGAGGTCGTTTTCTCTGGCGATGCAGAAAATGTGATGACGGGAAGTTACAACAACAACTTCATGATCTACCCCACCGATGCTAGCAAGGAAACGGAGATAGTACTGCAGGCGGACAAGTCTGCTTTCAAGGCGAAGAAGGTTGGCGTTCCAACGCCGATGAACAAGGGTGCCAACGGAAAGAAGAATGGCTCCAGAGCTGGCAGCCCTGCTGGTCCTGGTGGAAGAATGAAGAAGGAGACGGATGCCGATCAAATCGATTTCAATAAGAAGATTCTGCACATGAGCTGGCATCCTTATGAGGATAGCATTGCTATTGCTGCTACGAATAACGTGAGTCTCCCCCTTTATCGACTATCCGGACGATCCGTAACTGACCTTGAGGGGTGTACAGCTGTTTGTCTTTTCTGCATTGTAAGTATGTGACAAAATGGCCATAATTATTAATGGACAGGAATGTCAGGATGTGAATCAAAGATGGGGCAGATATAAGACAATTAAGGTTCCTAGCAGCAGCAGTCGCAAATCCAAAATCAAGTTGCCAGTTCCAGTTTAGCACGCTTTTTTGCCCCGTTCTGTTGGAGTTTGGTTGTGCAGTCCTTCGTCGTTCATCCGTTTTTCTTTAGCCGTCTTCCATCCACCTCCGGACGAGGTGTCCATTCTACCCTGTCTATTGCAATGAACACGGTAATGTTCGATGATCATTTGGGGGGGCGTTTAGTGGGAACCGATAGAGAAAGACTACGTGGGACCTCCAGAGGGTGTCTTGTCCTTTTGCTGCCCGATGCCTGTTCAATGGATGTGCATGTCTATGCCGCCCGGGGGGAGGCGCCGGGCTCTTCTGCTGTTTATGGCACCTCCGCTGCGACTAGAGCAACTGACTTGAGATAGCTCGGAAGGATGGTGGTGTCTACCTAGTATCACTGAGTAGATAATGAACCTATGGGAGTTTTAACGATACTATCCAGGTTTTCTGGTTTTAGTAGTTATTATTATCTTAGTAGCAGAGATATATATGTTCTGCGCCCATCCCAAGCTCGCCCTCCCGCTAAGGAGAACTAGATTGAAATGTAGGGTTAGTGAATAGGTGTCAAAAAATATTACCGATCATAAGCAGTGCAAGGAACATAACAGACCGATATCTGGCGCGGTGAAGGTGCCAGAGTAGTATTGAAGTCAGTACCGATGGTTCAACTCGGACCGTCTCCTGGCCGGCTGTGAGACCGACCCAGTCAATGACGTCGGGCCAATCCCACGGGGCTGCGTCATTCCCCCAGCCAATCAGTATGCAGTGACTGCCGCGGCCGGAAGATTGTCCTTCCGAGAGGCGGCACTATGCGGGAAAGGGGTTAGTGCCGTCAAAGGCCCTCTCCGCCTTCTGTCGGGAGACCATCCGTGATCGGTTGCGCGCAAACCATCATCACCGACTTGATCTGCTGCTCGCTGGCTAATCAGGTCTTTTCTCACTTCCGCCTTTTTCTTGTGACCCTGATCTCCTCTCCGAGATCTGGTTGTTCGTCGTCTCGCGGCTTCTTGCGTCTGTATAGTTCGTCTGCGGTTGGCAGAGTCTCCAGCATAGTGATGTCGCTGTGAAATCAAGCTGGAGGAAGACAAATCACGCCGTGTGTAGAGCAACCACAGTGCAAGAACCTCACCAGCAGGCCCATTACCCCCCTCTACATCGAAACCGCAGTTGCCTAGTGCTCCGAGTAGGAATCTGTGCGGCCGGGGTTCTATTCATGCGCCTCAGACCATGAACTCTTCTGGGAACGATAACTGGCATCCCGGTGGCCCGCCAGCGCACCCGGGGATGGACCAGATGAACCAACAACCTCGCCCTTTGGGCTCATTCAAGTATGCTTGGTAAACCCTTGCGCACTGTCCTTCATATGTGCGCCTTCAAGAGTAGCGATAACTGACCGCAGTATCTTCGCGATCTAGTCAAAACCCACCGCCTCAGCAAGGCCCGTCTTCGCAGCCCACCGGACCGGTTCTCCCACCCCCAGCTGGTTAGAAACATTTGCACCCCGCCCTTTCTCTCGCGAAAGACCTTGCGAGTAGTTGAATGTTTGGCTGATCTATGTGCTCCTATCAGGTCCCTACCATCCTGCGAACCAACCCGGCGGGCATTCCCTTCCCGGACTGGCGGAGCTGAGCCAGGGCCACGCTGGTCCACATCAGCCTCCCACCTATGGGCAACACCCCGCGGCCCCTGGTCATAATGCTGCTCACTCGCTCCCGGGCATCGGGCAGGCCATGCAACATCCCTCTCCTCAGTCTATCAACCGGGAACGCGAGCGAGACTCCAGAGAACGGGAGCTGATTGAGAGACAGCGTCAGGAGGAGATGGTCCACAGAGAGCGCGAACAGCGCGAACGCGAGCAAATGGAACGACAGCAGCTAGAACGGCAGCGTGAGCAGCAGCACCACCCTGTTCAAAGTCACACGGGGTCAATCCCTATCCATCAGCCAGTAGCATCGAAAGTGCCGAATTCCATCCACGGCCCTAACGGGCTCCTGTCTAACCTCGGGTCGAACCCCACAAATGGCCCACAAGGCTCGATGCCCACTCCTGGGGGACCTGGCGGGATCTATGGCCCACAGATGCAGCATGGTGAAGGCACGCCCAGATCATATATTCAACATCCGGCTGGGCCGCCAGGCCAAGCCATGATGGGGTTTAATGGTTCTGGCCCTCAGATCCCGGGAAATGTGGCCGCACTTGCTCAGGGTCAGCAACCGATTTTGAACGTGAGTCACTGCCGTGCTCGGGCATATGCCCTGCAGCTAACAACCTTCGCTCACGGTTCTCGAACAGGATGCTCTCAGTTATTTAGACCAGGTCAAGGTCCGCTTTGTCGACCAACCTGACGTGTACAACCGGTTTTTAGATATTATGAAAGACTTCAAAAGTCAGGCGTAAGCGGCCAGATGCCCTGATGGAAATGTGCCTTTCTGACTGGACAGCAGGATCGATACGCCTGGAGTAATCCAACGCGTCTCTACTCTATTTAACGGACATCCTGCTCTTATTCAAGGGTTTAACACTTTCCTGCCTCCTGGATATCGGATTGAGTGTGGAACAGAGGATAATCCGGATGCCATTCGAGTGACCACTCCCTCAGGTACCAATACTCTGAGCATGCCCCGTGCTAGACACTCTCTGGATTCTTCCGGAGAGCTTGGTCCATCTGGTGGTATGGGCCCTCATGGGCGTCCTGAATACTATGATCAGACTCGACCTGGATGGCAACAGCCCCAGCCCCAGCAGCAGCAAGGGAACCTCCCTGGGTCATATTCTCCCGGATCCCGCATGATGGGGCCAAGTATGTTCGGTCAGCAAGCTGGTCAGAACCCGACTCCAGACCACCATTTCGACTACCCAACCCAGCAAGAACAGCAAGCTGCTGCAGGAGCTGCCGCCATGGCCCATCAGCAGGATCAACGAGGCGTTTCCCAACTTCAGGGAGCCGCATCTGCTGCCTCTGCAGGTCTCACACGTCCATCTCTGTTGCAGGTATCAGCAGCGTCCGGACAGGGTCCTAGTTTGACTCAGCCCATGAACAGTCTAGCGGGCGTGGGCACTGGCATGCTTCAAGGCTCGCAGGATTTGACCAAACGGGGCCCGGTGGAGTTCAACCATGCGATTAGCTACGTCAACAAGATCAAGGTGAGCACGAGATCCCTGCCGTTCTCGAGAATCTTTTAGAATGACAACCGCGCTAACATCGGAATCTCTGATAGAACCGATTTGCAAGTGCTCCTGAGATTTACAAACAGTTCCTTGAGATTCTGCAGACCTATCAACGCGAGTCAAAGCCAATTGGGGATGTGTACGCTCAGGTCACTCAGCTATTCAATACGGCCCCCGATCTGCTGGAGGATTTCAAACAGTTTTTGCCTGAATCGGCAGCACATGCAAAACAGCAAGCGGCAGCTCGTCAGGCCGAAGAAGCAGCTCCCATGAGCAATGTTCGCGGCGAGCCGAGCTATCCGAGTGCCAACGCTCTCCCTTCCCAGACACCGAATCGCGACGTGAAGATGCCCCCATTGGGTCAGTTCAACGTCAAGGACTCTGCCAAGGACGGTAAGAAACGGCGGGGTGGGCCGGGAGCGCCGTCTTCCCTTGGTCCTTCGATGTCCGGCCCTTCTGCTACCGATGCGGCGCGTATGGGAGATGTACAGGTTAGGTCCTCGGCCCTCCAGACTGGTAATGCCAACAAGGTGAGTAACTACTCAATCTTCTGAACATTTGCATGTATTCTTCCAAGACTTCTCAACAAGACTGCTCTGTTCCCATGTATCATTTGATTACAATGGAGGAGTGTCGCTGACCATCTTGAAGAGGGCCAAAGTTCATCACACAAAGCCTTCTCAAACAGAAGTCCCCGCGGTCTCTCCCACCCTGGTTCCCGCCTTACCGGAGCCGATACAGCCGACCTTCTCCCTGACCCCCACTCAAGAGGAATTTGCCTTCTTTGACCGGGTCAAGAAGTATATTGGAAACAAGCAGACATTTAGCGAGTTCCTCAAGCTCTGCAATCTGTACTCTACAGATCTCATTGATAGACACGTGCTGGTGAAACGGGCAGCGAGCTACATCGGCTCCAACCCGGAGCTCATGGCGTGGTTCAAGCGCTTCATGCATGTTGACGAGCCCGAAGACAAGATCATCGACGTCAAGGCGAAGCAACAAGAGTCCGGGCTTGTTAATCTGTCTCACTGCCGGTCCCTTGGGCCTAGCTATCGTTTGCTGCCGAAGCGTGAACGACAGAAGCCCTGCAGCGGCCGTGATCAGCTGTGCTACAGTGTGCTCAATGACGAATGGGCGTCTCACCCTACCTGGGCTTCGGAAGACTCTGGATTTGTCGCCCATCGCAAGAACCAGTTCGAAGATGCTCTGCACCGCATTGAGGAGGATAGACATGACTACGACCACCACATTGAGGCGTGCACGCGCACTATACAGCTTATCGAGCCTATTGTACAGCAGTTCTTGGTCATGTCTGAAGGAGAGTGTGCTGCGTTCAAACTTCCGCCTGGCCTTGGTGGGCAGAGCGAGGCCATCTACCAGCGGGTTATCAAAAAGATCTACGACAGAGCGCGCGGTGAAAAGATCATCAAGGAGATGTTTGAGCGACCGACCCATGTCTTGCCCATCGTTCTTTTCCGTCTGAAGCAGAAGTGCGAAGAATGGAAGGCTAGTCAGGTAAGACAACAGAAGTTCCCCAAGTGAATCATGGTTGACCTTCACAATAGCGTGAGTGGGACAAGATCTGGCGGGAGCAGATGCAGAAAGCATACTGGCGTAGTCTGGATCATCAGGCGATCGCCAGCAAAGCAATCGACAAGAAGCTATTCGTGGCGAAGCATATCCAGACTGAGATTCAAAACAAGTTCGAAGAGAGCAGGAACCTGCGCAAGAGTGGCTACCAAACCGCTAAGCATCAGTTCGAGTTCACGTTTGACGATCCGGCTGTCATCATTGACGCCACACACTTGCTGCTCACCTTCATTGACCGTAACTCTGCTGGGTTTGGCGCCGACCCACAGAAGGTCATGACGTTCATCAAGGACTTCATCCCCGTCTTCTTCGGCATGGACCGTGATACTTTCCACGTGTACATGAACGAGCTCTCTAGCGGCACATCCCCGATGGATGAAGGCGATGATGAGAGCTTGGTCGCCGAGGAGTCATCGACCCCGCGCAGTCGGAAGGGCATCAATGGCAAGAAGATTGACCTCCTCCGTGACGTTCTAGAACGTCGCAGCGAGAAAGTACGTCGTGGCGACAAGGAAGGTAGTACACCCGCCAGCCGTGATGGCACTCCGGATGCTGTCTTGATCCCGTCAACACCAGTTCCTGACCCGACAGAGCCTTTCGATGTGGCGGAACTGAAGTGGATGGAGCATCCTGGGCAGGGCAACTTCAACCAACATCGGGAGTACAACCTGAATGAGACATACGAGAAGAAGGCCCATCACCTGTACTCCAACCTAAACATCTACTGCTTCTTCCGCACCTTCGAAATCCTCTACTCGCGCCTGTTGCGCATCAAACTTCATGAGAAGGATGCGCATGACGATGTGCGCCGTGCGCTGGTGAGCAAACCGGCGCAGGAGCTTAACCTGATTGACAAGTTCCCTACGGACTTTTTCTACGACTGCGACCCCAAAGCAAACCTCTACCAGCAAATCGTGCGCATGTGCGAAGAGGTCATCAAAGGAGATATGGAACCCTCCCACCTGGAAGAGACCCTCCGTCGCTACTACTTACGAAGCGGCTACCAGCTGTACAATCTGGAGAAAATGTTTGCGGGCATCTCCAAGTTTGCCGGGGCGATCTTCAACGGGGACTCGAAGGACCGCAGCTCGGACATTATCAATCAGTTCTTCAAGGAGCGGGACAAGGAGGAGACCACCCACAATCAAGAGATCCAGTACCGCAAGCAGGTGGAACGGCTGGTCAAGGATGGCGATATCTATCGCATTACCTACGTAAGTGCTTCTTTTCTCGAGCTGGATGAGTTGGAACCTAACCCGCTTGGCCTGCAGAGTCCTGGCACCAAAAAGACGGCGGTGCAGCTCTTGACACCCGAAGACGCCACGCTGGAGAATGAGGAGCTGAGCCAAGAGGCGCGCTGGTCGTACTATGTCTCTGCGTACACGATGCGAGATCCGACCGAGGGAGTGCCGTTCTCCCAGATGCGCATGCCTTTCCTGAAGCGCAACCTCCCGGCCAAGCTTGAGCAGGAGGAAGAGTACAACCGCTACTACCGCCCGCTGGTACACCAGGATGGGCTGATTATCCGCATCTGCGCCAACAGCTATCACATCCTGTACGAACCGGGCAGCTATGACTGGTGGTGGCGGCCGACTGCGCCGGCGGAGGACGCGGCGGAGGAGGCTGCCAAGGAAGAGGCGGCGGTCAAGGAGCGACGCCGGGACCGGTTTACGGAGAAGTTTGTCAACAACCCGCACTGGGCGCACGGTCTCAGCAAGGATCAAGTGGACGAGTCGAACCAGCGATTTCGCTCCTGGATCAAGGGCCCTGAAGGCGACAGCGGAACAGCGGTGGCCGAAAACTCCGGATCGGACTCGAAGGGCGACAAGGAAGACACCGAGATGGCTGACGTGGAAGCACCCGCGGCCGAGTCGAAAGAGCAGTGACGGCATACCTGCTTGCAGCGAATGTCTACTTGAGTGTTGCAAGTGGGTGACATGGCCGTGATTATTCGCAGCCTTTCTTCAATGCCATCCGCGCCTGTACCATTTTCATTCTCGCTCTTTCCGTATCCGCCTCTATTACTAGCAGTGGGGTACCTCACACTACATGAGCCGCGAAGACGGTCTCTACGGTTGCACGAATGGCTTTCTGCTTGTTGGGAACGAAACTCGCTGGCGGTTCGAGGGGATGCGACCGGGAGGGCATTCCGCCGGGCCGCCGGGGGATCTCTGGCGTGGGGTTGGGGGATACCGGGACGGGGTCAATTGGGATGCTTTTCATTTTCTTCTTCACTGTGTATGTGTAACTAGGACCATGGAGTTGTTGATCAACCGACTTTCTTTTGTGTGATTGAGATCGGCGTGGGGTTGGGCGTTAGACCTAGGTACCTCGCGGGCTGATGGAATGCGGGACTCGCGAGCTGCCAGAGAGCCAGCTGGGCTGAAAGCTCCGTGTGGCCGAGCAGCGATAGCCGATACAGCCCGAGACTAGTCCGTCGGCGCATTCCTGGCCCAATCTCGGCCTGGGCAACCCCCATCTCGCGAAGAGGCATTCCTCACGCCGGATTGCGCAGAGCGAGGGGGTACACTGGCCTGTGTATCTAATTGATCGCCCGACGATTCGTCCGGATCGAGACGGACCCTGCGGCGGCGGCGAGAAGGACAATTGAGCTCAAGGTGACGTGGGGGAGGCACCGCACAGGCAAAGCGACTGCCTCTGTAACTAAAAGGGTCCGGCCCGAGAGTTCGCCGGCGTGACGTCAGCATGAATGGGGGTTCTGCAAGGCGACACCAGCACACTCACCTCCCATCACTTGGCCAGCACCATGATTCAGAAAGGGGTCAGAGCAGGACCAAGTGTAGTAGACGGGTTGGCGACTCGGATCCTTGGCCATTGAGACCCTCTTCCCCAGGTCGAGGTGGCCAGGCCGCTGGATAAATACGTCTCTGACAGCCTCCCCCCGGCCGGCCGCCATTCCGAGATGCTGCACCTAGTCTAGACTGCTCCGTCCTGAGCGCGGAGTAACATACACCCTCCTGCATGGGAGCTGCACCAGCTGCTTGATCGACAGCCAGTCAGCGGCCGGGCATAGCTGATAGATTACCGCTGGTGCATCGTCCAGGACTCCTTATCCCCGAGAGGTGGTGTTTCTCCGCCTCGTCTGGACCGGGGCAGTGGAACGTGGCGGGGGTTCCGTACCGTATTTCTATCTCGCTCGCCCTCCCCCCCCCCCAATTTCTTAACTTCTCCCTTTTGTTTCCCTCTTCATTCCCTCCCTCTCCCCTCTGCCCTCTGCCCTCTGCCCCTCCCCTTTCTCTCTCTCTCTCGCCGGTGATCATTCTCTCCTCCGTCCCCTCGCAATGGCCGCCTCCGCTCTCTTGAAGAGCCGTATCCGCCGGCCGTCCTATCTGAACAAGCTGGCCAAGGCCGAAGACCTCATTGACCTCTTCCCCCATGGATCGTACATCGGCTGGTCCGGATTCACGGGAGTTGGCTATCCCAAGTAGGTTCCTCCCGTTCGCGCGTGGCCGCCACAGAGTCTAACCTTGTGTCTTCCCGGTTTTCAGGAAAGTCCCCACGGCGCTGGCCGACCACGTTGAGAAAAACAAGCTGGAGGGAAAGCTAAAATACAGCCTGTTCGTGGGCGCCTCCTCCGGCGCGGAAACAGAGAACCGCTGGGCTCGGTTGAACATGATCGAGCGCCGGAGCCCTCACCAGGTGGGCAAGGAAATTGCTAGGGGCATCAACAACGGGCAGATCAACTTTTTCGACAAGCACCTGAGCATGTTCCCGTCGGATCTGGTCTATGTAAGCCGCTGCGGTCGAGTCTGATCGAGTGCCTGCTAATCGTGCGTGTAGGGCTGGTACACCATGAACAAGCCTAACAACCGCTTGGATGTTGCGGTCATCGAGGCCTCTGCCATCACCGAGGATGGTGGCATTATCCCTGGTGCTTCCGTCGGTGCTTCGCCCGAGTTTGTCCAGATGGCCGATAAGATTATTATCGAAGTCAACACCGCCAGTCCGTCGTTCGAGGGACTGCACGATATCGTCATGTCGGATGTTCCGCCGCTGCGGAAGCCATACCTGATCATGCAACCGGAGGACCGCATCGGTACCCCTCACATCCCGGTTGACCCCGAGAAGGTCGTGGCCATTGTCGAGTCGGACTACCCGGACCAGACTCAGCCGAACGCCCCTGAGGATGAGGGCTCGCAGGCTATTGCCACCAACCTGATCGAGTTCCTGAAGCACGAGGTCAACCACGGGCGTCTGCCCAAGAACCTGCTGCCGATCCAGTCCGGTATCGGCAACATCGCCAACGCAGTGGTTGGCGGTCTGAGCAAGGGCGGTGCCGACTTCACCAACCTGAAGGTGTGGACGGAGGTGCTGCAGGACTCGTTCCTGGATTTGTTCGACAGTGGTAACCTTGACTTCGCCACGGCGACGTCCATCCGCTTCTCCCCCGACGGCTTCAAGCGCTTCTACGACAACTGGGAGCGCTATGCCGGTAAGCTCCTCCTGCGCCCGCAGCAGGTGTCCAACTCGCCGGAGATCATCCGTCGCTTGGGTTGCATCGGTATGAACACCCCCGTGGAGGTGGACATTTACGCCCACGCCAACAGCACCTGTGTCATGGGTTCGCGCATGCTTAACGGTCTGGGTGGCTCGGCGGACTTCCTGCGCAGCTCCAAGTACAGTATCATGCACACGCCCAGCACTCGGCCCAGCAAGACGGACCCGACCGGTGTCAGTTGCATTGTTCCTTTCTGTACCCACATTGACCAGACCGAGCACGATCTCGACGTGGTCGTGACCGAACAGGTGAGCTGCCTTCCTGCAGTATAAATGATTCCTGCTAACACTCTTAGGGTCTGGCCGACGTTCGTGGTCTCGCTCCCCGCGAGCGTGCTCGCGTGATCATCGACAAGTGCTCTCACCCCGACTACAAGCCCATCCTGACGGACTACCTGGACCGGGCGGAGTATGAGTGCATGAAGAAGGGCATGGGCCACGAGCCCCACCTGCTCTTCCAGGCGTTCAAGATGCACCAGAACCTGCAGGAGAAGGGCACGATGAAGATCAGCGGCTGGGATTAGATTATGATACCTACGTACAGGCGTACTTTCTTTTGTTTCGGGACTGCCGATCACTACGGCATTGGAGTAAAGTGTACATATGCAAAAGGGTGTTGTCGATAATCAACTGCATAATATTATCCGATCTTATACTTCCGGGAGGAGGATCCATGCTGTTCTCCATGTCTGACCCACAAGCAAGCATGGCCCGTCAGTCGTCGGGTAAACATTCTGCCTTGATGTTTTGACGGGTGTAGCTTCACAATTCAATCCATTCAATCGGTCAAAGGACCATCAATTAACCGACAGAAACGTGATTCGCCATGGCGTAGTGACACCTAGTAGTACCTCCTTCCATCCATCCATCCAGCCACCCATTCCTAGTGACTCATTGAATACCACCAGGGCAGAACTTAGTGATTAGCATCAAGTGAAATCCCTCAAGGACACCATATATATAACTAGAAGCCCGTAAGACACTCCGCTGATGTAGCCTCCTTCTTTGCACCATGATCCATCCCAAATGCTTACATTTCGATCTCGACAATCTGATCCCCCACTCCCTGAGGTCAAACCCTTCGATACTACGCACATCTATACCCTTCAAGAGGCTATCGAAGCCACGAAGAACAAGATCATTGGCTGGTCCATCGTTGGACTCAAGGTCCTCTTCTATCCGGAGAACACCCACGAGCGCTTGCTGAAACCTACCACATTCGCTCAAGAAACATATATCGGAGCTACATTGGTACCATCTATTAAGGATCTTAACCCTTGCCCAAGAAAGGAGGGCATACATACAACCTAAGTCTTCTGAGGAAAGGGGCTGTGAGTATTACCCTCTTTCCTGATACAGAGACAATGTTTGACTTGGGAGTAGGAGATACCATTCTAAACCGAACATGGGGTTTCCTACCATCCCGGATCCAAGCGATTGGCACGGTGCCTTATAAATCCTTGCTTAAATGGTAGGATCCTGTGGATGTTTGTTCCAGAATGGAAAGTCTTACTCATTTTCCGTTATATGTCCTCACTTGGTAATGATAGGAGGAGGTTCCTCCATTCCCAGGATACGACTGCGAAAAGGGAACTCTGGATCGATGGGTTCATTCGCTGTGGTACTACTTGTCATACGGCACTATGAAAAACGGTTGATTTATCAAATGGATGAATATTATCCGACTAAGAACACTAGTGTCAACTGGATGCATAGTGATATTATTGATGATCGCCACATTCGACCGGTTGCAAAAAGATGGAAAAGAGATACACCATGAAACAAACAAGATCATGAACCATGCTCCAACATGACCGAAGAGATGGTGAGGTTATTCCAAGAAGGATAAGAAAATGGAAACATACACATTCTTTCTTCGACGAGACTGTGGTATTTCCATACGCGCAACGTTGTTCAATACCTATCGATGACATCGATGCAGAATCAGCGTGATAACCCTATTTATCATCTTTTATATCAGGCAGGTTGAGTTATTGGGCTGGCCTTCCTTGAGGATTCGGTTCCGCTTGTGCAAAGAAATCGCTTCAGTCTACATTTATGGCAATGTTTCTGGCGAAAGGGAGTATAATCCAGCAATCCTTCAAATCAGATAATGCCCGAAACATCAGTCATCAGGTCCACTACTAATGACACCAAGTCCATGGTCCGGTGGAGTACATCGCCGAATTTGCGCAACGGTTGGAAATTAACCACTCCAGAAGCCGAAGGGCTGTCTATCCATATCTTTTCGAGATTGTGATAGGTGCTTTTAGGCATATCCCTGAGCGGGGAAGCGTCTACACTGATCAGTCAAGCAGCAGGAGCTGACCAAGCACATTCCATTAGATCAAAATGTGCTGCAAGAGTGTTCTTTCTGAGTTAAATATTGCTAGTAGTAAAAGATGAACTGGAAAATTTCTAAAATCCAAGGACTTTTCAGTATTGATTTTCAAGAAGTCACGTACCAGATGTCCGATTCTAAAGCAGAAAACAGCGGGAAAAAGTAGGTCTTTTGATGTGTTTTACTCTTTGGAGGCCTCAACGTTGTGATTCCTACACGTATAGTCAACTATTTGTTGCAAACGAAGTTATCTTTATTCCTGACTCGAAGAAAAACAGTTGAAACGGATGATACACGGGGATGATATCGGTACGATGCTGTATCCCCAATATGAGCCGACTGACATGTCAACGATATTATATGAGTGAACAGAATGTGGAAAGTCATGTTGCTAGTAGTGGAATGACCATCATACATTTATATGTAATAAAATTCCACGATGATTCTTTCTCTTGTAGTGTGTTCAGCTTGGTAGCAGGCCCTGGAAATTGTTTCAGCAATCCATTACTCTCAGAAAGACCCTGGATGGATAGCACTCGATGCTCTGATGGTTGTGTTTAGGAAGAGGGGGCCGGTGGAGCATGTTTCCCCTGGAAGCTTATCGAAGACCCACACATGACATGGCTAAGTCAAAGGACGCCTCGGGTGAGCTGTCTAGACTCTCGAGACGAGACCACCCACGGGATCTCATGGTGACACTACACCGTTATGTCTCCGCCACGCTGATCGTATTATTCTTTCAACCACATACCCCCACATTCGTACCCGACGATGATGCCCCATGTTTTCACGGGTAGAAGTAACAAGTGAGCAGCATCTTCAGGAGATATTTTTTGATTGAGCAGAGTACAGGAATATGGCAGCAACACCGAGTAGTACAAAAGACAGAGGGAAGGAAAAAAAAAAAAAAGAAAAAAAAAAAGAAAAGAAAAGAAAAAGCATATTAAGAACTAATAGCTCCTCTTTTTACCGTGCTCAAGTCCCTTCATCAACCACTCATCATACAAGAGTTCCATTGCAACGCCCGTCTGAGCCATCGTACGAACCCGGCCTGGTCTTCCCCTCTGACGTTGACAGCCAAGGATTCGAATGTAATCTCCGGAAATCAGGGCTAGTCCTTTCCAGGTACCAGAGTTATTCTAGAAAACAGAACTGAGATGGCTTCGCTTACGGAAGTCAGGGGGGGTGGGCAGTCTAGGAGTGTAACTAGTTCTGCTAGATGGATACGATTATTAAATATAACTATCTGGATTTCTGCCTTGAATGAGTGTAGAGGAGCTCACAATATTCTAAGTCTCCAGATCAGAAAGAGATTAGTATATTTTTGCAATCTTAACAAGGTAAATGATTGTTTGAATTACTTACAATTATAGTGATATTCCAGATATTAATTCTATAATCCTAGCCTGCTTTTAAAATCACTTCAGGCGCCCGGTAGGGGGTTTGGTATAATATCTTTATTATACTTCTTATTGCTAAACCGAGCCTCGCTAACATCACTGAGAAGTGGGGAGACTGTCTCCAGGAGGGAAGCGGGAGGACTGGTAGATAGTGCGGTCTTGAAGTATCTTTTGTGCTGATGGCATTCTGATCTCCTCTTCCTCAAAGTGAGAAAGTGTCTCTGGTCTTGGCGTGGGAAGACGTAAATTCTTTAGTTGCAGATCTATACCAGTCAGTGTCGCCTCATGAGATTGAAATATAACATATACCCGTGTGGATCACACTAATAATAGCATGTAAGAAGTTATACCACCAGTAACTGTCGGGATACAAACTTTTATATCTTCAAGAGTTACGGCGTTTTCCGGAATCCATTCCAGCAGTTCACTTGCACTTGTTTCTAAAGATTTATAAATAAGGCAGATATGTTGCCCATGAGGACCTGTGATGATAAAATAATTAAACAGTATTCAAATAAAACGTTTCCTTGGATGTTCGCACTCCACTGCATTTAAATAATAATAAATATTCAGTTTATGATCTTTGGTCTTGTCTGTCATATATATTTTCAATGTAATATAGCTGGAATTTCTGAATAGCATGATTAGCAAAGTTTAGAAACAGATTTGGTTGATTAGCTGTACTACTCATACCAGATCATGAGCAAACCATACCGTGGAAGTGATGCCGTAGCCTATCTTAGCTAATATCTGATATTGATTATGAAGCACTTCACCCTATTGAATTGGATTGGATAATATTTTTGGGCGTGATATGACGGTAAAGTCTCCTCTTCAATACGCAAGGATGGGTCAAGTATCTGGAATCCAGAAGATGGAAATTCTCGGGGCACCGATGTCCACATTGGAGAGGATCTTGATGCTTGTGGTAGATAACTTCCAAGTCTCGTAAGGGCGAGAAAGTATGGTGGATAAGGAGAATTAGCGAACCGATTGGTGGGGTATCTTAAACATCGGTACATGACAGAGGTTTTTGAACAGGCGGGGTACAAAAAGAAGGAGATCAAGCGGTCATTCTTCTGCCTGTCTGCCAGAAGAAACCGAGTAAGTACGGAGTACTCCGTAGTGTTCCCAGCCCCTGGCGGGGGGAGAAAGCCATTGGCCGATCACGCGGAATTGCGGCTTTAGGCAAGATATCCCCTCTTCGCGAGAAGCAAGCATTGTACGGAGTAGATCTCAGAGAGATGGGGAGGATACCGCTCAATTGGCAAGCCCTTTTACCTCAATTATACTATTGTCTTCAAAGATACTTGACGTCTCCGAACTGATACATACCATCTCTCCGTGCTCTCGCCAATGCTCTCCGTTTGTCTGATCTCTCAGTTGCCTTCTAGATACTCCGTAGACTCGGTGGGTCAGTTGCCAATCATGGACGGCAGAAAGCCAACCATCGTGTGGCTGCCGGGCAGATGCCTCCGTCATCAATACCTTACTCCATCCAGCTCCGAAGCAAGTTCTTGATTAAACCCGGCCTTTCTTCTTACAACCCTGGGGCGGTCAGGTACTACTGCTGAAGTTGATGTCAGATGGGGTGTTTCGGATTCCCCTAGGAGTAAATAGAAATGGGAATCCCTTATTTGGTAGCGGACTGTCATATAAAACCAACCATGAGGCAAGATGAGATTTAAAAGAGCCCAAATGATCGCGATGATCCTGCTTATATGTTTCCTTTCTTTCACCACAAAACTGGTGCCCCAAACCAGAGGGGGGGGGGGTTCGGTTTCCGCCATAATTTACCATTTCCGGATTAGCGCCGTACATAACTGGCCCGGGTATGTATAAAACGGATTGGGTTTCCTAAACTTCTCCGTTCTTTGGTTCATTAGCGTTTGCATTATTGATGTTCCTATTTGGTCCCTGAGGAATTGAATAGTATCAGCATCTTGATTAGATCTCCAAGTCATGTCCAATCTCCCTGATATTCGCGAGGAAATTCTCCACGGCAATGCCAAACGAATTATGATCAGAGTGAAGACAGAAAGCCTCTATTCCGAAGACTGTCGAGCCACCGCATATAGCATCGTCCGGGAGGTTTTCCCTGACTGGGAACAAGACAGCCGGATTCTGTTTCTGGCGATCGAAGTTTGGCACAATCGGATTTTCATCAACCTTGACGTCAAACCGGGATAACTACAACTACGACACCGCGCACAAAAACCGGACTATTCTTCCCGTCTATGTCCTTCGACGACATAGAGGGAACTGGGTCCTTTTACGTAGCCGTACCAAGATTGGATTTGAGATGATACAGTAAAGCGAACGTCGCGATTGATTCCCTTGAGCCTTGCAGTGGGGCTCCGGCTCCACTATTGATCCGCCCCAACCCCAGGGCCGGCCCTTCCCCGGCCCCGGCCTCCGCCTTCTGCTTCCGTTCAGCGACGAGATGATTAACAGGATAGGTTGTTATGTGAGTACTACTGCTGGGAAGCACTAAGTATCACGTTATGGAATTTGGTAAATGTTGTTGTGTTCAAGACAATACAAGGTATGTTGGAATAGGAATATTGGACACATATTGAGCGCAAAGGAATTCTGGACAGTTACTAAAGCACCTGCTCCCTGGGAGTCGGTAGTAAGAGAACAAGCAACATAAGCGCAAGGTCTACAGGAGAAGGGTTGGGTTGCCCGTGTCAGTCTCCTATCTAGATATGGCTTGAATTTTGTTTATATAAAAAAAAAAAAATTAGCCAGTAGATATATGTAATAGGGAACCTAGTCATGGCTGTCATAGCATGATACGGATTCAAATGCACCCTGCCAATGACATCTAATCAATTTCACTTGGAAGAAGGGTTTTGCACGAGGCTCAGTAGTGATGGTTGTTACTAGATCTACAACTCGTGAGCTTATGCTAGGTGAAATTACCTATTCCATTAATAGATGAGGAGAGTGGTTGTCTGAGCCAAAAAGAAACCCTAGCACCGACCTTTCGTGCTGGAGCAGCTCATGGAACTTGCCAACCTCAGCGACGTGGCCCTGATCCAAAACAACCACGGAGTCTGCATGGGCAATTGTTTCAAGCCGATGAGCCACGACGAGAACGGTGTAGCCTTTGAACTCCTCATGTAGCACCGTTTGGATCAGGGCGTCGGTCTCCAGGTCGATGCTACTAGTTGCCTCATCGAGCAAAATCACTTTCCCACGCGACCGGCGAAGCAGGAGGGCTCGCGCAAGAGAGAAGAGCTGCAACTGACCCTGGGATAGAGGCCACTCTTTCATCGGCACGTCGAGAAACAAAGTCGATGTGAAACCCGAATCAATGGCTCTGTTTTCCAAGAGAGAGGAGAGATGGACCTTATCCAGAGCATCTAGAATCTCTTCATTGGTCGCGGTTCCTGTAGGGTCCAAGTTTTGGCGCACAGAGTCGCTAGCGAGAATGAAAGAGTCTTGTGGAATGGCGATTAATCGAGATCGGACCACGTCCCGAGAGATAGAGGCCAGATTTAAGCCATCAATGACGATACTACCCTCGGACAGGTCCAGAAGACGCACGAAACTCAAGAAGAGGGAGGATTTCCCACTGCCGGTGCGTCCGCAGATGCCAATGGTCTGGCCAGGGTCCACTTTCAATGAGATATGGTCCAGAGCGTGGGCGGTCAACGATGCTTCTGTTGGCTGGTCATAGTCTGCCACAGCATTCCTCACTTCCACCGTACCGCTAGTGGGCCATGATTTGGGCGGGACAAGTGGCGAGGTTGGTTCGGGCTCGGGGGTCACCGTCTTCACGAAATCCATGATGCGTGAAATGACGCCCAGTGAGGCATCGAAGTTTGCCCATGATTGGACAGTGATCAACAGGACCATGTTAACTGTCAGAATCACGTTCATACTTATTCCCACATCGCCGGCCGTCACGCTATCCCTCAGGGTAACGATGAGGATCACGTTGAGCAGGGCCACTCCGGCAACAATCAAGTCAAGCACCAGGGCAAGCCACTGCTCGATTGAAAAGAGTGTATATGAGGGTAGCTGCGCTGCATCAACGGCTTTGCTATTCTCGGCGGCATAAGCATCCTCCCATCCAAACGCATGAATGGTCGTAATTCCCTGGACCGTTTCTAAAAAGTTGTTGCTTGGAAGGGCATTTGCTTCCATACTGAGCCACCGAAGCTGCCGGCTGGTGAGTAGGTATATCTTCTGAACGACATAGACGATCAGGGCCAGAATGGGAAACGTGACAAGCATGTATGTCTGCGCCATGAAAAGTAAGAAGACCTGAGCAAGAAGCTTGAATGCTTGACTGCCGAGAGCAGCTACCTGACCAGGGAGGCGGCGATCGACTTGGGTCATGTCTTGGCTGAATCGCGACAGAGTAGTGCCGATATCAGTGGATGTGATGAATGCCAATGGGGCCTTAATCACAGTCTTCAGTAGCTGATTGTGTAGATTGCGGCCCGATGTAGGCACGATGAGCAGCGAAACAGTGCTGATACTGGCTAGAGCGGACCAATGGCCAAGGGAGAGGGCAAGATAAATTGTCAGATGGAGCCATATCCGTTGTTCGGCTGCATTGTCCGCTGACCACCATCGAAGCCATGTCTGGATTAGCACAGCAAAAGTGGCGGAGGAAATCATAATGAGGAGGGTAGCGAACACACGGGGTTTCCCGATAGCTTGAATATAGTGCCAATATATGGCTCCATTCCCCGTTTGGCGGTTCAAATCCAACGGCGCTCTTGTCTTGGGCAGCTCCTTAGGTTGAAAGGGCGTATTATTAGTTTCCTCGGAATCCTCGTCGCTTATATTAAAGACCTCGGGTGACTTCAAGGTGTTGAAGCGAGCTTGGCCCTGGAGTTGATCCCATGGGCCCTGCTCGGCAATGCTCCCGTCATTCTGAAGCACAATAACATCGTCTGCGAAAGGAAGACACTTGACTAGGTCGGAGATGTCAGTAAAGATACGTCTGCAGTGTCTGGCAATCTACATACCTGTGTGCGTGCTCAGGATAACAGTTTTTCCGAGTTCACGAAACAGGCCAGCTGGACCTAGCAAGCGATTGCCGATGCGTCCAGCAGTTCGAGCATCAAGTGCGCTAAACACATCATCAAGGACCAGAATATCTAGCCCAGAATATATAGCTCGGGCGAGTGCCTTTGGGACTTGTTAGAAAGTAGAACGCGAGTGGGCACCGTGAGCCTTACCACTCGTTGTCTTTGCCCGCCTGAAAGAGTTGTACCTCCATTGCCGATAAGCGTGCGATCTCCCGCAGGCAGCTTTCGAAGGTCAAATTCCAGATCGCAGGCTCTAATTACTCGTCGATACCAATCTTCGTCTGTCACGTTAGAGCCAGGAGGTCCTGCAATGATATCACGAATCGTGCCGTTTCCTAACCAGGGTGACTGGGCACAGTAGGCCATTGCTCTTGAAGTCACCAGTGTTGTCCCAGTTTCGGGTTGCAGATCCCCGATGATAGTCCTGAGTAATGTTGTTTTACCAGAGCCAGTGGCTCCCGTGATGATCACAATCGAGCCAATGCCAATGCTCAACGTGACTTTCTGCAGCACCGGTCTGGATCCATTTCCATAAGTGACTGTCAGATCTTCAACAGAAATAGCACAAGCTCTGTCAACGTCGACAGACCCGAAAGCCACATGCTCATCACGCTTTGGCGTACTACCCGCAAATGATGCTGTCTCACTCGCAAGGACAATGCGACCGTCTTCTTGTATGGGCTCTAACAGATAGCTTTGGATCCGATCAAACCCTGCAAGTGCCGAGAAAAACGCAGGCAGGGTGAACAAGATTGAATTTGCGGGCAGTGTAACCATCTGGACCAGTGCGAACGAAGTGAAGATTCCATCTGCATCTAGAAGGGCATTTCCAGTGAATTTAGCCCAAACAGTGTAGATGCCAAGGGTGATAGCAGGTCCAACCGCGTTTAGAAAACTTGCTAAAACACCATCTTATCAGCATTCGGTGCGAAAACAGATGAGTGAAGCACAAGTAGAAAAGCCTTGACTTACCAGAAGCTGCTAGCAGCACGTCAAGCCAATAGATAACCCGAGCTGCAGTTAACTCGACGTCACGAGCGTCTTGAATTTTTCCTTCGACATTCTGCGAAAAGCCCATTGCCTTGATGGACTTCAGTTTTTCAAGGACCGTCTTGATGAGACCGATTCGCGTCTGAGTGGCATCATTCCAGGCCCTCTGCTTTCCGATGAAAACCCTTGAGACATACTTGCTGCACTGAGAAGTACCTGGATCATTCTGTCAACAATGACCGGAATGCGGGTCTATCAAGGGTGTAGAACCGACCTAGCAGTAGGATTATAGGCACAATGCTGACCCAGTTGAGTTTTGAAACCAGCAAGAAGAGGCCCAGGCCCAGCGACAGAGCCGATGACCATAAATTATGGAATCGTGACACAGCCATCTGCACATCTTCTACATCGTTTCCAATCAAGGCAATGGCGGAGTGATCGTCATGATTGGACTGCAAGGCTTTGTCGTGGATGATTCCGACTAGCGATCCTTTAACGGCAATATCGACTCTTCGCTTCGCTATATCCCGCTGGCCATTTAGAATCTATTGATAATCAGGTAAGCTTAGTGAATAAAAAAGCGAGAGCCTCAATTTATCACTCACAGCCAGGCCAATGTAAATTAAAGCCGCTAGAACCACCAGCTTGAAGCCCTGGAGCTTCCCAGTACCTTCATCCGAAGCAAAGGCGATCAACTGCGACATCAGCAGAGGCTGCGCATAGCGAAGGATAGTTGCAGCAAGCATGTATGGGACGACCTCTAAATTCTCCTTGCTGATGCATCTCAGCGTAGCTAAGGCGAGAGCGTATCTCTTCTCTGGCTTGGCTGTGATAGTAGGTGAGTAGCCATTCGAAGGCAAAGGCAGAGACCACTTATCGTGGACACACATCGGTTATCCCAGCATATCTTCATTCTCGCCCTGAGCCGCTTAGATGACAGCCTACTCGGCAGCGGAGGAAGGTCCCCTGGCTCGAGAAGCTTGGAAAACCCTTTGCTGAGAAGCGCATTCACCCACCAATACAGCACTAGGCTGAACGTACTCTCCGTCTCTTCAAACGAGAGATCACGCCAGGTCTCGCGAAGAATGCCACGCTTGCTTTGCAGCTCGAGAGCCAGAAGCACCAGTTTGACAATGAATGTAGCCAGATTCAGAGAAGAAACTTGACACTGGTGGGTTCCGAGCAAATGCAGAAGGCTGGCATGCACAACGTCGAGACATATCGATAAAGCCAAGATTGCATTGAGCAGGTCAAACGGTTTGACTGATCTTGCATGGTTAATCAAGGACAAGAAGGGGATCAAGCTAGAGACAACAACGAGACCGACAGCTGGTCCGAGAAATCTTGCGTGAGAGTCTGCCTGAACCTCGATAAACACCTGAGCCAGATATAGGCCAAACAAGCTGGTTGCAGTAGCCTGACAGAAGGAAAATGAGTTCGTATCGCAATGAAAAAGACGAAGGTCACCTACGGCTTTCCCGAGACCTTTCTTATTTGGGACCACTTTGATGGGCTCGTGTCGCAGTCGAACGTAGTTCCAAGGCGCAAAGATGGCAAAAGTTAATGCCGGCAAGAGTGGGGTGAAGATGGATAGCAGATCCTGCCATGGTGTCGAAGGTTGAGACCGGCTCCGGTGAGAAGGCCAGCAAAGCTGCTCGCCCGGCCCGACCCACGGGGAAACAAGCGCGTTCATCTCCATTGCATTGGCCACCATGGTGCGACATCCGCTTGGAGCCAGGGGGAAACATCGTTCTTTAATGAAAGGGGGTTCGCTGTCGCCATATGCAAGGATCAATAAACAAGAGCTCCCTCCGCCGGCCTCCGCCGGGCTTCGCGGGGTGGGACGAACTAGGTGTCATTGGTGGCTGGCGTAGGGCGTACGCGTTGGCCCCCGCGAGGCAGATAAGCCTTGTGTCAGACCCGAGGGATCGGATCCCATTGGCTTGTCTCTATCAGAGACGGAGTCCAGCGGAGCCCAGCGGAGCCCGGTGGGATGCGGCCCTACAGTCACGAAACAATGTCGTTGATATGAAAGAGAACCGTGCGGTCAACTCGATGCTGAAGGCCTGGCCATTCGTTCGTTTCGGGCTTTCCCATCAATTTCCCGCCAATTATATAGTACATGTTCTGGGTCGTGTTGCGCAAGAATCAACGATTATGAGCCTCACTTAGCCTAAATGGGTCTCTCATACTGCTTGATTGGTTTTCCGCGGGCTGAATACTTCAGGATGGAAATCCTCGAGTCAATGGCCCTACCAATCATCCTCACATGAAGTGGCTGTGTATAAAATCCAAGAGACTAAGTGTTTCACAAAGTATTTGGTTTCTCCTTCAGCTCTCAGGCCAGTGGCGATGAAACGAATTCGATGATCATCCTCCCAGTTGGGAAAGATTTCGTTGATGAAGTTGTTTACTGAGACACGATAGTCTTGAGAATCTAGTCGTTCGGTATGGACCTTGATCACAAGTCGTTGTGCGTCGGTCTTTTTGAAGACTTTCTCGCGTATTTCGGTGATGTCACACATGGTGGTTGCGTGGATAGAAAGGTGGAGACGGGGGGATGTGCTGCATTTAAGCCTGATGAAGTAGAGTAAAGGCTGACAGACTATCCTCTTTATACCCTTGTTACTACATGCAAGCAAATAGGTTGCTACCTGTCTGGGGGTTGCCTGGTGTGCCTTGTAGACTTCCTGTTCACGTGTGCCGCTAGCTCCAAACGGTTTTCTTGCCTTTCGTTACCACTTCTACGACGGACGACTTATGACCCAAGAGCTATTTTTCATATTTCAACGGATCCCTACATATAAGACAGGATATGAGCAAGTATATAGAAGCGGTACTCGAAGGAAAGGACTAGTCTACGAAGTATTAGTGTCCAAATCAGTCTGATTGGGTAGTTATCTGATAAAGTAGGAATTAAATTATGAATATTATTATCGTAATATCAGCCAAACAGGAGCTCTTCGAGTTGTCATGCACTTAGTATGGATGGTGGGGTCACGTGTTCTATAGTCTAATGCAGACGGAGAAGAAAAATTCACGACTTTACGATCATGTTCCCCTTTCTGGGATGATTGGGGAGTTCTTGATGAATGTGCTGTAGATGTTTGGGAATGAGAATTCGGGGGTGAATGATCTCTCCAAATTTTGACGATCCGGCTAATTGCTGATCAGGAACCGCCGCCATGCAGAAGGTGTTCCACGATGCGTCAGAGCAATGTCAACATATCGCCTTGCCCTGAAGCGATTGGTAAGCATCACCTGCAACGTCACCGATATCCCTGCCATCCCCCCCATAACCCTAAGCACCGGTCCAAGAATCCGGCTCCGCATTATCTCCGGCAAAACAGCCCGAATCCCGGCGGCATGTCTGTCCTACCGGACTTAAGACGGACATGTCATTCATTCCTCTGGCCATCCATATAAAGGCTCTTATAGATACCCCTCCCCATCCCCATCCCCATCACCAACCACTCACAATCCCATCAAACAATCACCATGGCCACCCCCAGCTTCATCTCCATCAACAAACTCGCCCACACCCGTGTCCTCATCATCGGAGGCACCTCGGGCATCGGCTTCGCCGTCGCCCGCGCGGCCCTCGAACACGGCGCCAACATCATCATCTCCAGCTCCAATCCCGACAAAGTCTCCTCGACCATCTCCCGTCTCCAAGCCCTCTACCCAGTCCCACCATACACCGACCGCATCACCGGCCAACCCTGCGATCTAGGCGACCAATCCACCCTCGAAACCAACCTCCTTTCGCTCCTCGACTACGCTACATCCCCTTCCCTCTTCCCCAACACCCCTCCAACCAAGGACGAAAAAATCCCCCTCAACCACATCATCTACACCGCTGGCGCCCGCCCCGACCGCATACCCATCTCCTCCCCTGACATCAACGCAACCAGCTACGCCGCGTCTGGCACCCTCCGCATCCTGGCCCCCATGCTCATGGGCAAACACGCCAAGACGTACCTGTTGGATCATCATACCTCGTCGTTGACGTTCACGTCGGGGGTGTTGGCTGCGAGACCCGCTTCGGGGCTGGTGGTGACTGCAGCGGTGGCGGGGAATGCGCTCGAGGGGTTGACGAAGGGGTTGGCGGTGGAGTTGGCGCCGATTCGAGTGAATGTGGTTGCGCCGGGGGCGGTCGAGACGGAGATTTTTGAGGGGTTTGGCGATCAAAAGGAGATGTATATTGAGGCGTTTAGGAAGGGGACGTTGACGGGGGAGGTAGGAAGACCGGAGGATGTGGCGGAGGCGTATGTTTGGTGTATGAAGGATGGGTTTGTGACGGGGCAGAGGGTGGGAAGTGACGGGGGCGCGTTGTTGAAGGGGATGTAGAAGTAGTACTAGTCTATCTGATGATATTGAGCCGCGGAAAGAGATTCGCATGTCTTGTCGATGGATGCAGATAGTACTAGTTTCTGAGACAAATGATGTTGTCGACGCAAAAGTCCTCCGATATCCACCGGTGCTATACATTCACTCAGGTCAGGTGTCCAGACATATCCGACCTTTTGCTCCGGCGTTGATCCTCTTCTCTTCTTCTTCTCGTACGGCATTCAAAAGTCATCGAATATCAACTTGAAGCACCCCCACGACAGCTATCCGGTCTTCTGCACAATGCGTTTTCAATAAAGGCACGCCCGGGATTCTACTTATTCGTTCTGCAGTATAGCCCAGGTCTACTGAAGATTCGCTACGGTTAGGTCCGTGTCGTGCCACATAGTTCTCGCCTTTGATCACCGACTCTCGCTACCTGCCTGTAGTTCACATCGTATCCATTCAGGACAGCGCATTATCAGGTCGCGTCATTATAATAGCACGGTTGATCAGGACTTTAAGCTATATCGTGCTAACAATCGCCTGGAAATTGATATAATGGAGGATGGGAGGAATAAACTATCTAGTCATATTTTAATGAAAAGGGCTAGGCCCTGTCAGCCATCCGGAATGGGAAACATTTATGTTCTGACCTGTCTAGTCCTAAATCGTAATCTGATAATATCTGTAGAAAGAGTAGGAATCTTTAGAATAGTAAGAAAACTTACTAAAGTTATAAAGAAATATTTTAAGATAGTAAAAAGATTTATTAAGATTATAGAGAAACTCTCTAAAGAGAGCTGTCTATAAAAAGATTTAATCTATCTGTAATTCGATAGTTTTTTTTTCTAGTAAGTTTAATTTTTCTATTAATTATTATATCTTATATAATCTATCTAACTTTTTAGTCTGTTATAGTTTTAAATTTACTTTTTCTTTAAAGTACTTATTAGATAATAGACTGGTAATATATAATAATTATTGCTCGGAACCTGCCTGCCCGCCTGAATCTGCTATTCTACTACCCCCGCCTGCCCGCGCCTTGACACAGCCCCATAGATAGGATCATATAGCTACAATCCTATGAGCTTCACCTCTAAGTTGCACTTTCGCCACCGTGATACTATTCAGTTCCCAGATAACGTCTCTCACATCTTCTCCATATTCAGGGTCCTTCGCTGCTGCTTCGACCATTCCTTCATTGTGCTGGTGGAAGATCTTGATAATTTCAGATCCTGATTTGTGGTTTCTTGCGGCTGCCCGGACCACGTGCTCAGTGATTGGCAGAGTCTCATGGTACTGGAAGAGAATGTTGATAATTTCAGACCCTTCATACAAGTTTCCTGCTGCTGCCCGGACCACATTTTCAGTGATCGGTAGATTTTCCTGGTGCTGCAAGAGAATTCTGATAACTTCAGACCCTTCATTCAAGTTTCCTGCTGCTGCCCGGACCACATTTTCAGTGATCGGTAGATTCTCCTGGTGCTGGTACAACATTTTGACAATTTCAGATCCTTTCACCAAATTTCCTGCTGCTGCCTGGACCACATCTTCGGTGAGTGGTAGGCTTCCTTGATGCTTATAGAGCAGCTCCATGATATTGAACCCATTAACATTTCTTGCCGCTGTCCAGACCACCTCTTCTGTAACTGGTAGGCTCTCTTGGTGCTCATAGAGAAGTACTATGATAGCAAATCCATAATGATTTTCTGCTGCTGCCCGGACCACATTTCCAGTGATTGGTAGGCTCTTCTGGTGCTGGTAGAGAAGCTCTATCATTTCAAGCCCATGAAGATCTTCTCCTGCTGCTGCCCGAACCACCTCTTCAGTGACCGGCTGCCGATGACAAAGACACCTCAGAACCTCAAGTGGTGTTCTTATATACTGATGTTTCGCGGCCCTGAGTACATCATCAGAGATTGGTAGACACTCTTGGTGCTGATAGAAAGCCTTCAGGACTCTCCAAATATCATAACCTCCCCTCGTTGTTACAGCTTTAAGCAGGTCTTCCGAAATCATCATGACATCCTTTCGATAGAATAAAAGCTGCATAAGGTCATAGACATCATCTTCTGCTTCTTTGATTGATGCTTCTGTAATTGGTAGATTCTCCCATTGGCCGTGGAGGAAAAACTCCAGAAGTGAAGGCTGCTCCACTGCCGCCCTGAGCACTCTCTCGCTGAGTGGAATCTTCATCGGACTTTGTTGAAGTAGGATTCTTATCAGCTGAATTTGTCCTCTACGGAAGCCTTGCTCCAGTAAGCTTATAAAAATATCTTCCATGACGAGCTTCCGACTGTTTAGGGCTTCTTCTCCCTCCAAAGTTACTAGGCTTTTCGGCGCGAGCTGTGTTGGATTATTCGACTCATCGATTTCCTCGGAGCTATCCATAAACATGGACCATGTAAGAATGATATCAATGGAATACTCTCCTGTGAAATTGTCTTTTTGTGACCGGATGTCAGAAGGCGTTTGCTCAGAGGACTTGCTCGGAAATATGTCGTCGTCCTCCTCTTCCTCCTCTTCTCTTCTAACGCTCTCAGGTTTCCCTGTACTTATTATCACAGAGATCCGGCTTTTTGACAGCCTAATAATGCTTGGTCTTGAAGCTCCTTGTAAGAGACCGACAATATCACCCTGCTGGATTGAAGCCGCTGACCTCTGAAGTACCCATTCCGCTCCCCATTTTTTTCTATACCTTTGCGCCAGGGGAGTGTTGCGAAAGGCAATACCGATGTGTTGTTGGTAATACCCTAAGTTCCTCCATTTGACAGAGTTGATCTGACCCAAGACCCACCCCTTGCCTTTGATCACCGCTGTTTGAGTGTCAGATAAAGCCGTCACGGTACACTGTCCCCCAAAAATGTAGGCTACGACTTGCTCGACAACCACATTCCAGGGAAGATTATAGTTGGGTCTCAAACACGGTGTGTTAGGGTCATCTGCACACAACCCTAGTAATGCATATACCTTGTCATGCGGGACTGTAGCAAAGTGGGAATGGTACATGTCAATCAATTCACCTATTGAGATCTCCCCACGTAAATTGGATGTATGTGATGGCCGAAAAATTGAGCCTCTAATAAGAGGAAGTACTGAGAGGACGTGTTTTGGTAGGCAGGATATGTGCAGTGTGCTGAGACCCTCTCAAAATGTATACCGTTTATCTGACCCAAGCCAAATTTAATAATGATACTTCGTGCGACGCCAACTTCTTGAAGAACCTGTCCTACATGTTAGCGATATAACGATGATCAGAACCTCCAACACGCTTCTCACCCATATGCGGCGAAACCAATTATGCTCGAGCAGCTCCTTGAAAATATTGTTATCCTTCTTTTGAAGATAAGCCGTTGTTAGTTTCGGCCTCATCTGCATCTTATTTTCTGCAAGATGGCCGATGACCTCCAGTGCGTTGTCACCATTATCCTCTGGCGGTCCAAGCCAGACAACGACACGATCGGCTTGTGCGTAGATAGCCCGCATGAACGAAATCTGCTTTGACTTCTCCTTCTCATCATCCTGGTTGATGCAGACGGCATCAACCCACAGGGTTCTCTGCAGTTGATGGTCGCGAAGGTACGACAGTGCGGTGTGAAGATTCTCGGTCACAGGGAGAGAAAGCCTATTTATGGAGATTGACTGTAGCTTGATGTCACTCCCCCATGTGTAGGAAAGCGCCTCATAGAGATGTGGTCCACTGTCTGTCTCCGAAAGATCGTAGTCGAAGAGCTCGCATTCGATTGGGGCATTCCTCTCCTTATGGGGCAAAAGGCGGATCATACGAGTAAAAGTCCCTTGAGGAAGCGCTGAATACAGGAAGAAGATGGTACTCCGCACAGGAAGAAGAGCGGGGGGGGCGGCGCACCCAGAAGCCCAGGCAGCCAGGCACGCCGGTCCTTATTCTATTCCTCGCTAACCCCCGCCCTTTATTTTTTGCCATAATGTTGATAAGATAGACAATCATCCACAAGTCTTTCGCCCAGCCTGTCATGTCTAGTCAACCCTTGGGAACATTTACCTATCTCTACCCCCGACCGTCTCTTCCATCCAAGTACTCCATAGCAAAAAATATAATAACTCATAAAGGTATCATCAATTCTCGAAATCATCTAACCGCTGAACAAAATCCCAAACACTAGACATATTATATCAACATAGAAGCATAAACCAACAAATCACATGATATCCATTCCAACCCAAGACCAAAGCAGTCAATCGGTAGGAGGCTTGTACGATCCACCCACAAACCTACAACAGAAATTTATTAGCCTTGCACTCATTCACATATATCTTTCTCTCAATCAATATGGAGAGACAAAAAGAGGAACATACCGACTCAATATGCTTGCAAAGAATCCCTGGTTGTCTGTGGCACTGCGCTTCGCCCAACCGGACTCGACGTTGTAGCTTTTCGTGTCTTGGAGGCCGGCGAAGAGGCCACGACCGGCTGTGGGGTGCTATTTCATACAGGTTAGTATATATCTAAGAGCCAGAAGTATGAGAGGGAAAGAAGAAGGCAACGTACCCGCTTAGGAGTATTCTTCACCCATAGATCAGCCCCGAAGTCGTTCTGCAGACGAGCAGAAGAGGTGGTGGTTGATGATCCCATCTTTATCTTTCTTCTTTATTCTCTTTTTCGTTGAGATAAAGATCGAAGTAGGAAATTTGATCTCTGTTAATCGTTCGTTATATTGAAGATGTGTTGCTTGGTTCGAAAGATATAGAAACAGTATCTGCCACCAGCTATATATATACACCTTCATATCACCAACAATATAGCTGATTCACTCACTTCGGAATCCTAACTGCCGTATGGCCAACAACAAAGAACGCATCGCACCACCTTCACCATCACCGCCGTCACCAGCTCAGCCTTCAACCATAGTGGCCAGCCATGGCATCTCTGGATCCGAATCACCTCACCAGATCCTTTTGACTTCGGTGTAGGTCATATCCGGGGTAACATCACGTGTGGGTGGATGAATTCGGGAGATCTGAGCGATGGTGCGATGCTGGGGCCAATCAGATGCGGTGGATTTGGGAGAATTGTTAGAAGGATGGAGGGTGGTGGTTGGGATTGGGTGTGAGCGTGGTGGGTGGCATGATGTATCATGATCCGACCTGGTCGGTGAGGTGGTGGTACGATCTTTTTTTGGCGCTACAGAGGGTTGGGATGGGATGGGAAGGGTGGTGAGGAAGATAAGATGTAACTCGATGGGTGTATTATTTAAACAGGTTTATATCCGGTCGCGCTGGCCGCGATGTCTTGTTTCTACGGAGGGGAAATACTGGATGGTGATGGTATGGCGATGGTTGAGTGGGAATGAAATGCGACCGGTCGGGATTGACCATTTCGATTCCTGGGCATGTTGCATCCCAGGAATGCGAGCTGTCAATGCGCAGGACTGGAATTATGTCAAGTTGACACATTCCTCGGAAGCTGTCAGACTGAAGACATGTTGACGATGTGTCAAATGGGTGAGACAGCCGTGTAGGACAGTGAGTAAATAGTGAACACCAGGCCTCCGACGGTCGGTAATATCCGAATCTTCCAGAACCCGTCGGCGGGAATCCGACTTTGGCCCCTCCCGCATCCAGATTTTATACCTCAGGGTTTTATTCTCCCTCGTTCAGGGGTAACGACTCTAACGAGGATAATCATGTCTCACCGCAACCCGACTATTGACTGTTAGTGAGCTAGCTGAAATCTCATCCAAGACACGACAGCTTCTCAAATGAGCGGCCTTGACGACGACTTGACTCCTCTCAGATAGGCTCAAGCCAAGCCTGGTCAGGGGCAATTCGGTCCGCAGTGGAGGATGCTGAGCACTGACCGGTCGAGACCGCGCGGGCGATGATCCATCCGGACGATGCACTTGTCTAGGACTGTTAAGCGGATAGCCCGGGAAAGATTCTTTGTGTGTACTCCGTGTCTTCGCAGTCAATAGTGGCTTCTCACCGGTGGGCGCACCGTACTTATGTACAAAGTCCGGGGTAGTCAGGGGTCTGAGGCGTGAGGCTGTGAGCACGAGGGGCTATATGCGGCCACCGGGCATGGCGGATGGGGCCTGACTCGTAGCGAAATGAGGAGCAGAGCAACAACACAGAGCCAAGAATACGTGTTGAGACTTGAGAGAGGTAGGTATACGGAGTATCGGGCCAGGCCCTGTGGCTCGGTTCTCGGCATGGGCTGTCTGTAAATGAAAATTGATCTGATCGGCACGCGTTGCTAGGAAGCCGGGTGAGATGGGGATCGACGAGGCAGACGATAACCCATGGGTTTATTGACAATTATTGACGACGAGCCCAGGCGGAGAGTTGAACCTTGCGCCTCGTTGCTAAACCGCAGAGAAATGCTGTGGCTGCGATTTCAACTCGTTACGGGGCGAAGTGAAAACTCCCGAGCCCGGATGGCCACCCGAGGTGGCTGTCAGACTGCAACGCCAGCCCAGGTTTCTATTCTTGCGCATTTGCCTCCGCTGCTCTGTCGGTTTCATGATCTCATCCCGCCGCCGTGCCTGAAATAGTAATCTCCCTAACCGTGCAGAGGCTGAGCCAACCACGGGACTAGAACGCCTTCTGGGCATTCATTCTGACCAAATAATGGTACCTGGACTTTTCCCCCGTCGCCAATCCGCGCTCGGTGGACCGCCGGAAATTAAGGTGCTGCAGCATCCAATGGCCATTGGCAGAGTCAGACAGTGGACCCAGCCACTTGGCTGTTTCGGGGAAAGCCACAACACCACCTGCAGCCCGGTGGGCCCCAGACTTTTGAGTGTTCCTTGCAGGCTACACACAGCAGCAGCAGCAGCAGCTTTTGCTGTGGCCACAGACTACCATGGTGATTGTTTATGTTACATTTGCCAACTCCAAATGTCTGGTTTCAATGGATCCAAGATTCTTTCGCGCACTATAGGATGAAGTCTAGGGCGTAATGAGTAGTGATGTGATAGAGTTTCCGTCACCGTCGGAAAATCTTAATCCAAGCCCCGGGCGAGAATAATAACTACTCCAAGTTCCAGATTATTTCTGAAGCGGGCGCACCAGACTCCGATCCATTGAGCCGGAAGGAAGAAGACCCTGAATGTCAGGATGCATTAGCCAGTACGGAGTAACGGTCACTGTCACCCACCCTCACGACTCACCGTATTTAGGTCGTCTGCGGCGTGGAACAAAGGTTCTGAAACGAAAGCTCGAAGCCATTGACTGGCGCAGCCCATCTCGATCCGTGGCGGCCAATCACGGGGGGCGCCCTGCAGCTGGGCGCTGTCGCTCCACCAACGGACTCAGGTTCCCCCCCACCTCTATCCGAGCCGTGCGGACAACCAGTGGACGGCGCAGAGGGGGAGCAACTGGGAGGATCCCCGTCCATCGTGAAGGCCGGCCACCAATGGCGGGCAGTGGGTGCCTGGCCTCCACCCACCGCCCCCTTTTGCGATTGGGGGCTTTTTGGCCCAGACTCCTCCTCGTCTTTTCTACCGCCCGATTTCCGGCCTTCTTTTCCTCCTGCTTGCTTTTCTTCCCTCTTCCCCCTCCTTTCCTCCCGGGTTTGTCCTGCAGATCGTCCGTCTCTTTCTCCTCCCTGAGAAAGTTATCAAAAAGAGGCCGGCGTGCCCTTCTCTTCCCCTCCCCGGTTTCCTCCTCTCCTGCAATTCTGACCACCGCTTCACTCTTTCAGCGGGCATTCATTGCGATTGACTTGTTCCGAAAACCTGAAAACCCCATTCCATACCATCCCCCCTCGTCACGATGAAGGGTGCTTTCCTTGCCACCGCGGCCGCCGCCCTTGCCGGTACCGCCCTGGCTGATGGCGCTCACATGCGTCGCGGCCACGATGCTTTCCACCAGCGTCGTGCCGTCCAGGCCGAGCCCGAAGAGACTTGCGGTTGCACCACCGAGGTCGTCACCGTCTGGGGATCTCCTACCCGTGAGTACTCTGATCCTACACGCGTGTCCACCATGAACAACTGTGACTGACCATCTTAGTCGTGCCTGTCGTTGCCCCCACCACCGTGACCTCCCAGGCCGTCACCACCCTCCACTCCACCAGCTACACTACCGTCACCGTTGTCGACAGCGAATCCGCCGCCACCGAGACTGTTAGTACTGCTGAGGGTGCTGGTGCTACCGGCGTCACCGGTGGCGCTGCTGGCAATGCTTCTCCTAGCACTACCGCTGAGGGTGTGGGTGCCACCGGCGGTGCTACCGGCGGTGCTGCTCCTAGCGAATCTTCTGCCACCCCCGTTGGTGCTACCGGCGGTGCTCCCGGCAGTGCTGCTTCTAGCACCACCCCTGAGGGTGTCGGTGCCACCGGTGCTGCTGGTGGCAGCATCGGCGAGATCTCTTCCACTCCCGTCGCGGCTGCTTCTACCTCCAGCCAGGCCGTTCCCACCCCTGAGACGACCACCTTCTCCTCGACTGGTGTCTACACCATCCCCGCGTCTACTGTGACTGTCTCCGACACCACCACCGTTCTCGCCGATACCACCACCGCCCTTTCTAGCGGTACTCAGACCTACGGTGGTGTCACCACGGTCGTCGAGACTTCGACCACCTTTGTCTGCCCCTACGCCACCGTCAGCTCTACCGGCTCCACCGTTACCAGCGTCATTGCGACTACCACCTACGTCTGCCCCGCTGCTGGTACCTACACCATTGCTCCTACTACCACCTACATTCCCTCCAACACCGTCGTGACCTACGCGACCCCCACCACTGTCTACCCCGGCACCTACACCCACAGTGCTGAGATCGTGACCGTCACTGTGACCGACTACACCTACACCTGCCCCTTCGCCAATGCCAACGAGCCTACTAGCACTCCTGTGACCACCAGCGCTGTCGCTGTGACCCCCACCGCTGCCGCTACCACGACCGCCATTGCCGAGACCACTACCGCTGCTGCTGTTACCACCAGCGCTGCCGCCGGTACTACTACCGTTGCCGGAACCACCAGCTCCGTCCAGTCCAGCTCCGTCAGCTCCTCTTCCGCCGCCGCCAGCTCTGGCGTCAGCGCTAGTGGCAACAGCATGGGAATGACCTACACCCCCTACACCAACGCCGGTGGCTGCAAGTCCGAGTCCACTGTCGACTCTGATATTGCCACCATCGCCAACAAGGGTTTCACCCACCTCCGTGTCTACTCGACTGACTGCAGCACCCTGGAGTACGTCGGTGCGGCTGCCGAGAAGTACGGGCTCAAGTTGATCCTGGGTGTGTACATCTCCAGCACCGGTGTTTCCGGTGCTCAGGACCAGGTCACTGCCATCACCGAGTGGGGTCAGTGGTCTCTGGTCACCCTCATCGTTGTCGGTAACGAGGCCATCCAGGACGGCTACGCCAGCGCTGCCGAGCTTGCCAGCTTCATCTCCTCCTGCAAGTCCACCTTCTCGGCTGCCGGTTACACTGGCCAGATCACCACCACTGAGCCCATCGACATCTGGCAGGAGTACGGTACCAGCAACCTGTGCTCTGTCGTTGATGTCCTGGGTGCCAACATCCACCCCTTCTTCAACGCCGAGACCACTGCCGCTGAGGCCGGTACTTTCGCCCAGTCCGAGGTCACCCTCCTGAAGAAGATCTGTTCCGGTCTGGACGTCATCAACTTGGAGACCGGTTGGCCCAGCGCCGGTAACGCCAACGGTGCTGCCGTCCCCGGTACCACCGAGCAGACCACCGCCATCAAGGGCATCCGCGAGTCCGTCGGCGAGCTGTCCGTCTTCTTCTCCTACGCCAACGACCTGTGGAAGGACCCCGGCGAGTACGACGTCGAGCAGTACTGGGGTTGCATTGACCAGTTCTAAGCGCCCGCGCGTGAATGTCTATAGTTCCTGAGAAATTTTGCTTCCCACCGCTTGGAGTTTCTTTTCTTGTATCTGTCGTCCCGCGTTTATCTCCCGACAGGACTTGGTTTACCTTCCCTTCTCCGTACACTTGAACGTTCATGTAGTAGATATAACCTTTTTTTCTATACTCTTATTTTGTGTCTACTAACTGGGTTGCATCCTTGGGTTTCTTTGTTAGTTTGTATAGGCTAATTCATAACGGCTTACGATGGCTATACTGCCGTGTATATTTCCCATCCGTTTAAAGAACCGTAGGATCAGTCCAGTATATCGCCTCATCCGCTCCACATGCAACGCTATTTAAATCCACGAGGAAAGCTTATCTTATCGTACAAGAAACTCGCAGATTAGGGCTCTCCACCTACCTGCCTAAAAAAGCAATATATAAGAGATCTCTCGTAGAGAGATTTCATCCGTAGCGAGTTCTTTTCCCTATAATCTAGTACTTACTTATCTACCATCGAGACAGATGCAGTGTAGTAGGGTCTACATACTGTGGATGCCTAATCCTGTCAAGAATCCACGATATTTTACCTCTTATTAGTCGGCACTGTTCAACTCCTCTTGGGGAATGACGGGCAGGCTAATCCAGTTCTCATGCACATGATTAATGCCTTTGAAGACACGTTCTGGTCTCTTCAATGCATGCATGGTAAGTCGTCTGTCAAGCAATGGGCTTCATCATCATTCAGTCGTCTGTTTGTTGTAAATGACTTAGCTGTCCATTGGCAATGGGTTTTGGCTATAGAGACATGCAAGCAGGTACTCGGCTCCGAGCATGCCGAAACTGGGTCAATCTCGCCTATACCTTGGGGGACTCAGAGCTGCTTTGCAGATGATGGTCGAATATGCTCGAACCAGTCCTCGACACCTAGGCCCCCACAACCATAAAATATTTCTGCGATTCCCACACCAACCGAGTGGCAGGATGATATGGCTTCTCGTTTGCTCGAGCCATTCGGACCAGTACTTGAAGCTGAAGAAGAACCGGACCTGACTGGTGAAATGGCTCTGTTTCTCTGCGCTCGAGAAACTCTTACTCACGATCCACGCAATAAACTGGTCTCCAGGATCCATTGCAGCCAGGATGTAACAGCAGAGGAATAAAATAATTGGCAGAATTGCGGGGAAACCTAAGGATGATATACACAAAGCGCGGGACTTGGGCGCAATGCTACCAAACTGTCCTGATCTCAAGTAGCTTCATAGCGATCAAGGCCCAGGCTTCTTCATGTATTTATCCTAGACTGGCTTGTCCATATCCCTGCTTGGTGTTAGGGCCCGAGATAGCCTTTCTGCGTGTAAATCATGGAACAGCCAGTTTTGAATATGAGGGCAATCGAAGCCTTGGAGTTGACATATTGATACGGCTAGATGTTTACTCCGAAAAGTTTACTTATAGCCCCAGGGCCAAATTTGAGATACAATATGACGGATCATATGAGTGATACCGCTTAGAACCCTTCTAGAACCGAAAAGAGGGACTAGGACAACTTATCGACTGAATTGGTAATTATCGGGACAACACAAGTCAGCATTTCTGACGTTAATATTGTAAGGTTTTTGAGACCACTGAGGAATGTTGAGTTGTACCCGGTCACACTTATTCATATTCCACGCGTCTGGGCTAGGCAACATCGTTCACAAGAAGTCTAAGTGCTTTAAGAGTGTTGCGTATCAGTCCTTCGGGTAGGACAGCAATCTTCTCAAGATAATATCCGGACTCCCGAGCAACAGACTTTGAAGCTTTGTAGAAGGAGATACGCATTCGCGCGCCGATTTAACGGACAAAGCTCCATTTCGATACCCCCCAGTGTCACGAAACTAATCACCGCTGGAGCTTTTTCTGGGCATTCTGTTCTCAGACTTCTTGTCTTAGTCCTAGCCAATTTAAAGTGAGATGAGAAATGGTCGTTATGGGTTACCTTACCCGGACTGTCCAAGATCGCCAGACGACGCGACAGGATATCGTTTCGAAGGAATGCGAATTTGACAGCATATGGGTAATTCAGTGCTTGGAAGAGGACATGTTATCGAAGGGATATTTCTTAGAGCATGCGCCTAGGAACAAATAAAGATGATAACCGGAAGGCACAAACTGCAAGCACTCCTTGACAGACCATGTTGAACGTGGAGCACTACGTCTCAAAAGATATCATCGGGCAGCCGGTCTCTTCGTCAAGGAAATTTGGTTATCAGTAATACTAGGAATCGTGTGAAGGGGTCTTGCTGTTCAGTAAGACTCTCAAGTCCCTAGTCTAAATGAGTGACGAAGGATGAGTTCGACAAACCTTTCACTAGGCTGGATAACCTATACCTCCATCGAAACAGCCGCATTTAGTTCGGCGTATGTCCTCTCTTCAGGTTGAAGATTCCTCTTTTCCTCCCAGCGATGGACTGATTTCTCCAGCTAATATATTGCACTGTGTTTAGGCGGCATGATGTGTCAAGATTTAGATTTGGATGAGGAAATCTGGCGGAAACAGGGAGGTGAATTCGAAAGACAGGTAGTACAATGCAAGGAATCTCGGTAGAAGAAATGAATGATGTGTAAGTAGCAGATCCCTGGCTCAAGACCTTACCACGAAGAACGTGTGCTTGAAAACAATATGGCATTGGCAGGAGAACTCTGATCCCTGTCTATCACATGACCGGCTGCCGTCTCATTTCGACTTTCTCTCCCACACACACGCAATCATCAGACAATCAACGGACTGCTCACTCTGCTCGGGTTTAATCTGTACCACCAAGTCCAAACACAAGAGAGGGCTGCTTTGAGATCCCCATCACATCCCCCCAACAAAATCCAAATGTGCACTAAAGGGGAGCAGTTGGCACACCGCTCAAGTCGCGGCGAGCGAGCCTCGTTAAAGTAACAAGCGTGCATAGAAGCACTATAACGCTGAGGCAAAGAGCCTATCAGAATTTGATATTCCACTAAGGGTGGTTCCACAGAAAAACAGCTCTGCTATTTGACTCCCGGATCCTCTCTGACCCGCCTCTCACAGGGACTGTTCGTTACCCTCAGATTACGAAGCAACTACCTCTCAGTCCTTCCTCTTTCCCAGGGCTATGGTGCAAATGCGGCGGTATCTACACATCCTTGAATGTGAGGGATAACAGGTCGAAAGCCATGCGCTGCTATAAGAATCTCTTCTATAACCGTGAGGTGGCCAACTAGGATGGTCATCGTGGTCTTGCACAAGCTCGGAGTCGGATGGATTGTTCCGATTGCACCATATCCAATGACCCTACACGGTAGAGAAGATACCCCTGGGTTAATATCAAATGTTCCCGGGGATTTTGCGAAGACTTGACCGAACCACTTCTATCCATGACACGTGGGGCGGCGGGAGAACAATTCGTTAGTCTTCTCGGGAGATTGCCGGCAGGCTGCTGGTTCAGACCAGTGTGAGACGATTGTCGTGGTAGTTGAAACCATTGAACTGTTATACCGTGCTGTTATAGGGCAGTTACCTATCGCCCTCTGGAAGTGGGATAGTAACTCTGTGCCTTGGCAGCAGAACGGGCTCGTTGCGAGGCTGGACGGTGAGTCTAGAACTCCGTGGCTTCTCTCACTGAGGACCTCAGGGTCATGCGTGACGCCAACTCATCCGAACACGGAGCTAATTGACACTGCGAACTAGAACAAAACCAAGCTTCCGGGACCCGTTGAAAGAAACGGGAAAGTATTACTCCTGTGGTCATTTGCTACATCCCGCCGTTGTGGGTGGCTGCTTTCGTACTCTGCCAGACTCTGTAACACCGGACTTCCTGCAACGGAGAACATGCGCTCCTTCGAGCATTCGATTTGCCGAGAGCGTCCTGAAACGATTATCTGAAAGCCCCCTATGGTGCCGACTGGCGAGGCCGAGTGGGGAATGGACGCTACGTAACGGGAACTGATCAGCAACCAAAATCCTCATGCGGATATCGACTGCATCTCTACACATCGATCCGGCCTTTCCACCTGCGAGTCCTGGGATTAGTCTCCGCTGCCCATTACATTAACGCCAGATAGGAGGCAATCTGGGATTGGTGGTGTTTCAATTCCCCGTGAGTCCTCCGTATATTCATGAAGATCCCGAACCTTCGGCTTCGGCTTTTCGGGCCACTTTGGGCGAGTGGACCTCGAGCCATCGGGGCAATCGGATCGCAGGCCTTGGGCCCCTGGTTCGTACCTGCAACGAAAGACGCCCGGAGTCATGTCAGTGACTACGTTGGGATCTCCGTGACGAAAATTTGGGATCGCCGATTGCGCGAAAACCAACTGCCGAAAGGGGCCTCCTGGTTAATGCATTCTGAGACGAGTGGCTGAATTGCCATCAGATTACAGGCGAGGAAATGTTATCGACACGTCCCGCGATAGGCTCGGGCCCCCGCTGAAAGCCAAGCGAGCCAAGTTCGATTAAGAAATGCCGCGTCAACCCATTTAATTTAGCGCCACTAGTGGGCGTGGGCGGTTAGAGATTGATGGATCCGGGTGCCCTCCCCGTCGTCAACCCATGCATGGATCGGATAGACCAATTGATCCTCGTCACCTTCACGATCAAGGGGCCGGCTGGCTGTCAGGCCATCTATATAAAGGGTCTTTTCATCGCCCTTTGTACTGCCCTTTTTGTTCTTCGCCCAAGCCAACTGTTCATTCCTTCTCTTTGTTCACTCGCATACCTCAAGTCCGTTCTGTAGATCAGAACTGTCAGTCCTTCATTTACTCTGTTGATCAGATTACCAACTCGTGCAACCATGCCTTCCGTTCAGCCCTTGATCTGCCTCGCAACCCTGGCCGGCGCCGCCCTGGTCTCGGCTGCCCCTGCGCCTTCCCGTGCCTCCGAGTTCGCCAAGCGCTCCTCCTGCACCTTCACTGATGCTGCCACGGCTTCGGAGAGCAAGAAGTCTTGCTCCAGCATCGTTCTCAAGGACATCACCGTCCCTGCCGGTGAGACTCTGAACCTGAAGGACCTCGAGGACGGCACCACCGTAAGCACCCCTGTCTCGCTTTCAGCCTACAACCGCTCTAATCATCCATCCAGGTCACCTTTGAGGGCACCACCACCTGGGAGTACGAGGAGTGGGACGGACCCCTCCTCTACATCTCCGGCAAGGACATCACCGTCACCCAGGAGTCCGGCGCCGTTCTCAACGGCAACGGTGCCAAGTGGTGGGACGGTGAGGGTACCAACGGCGGCAAGACCAAGCCCAAGTTCTTCTACGCCCACAGTCTCGACGACTCCAAGATCTCCGGTCTCCAGATCAAGAACACCCCTGTCCAGGCCATCTCCGTTGAATCCGACAACCTCATCATTGAGGATGTTACCATTGACAACAGCGATGGTGACTCCGAGGGTGGTCACAACACTGACGGCTTCGACATCAGTGAGAGTACCTACATCACCATCACCGGTGCCACCGTGAAGAACCAGGACGACTGTGTCGCCATCAACTCGGGTGAGGTGAGTACATCGTCCCCGTCTCCCTCTTTCTATTTGAACCCAGCAATCTCTGACTTATAATCCAGAACATCTACTTCTCCGGCGGTACCTGCTCCGGCGGTCACGGTCTGTCCATCGGCTCTGTCGGTGGCCGTGACGACAACACTGTCAAGAACGTTACCTTCATCGATTCTACTGTCTCTGACTCCGAGAACGGTGTCCGTATCAAGACCGTCTACGACGCCACCGGTACCGTTGAGGACATCACCTTCTCCAACATCAAGATCTCCGGTATCTCCGACTACGGTATCGTCATTGAGCAGGACTACGAGAACGGTGACCCCACCGGTACCCCCTCCAACGGTATCACCGTCTCCGATGTTAAGCTCGAGGAAATCACTGGCTCTGTTGACTCCGACGCTGTTGAGATCTACATCCTCTGCGGTGACGGCAGCTGCACTGACTGGACCATGTCCGGCATTGACATCACCGGCGGTGAGACCAGCAGCAAGTGCGAGAACGTTCCCTCCGGTGCCTCTTGCAGCCAGTAAGCGGCATGTCAAGATATGGAAGGAGTGAAGCCCTGTTGCTCACTCGACACTCAACTAATTGTTAATCTTCTTCTTGGCCTGTTTTGACAGTCATGTATTATAATCAAAAGTCTTGACTGTACATCCTCTTGCATTCCTTATTGTAGAGTATATCTTCGTGGAATAAACCTACACACCGGCAAAGTCCCAGCCTACTATGAAACCCCAGCATAAGGACACAGTGCGACCAAGCAATGCAAATGATCAGTATATCCATCTCTCCATCCCCCACCTCACTCACATCTTCTCCTAATTCCCACACCTTCCTTACCTACTAAGTTCTCCCTTCCTCCCCTCCAACCCAACCTCAACATCATCATCCAACCCCTTCTCCTTCTTCCCCACCACATCCTCCTCCACTCCCGCAACAACACTCTCAAACCTCCTCCCTCTCTTCTCGGGCCCAAAAGCAGTCGTCACAATAATTCCCGTCGCAATAATTGCAGTCGCTACGCCCATCACAGGCCCATACGCGGGAGCTTGTTTCCCAGAGGGCGACTTGACGAAGGTTTTCTCGGCGATCGCGTTGACGATTTGTGCGGAGGGAGAAGAGATCATGTTTCCTACCTGGTATGTTATACCTATTTTATTTATTAGATCGTGTCTTCTTGGTTGGTTGGTGGGCCGGGATAGGATAGAAGGATGATAGAGAAGAAGGAAAGGGAAGGAGGAGGGGGGCAAACCCGGGAATGAAGATCGAAACGCCGGTGGCGACAACTCATTCAGATGAATAGGGATAACGCCCCATGCGCCCTGGACGAAGAACTGCAGAAAGAAGCCCGTTGCACTGAGGGACCGTTCGCCCTCGGGGAGAATCCACGCCGGGATGAGGATCGCGGAGATGAAGGCTGAGACGATGATTGCGCGACGCCGGCCGAAGAATTGGGACAAGTAGCCGATTATGGTGCCGCCGACGCAAGCGCCAGTTTTCATGAGGATAGAGGCGCGGGAGGCGGCGGCGTTGTTGAGGTCTTTTTGCGTGAGCATGAAGGTTGTGTAGCTGTCTTGGGAGGTGTGGGAGTAGTAGTTGAACTATTTATATCTCTTGGGTCAGTATCCAGTATATGGTGGAAGGGAGATGTATGGGGACGGGGCTGGGGAGGAGTACCCAGGTCATGAGGATGACGCAGTAGATGCACATTTTCCATTCTTGGGCGAGCATTTGCTTGGTTTCGCGCCAGAAGACTCCCGGGTCAGCGGAGACTTTGCCGGCTTTTTTGGCTTCGATGAATTGCTTCGACTCGGGGAAGAAGATGCGAATGATTCCGACGCCGATTGAAATGCCGGCTGGAGGAGTTAGTGAGTTGTTGGTGTCTACTGTATATATACTGACCTGCGATCCAGAAGACGGTTTTCCAGCTGTCGGTTGAACCGCCCACTCCGAGGTTGGCGCATGCTGCCAATACATAACCCAGAGAGTAACCTTGCTGCAAGATGCCGGACATCAGGCCACGAGCGTTGACCCTGTTGTTGTTAGTGTGGATTCGAGAAGGTGTAATTGAAGATACTCACGGGCAATGTTCCAACGCCATGGCAATTGCGTTCCCATACACGCCACCCATAAACAGACCAAAGAGACTTCGGACTGCCAGAAACTGCTGAAAGGTCTGGCTGTAGATGGTGGCGATCTGCAGCGCTCCAAGGACGATCATATTAATAACCATCGGCCACTTGCGACCGAACTTGTCACCGGCCAGGCCAAAGAAGGCCGCCCCAACACTTCTCAGGAGCAGAGTGAGAGTGATGGCTGTTGTGACATCTGTTTTGGAGCGGTCATAGTATTTGGATAACTTGACGGTCTGGATGGACAACGCATGAAAGTCAAACGCATCTGCAGTCCATGCAACGAACCCCACGATGAAAAACAACCAGTCTCGTGCGCTGAGCTGAAGGCACAGACTGATGGGATTTTGAAGCCGGTCTGGAGCTTGCCACTCAGCACGGGTCTCGCCATACTCGTTGGTCACCAGGACACGCTGCTTCCACTTGAACAGGTCCCCCCATGCCTGTTTAGCAGTAGCAATGATGCCGTCGGCAATTGGTTGTGCTGGCTCATGTGTAGTACTCATGGTTGAGGCGAAACTGAGAGACGGAGGGATGGTGTGGTCTTGTCCAATGTCTTTGCGTGAGGCGCGTCAGCGGTCTAGGTGACGGTAGATGCAGGATGCTGAAGTTGTACGAATGGCAAAGAAAAGGGTCAGATGATCTGCCTGCCAACAGCGATAGCGGAGTAATGGAGCAGTGAATGCTCACCATATTTCATCCTCTCTTTATAATTTGCCTCACCGTCTCTATCGTCTACCTCCGCACTTACCCCAGACTTTTGTCCGTTATTCCCCGCGAAAGGTCTTGGTATTTGGCGGGCCAAGATCCCGCCAAGCAGTGAACAGCGTGCTTTTGTCCATGCGTCAGAACCACGCGACATGGGTTACCCTACGTCCTCGTGTTGTTTTGGCTTTGAGAGGCATGTCCGCCCAACACCACTAGTAGTTCCGATCCCATCGCGAGATGGGCAAGCAAAAGGTTTATGCCAAGACAAAGGGAGGGGGTTTATCAGCCACTGCCGACAAGGGGTGACGGTGAGGTTGCATGGCGAGGGGCAGAAGTTTGATGTCGCGAGATGTGCAAGGGCCCATTCGGCGAATTTATTCGTCCAGGCTGAGCAAAGCACTGCGGAGATGTTGCATCCATCCCATTCAAACAAGAATAGTTATCTGCAAGTTTTTTTCTCCTTGATATCGCAGGTGGGATATTGTATGAGCCATGCGGTTTGAGTTGGAGCTATTGATTATTGGGGGTCAAAAGCGGGTGTGTGTCACGGTGAGGTTGCAGGTCAGGATCAGGATACAGCAGCAACCCCAGTCAATCGCCTTTCCCACTTGTTGGGATTTCAATAACCTTCTGAGGCCAATTCCAAGTGGACTGTCCAAAACCCGGTTGTACAACGAAGCCTGCTTTGGCGCTCATGACTCGTGCAAGTTGATGAGAAGTAGTTGGAGAAGAGGGAACATCGGGGGAGATCGGAGAGGTCGAACAAAGAAAGAGAGGCCATGTGACTGGGCAGGACTCGACGCTCGATCGCACCCTGATATAGTAAAGGTATGCCCCAGACCTGCTTGTGTGCGTGAGAATGAGTGCTTTACTGTTTTCTGCTGCTGGTGTCTTTCCTCTCTTGTCTCTGCCTCACTTCCCCCGTGCTTGGGCTAGGAATTTTGTGTGTCTGCTCACATCGGGGTTTATCTATTCATCCCAGCTACTCCTTATGTATGGTTGACTTCGCCTAGGACTACTGTGACATTGTCCCAGATACACCGGTAGCAGCACGCACTGTGATTCTGTAGAGTTCTGAGCACGAACCATGGTCGGGATCTAGCCATGTGAAAAAAGTCAGTGAGACAGGTTGACCAGTTTCCTTGATACAGCGACTGGATGGATGGCAGCGGAGAGACTCACTCCACAGCCCTTGTCCCTGGGTTCTGCGACGGTTGAAACAAGCCCTACGAACCCAGGGATGGACGATCACCGGGAGAGCCCTGCTGAGGTAAGAGACCCTGGGGCCTCAGCCTGCAGGGCCATATAGAGTTGATCAAACTATGGACCGTGCGTCAGTGGCTGGCGGGGACAGTGTCAAACGAAAGGGAGGTCAGTATGAGCGATTATTGTCGCCCACTTATTGGGACTTTGCCATCCGCCCGCCTTTGCTGTTGTGCAACTCTCCTCGCCGGGGTTTCATTGCCTTTAAAGCATATTTCTTTCCGATAAATTGGCAATAGCAGGTGGGTCAGCAATCCGTGCACCTCATGTTTCGTGTCCCTTAGTGACGAAGATTAACGGCAGAAGTTCTCAACCTCACCCAGTCGATCGATTAAGCGAGTTCGGCACCCGCGATGCAGCTCAATGAGGCATTTGTCGGCTTCCAATAGCCATCCCCGTCTACGCAAGGAGTCGATCCCTCACTATTTATTCCCATCCACAGCTGAGCATCCTCACAATCCCACCATTCCTGCCTCCCCGTCCGTCTTCCCACCAGAGCGTCTCACGTATGCCCCTCCGCGAGTCTCCGGTCGACAATCCCAAGTCACCCCTGCGTCGATGTCACCACTACATTTACATCATTGCCTGGGCTCTCCTGTCATCCGTCATCCTGTACTGCGCCGGAGGGCTGTCTTTCGTCGATGCCTTGCTTCTTGCCTCCGGCGCAGCCACTCAAACCGGGCTAAATACAATTGACCTCAATCGCCTCCATGTGGTTCAACAAGCCACCCTCTTGGTGGTGTCGATGGTGACCAATGTTATTTTTGTCCATTCGCTGCTGGTTGTGGTCCGCTTGTATTGGTTCCGGAAGCGGTTCCAGAGAGCCATCCATGAAGCCAAAATGATGTGCCGCGCTCAGCGGAACACGCTCAACCAGAGACTTGCAGACGTGGAGAACGGGGCTCCTCGGGGGTTCTCACGCGAGAGACCAACCGACGAGGTTCCTTTGCTGTCAACCGTCGATGAGGAGAGCTCAAACGAATCGCCCAGTGTATCTCCCCGCGGCAGGAAGTATGGTGCAACCGGCTCGACCAGTCCGCATATCACTTTCTGCGAGACCGAAGCCGAACACGAGGTTAAACAGCGTCGACGGTCATACTCTGGCACCTGGTCGCGTCTCTCCCAGTCTGAGGTCGAAAGTCCGCTGCGACGGTCATTCTCCGACTTGCAGAATGATATGCCGCCGCTGCCTTCCTTGATGTGGCAGTCTTCAATTGCCAGCTACGCCGACTGGAACGAGACGCAAAAGGAGGAGCTCGGTGGGATCGAGTATAGGGCCCTGAAGACGCTGGTTGTCATTCTTGTCTGCTATTTCGTGGTCATCCATCTCTTGGGAATCTTGTTCTTCGTGTCATGGATTTTACCCAACCAACACTACGGCCAGATACTCTACGACAACGGCATCAGTCGCTCCTGGTGGGCGATTTTCACTGCCGGTTCCTCATTCAACGATCTGGGATTTACATTGACCCCGAACTCGATGGCATCGTTCAATACCGCGGCATTCCCTCTGCTCGTGATGACCGTTCTCATCGTCCTCGGGAACACGGGGTTTCCATGCATGCTCCGCCTTATCATATGGACGCTGTCCCAGTTCACTACCTACGGTAGTCCCCTCGATGACGAGCTGCAGTATCTTCTCGATCATCCCCGACGGTGCTTCACGCTGCTCTTCCCCAGCGCAGAGACCTGGAGACTGGCCGCAGTGCTCCTGCTCATCAACGCCATTGATCTAATCATCTTCTACACCCTCCAAGAGGTAAGCTGACCAGCCTACCAGCCCGGATATCCTTGCTAATCCATATCCTAACCCTAGATCCCCCACCCTAGCCCTATCTCAGCCAGCCTCCGCCTCGTGAACGGGCTCTTTCAAATTGCCTCCACCCGCACAGCGGGCTTCACAATCACCTCCCTGGGCACCCTCCACCCGGCCGTGCAAGTCTCCTTCGTGGGAATGATGTATATCTCCGCCTTTCCCATCGCCATCGCAATGCGCAAAACCAATGTCTACGAAGAACGCAGTCTCGGGATCTACAACGAAGACTACGACGACCATGACAAACCGCACCAATCCGACTCCCTGGGCGCGCACATTCAACGCCAGCTTGGATTCGATCTGTGGTTCGTCATGCTCGGCTTTTTCTTCGTCGCCGTCGCAGAAGGGAAACGATTACAGGATAACCGGACCGACTTGGCATTCTCACTCTTCCCCATCCTATTCGAGATCGTCTCCGCCTACGGTACTGTAGGCTTGTCGATGGGATATCCGGGGACGGAGACGAGTCTGTGTCGGGAGTTTAGCGGCGTATCGAAGGTGATAGTCATCGCGATGCAGGTGCGTGGCCGCCATCGTGGCTTGCCGCATGCGCTGGACCATGCGATTCTGTTGCCATGTGACTTGGTCGAGCCGGACGAGCAGGGTCGCCGACCGGAGTGGTGGTGGAAAAGGTGGATTAGAAAGAAGAGTTCCGACCTGGGGAATTTTTTTACTCATGATTGAACGATGTGATACTTCCGTGAGGTGTCCCGAGTTATGACGGATTCCATTATGTATTAATAATACTTCTGATGACATGATGCGATGTAGGTATGACAGCCGTACAACATATCTTATTAATCATGACTGTCCCCATAATGGGTGGAGCATGGATGTCCTACATGCAGTCTATTTACCAGGATTCCCCTGATCATAACACAGACTAGATCACCTACCTACCACCTACAGACCTACCCTCTCACTGCATATCCTGTATGACATTCATCATCTAATAGATGCCATCTAGCCCACACACGGACAATTTACTTCTACAATCGTACAACGAACAGACACTTAATCTGCATCCACTCTCCGAACTAGCATCGGTGAGGCTCTTAGAGTACAAGTGTTAAAGAAATCCCCACCCTATAGGATAGGATATCTACTGACAGGATTTAGACACGAGAAGTAAAATAAATCCGAGTACTTCTAGCAAGAGTGCAGTGTAGCAGTCGTTATTCATTATCAGATAGAAAAAAAATATGTAGATATACTATGATAGTAGTAACTCTATATCATAGATTGTGGATAGATATTGGACATGTACCTAGGTTGTATACCCCACCACCACCTGAAGTATAAAGTCGATTTAGGTAGTGGTAGTACTAGTAGTAGTAGTAGTATACCTAGGTAGGTATGGATGCAGTCACACCCCACTAACCAATCACATCCACCTAGATACCACCCACTGCAACAACACAACACAAGTACGAAACATTAATCAGTAAAGACATGCAAGAATTGAAAGAACGGGCCACCTCACTCGAAACCAAACCCAAAACTTTCCAAAACACAACTAAAGGACAAACAAACCCCCGATGACTCAAACCCCTGACAAAACCAAGCCCAGACCAGGTCAGTGATGCAGTCAGTCAGTCAGTTAGTCACAAGCACGCACATACCCACACTCGGCCCGTCCATACTACTAATCAATTAAACTAGTAATCACCTCCCGAGAAGATTAAACCGGCAGAAAAAAAAAAAAAAAGATCCCTTAATAAGTAATACTAAACGGAAAAGTAAGGAAAGGTTAATGCCGTGCTTCCGAGCAAAATTGATTACCTTATCACATGGGGGGGAAAGAGGATCCGTTCGGTCCACGGTACACGGGTACGATGGTTGTCCGGTTCCCGGGTCGCGGTCGCGTTGGACGGAGGTTGGGGAATGCGAAGCGCCGATTGAGCCGTGCTTTGCTTGCTTGCTTACTACATACTTACTCCCTACTTACTTTACTTGGGTTGGGGTTGCGGGGGCAAAGGCAGGGAGAAGGGGCGGATATGTCCGACTTTCATTGTGGTTCTGGTTCTGGTTCTGGTTCTGGTTCCGTGGTGGTCTTGTGATTGTTTGGTATTGTTATTATTAGTCGTAGGAGATTGTAGATGATAATGGATGGAATGGGTGGTAGGGATTAATACGGGATTGCTTTTGTTTGTTGTCGTTGCTGCTGTTGTGACTGTTGTTGATCGTGAGGTCAGTCAGTGTATGAGGTCAATGACTGTGGTTGTGTGGTCTGCAGGGATCTTGTCGGGTTAGCACAACTCGTGACGTCAACTAGTGAATCCAGGCCTCGATCTTTCGTCCCCGCTGATGGGGATCGATCTACAGTCTGAGGCCTGGTCTGGAGGAAAGTAGCAGAGATATGTATGGGGCATGATGTAGAGTGAGTTATCTGCCTGTATCATGATGATGAGGATGGGTGGCCACGGTATGTACAAGAGCCGACCGAGTTCAGTCTGCAATGTGGTCAAAGGTTATTGGTACTCGAGACTTGCCTCGCACGGTGGAAGTACGTTCTGTGTTGGTAGGGATAAGCATTGATGATTGCAGCCTGATGAGCCAATACATCGAATAAGGAGGAGGGCCTGGTCGCGGGGGACGTGTCCCGACTCCGGGGACGTGGGTGGTGAAGATATGGCAGCTATGTGTTTAACGTTCATTGTCTCCCTTGGGAGCGGATTTGATGGTCTGGCCGGTGATCTTCACGGACGGTCCTCAAGATGATGCATGCCGAATCAGGCACTCGAGATCGCGTCCCTCGTATTTCTGGTTAGGGAAGGCAGGATGCCAGGTCAGGACATTCCCTGGCGGGTTCCACCGGCTGGATTCAGACGTGGTGGGCTACATTCCTAGACACGCTGGGTGTTTTCATCGTGTCCGTCTGCTGAAACTGCCTGGAATCTAGACCTGGTATGGGAGGGGTTGCGATCGTCTACTCCGTACTCCGTAGTTGCCCCGTTTCTCGATCTGTCAGTGGAATAGTTGGCAGCTGCTTGACCCCTCCGAGAGCTGCGGCCCCATCGGAAAGCAGTCACATGACGGGGGACACACTAGCCACAATAGTTGCTGACTAGTCCTGGCCCGCTGCCCCCTTCCCCCACAGTCCCATCGAGGCTGTGTCGCTGTAAGGTTTCAGATAGCTACCTAGCTACTATCTGATAGCAAACCAAACCCGCACGTTGATTATCATATCATCCTGATAATCCAGCCCCTCGACCAGATTACGTATGATTCCGCCCCCATACTTCCCTCCAGCTACTAGTGCACAGCCATGTACGCAGCCAGGGGGATCATCCAGGCGTGGAGGCAGGGCCTCGCCAAGAGGAGGCCACGTTGGTCGCTAGCGGTCAACCCTCACTGATCAATGATTGATTGCTGAAGGTGGCTACCCAATTTTGCGGTTTGGCCTGTCGAGGGATGCCAAGCCTGGCTGGACGTGCGGCTCTCCGCACAGCCTGAGGTACGTACGCGCCGATTGCGATGGCATGCCAGGCTCCCCGGATTTACTAGTATGACTAGTATGTAGGTAGCCAGCGACCATCTAGGCGACAGTCACTGATCAATTAGAGACATGAAATGTGGCAGCCTGTGGGAACCTCGTCGCCTAGACCATGGCTTACGTGTTGCGAGACGAAGGACGCAAGATTATGCAGCGATACGCGACATTCAAGCAGACACATTCATCTATCTATCTATCATCTATTCAGTATCCAGCGGCATCGGAGGTATCTTGGGACGAAGGAAAGTTAACTCCGCGCCGTCGTATTCGCGTGGTTACTCCCAAGGTACTCCGACTCGGCCTCGCTGGTTTTACGACCGGCAGTACTCCGTACTCCGTACTGCGTACTGCTTCCGTGCAATTCTCCCAGCTAGTGGCACGCACTTGGGCCGGTGCTTCTTGGCTGGCTGGCGATACGCGCACTCTTATCATCCCTGGTCATGATGAGTGCCCGCCGATTATTCTGCACAAACGGAATACGCAGTTACGATTTACGATATACGTCGACCTAAGGTCGGGTGGGGATGTGACTGGTGTCGTCAACTCATCCCATTATGGTGGTGAGGCTGGCAAGTTAGGGACCAACCTGCACCATGCTTATGAATCCGAATCTGATTTCAAAGCGAACAAGTCGTATCACGATATAAGGAGCTCGTAGATTGACCTAAGCGGCTCATTCAGAACCAGCTGGGCCGTCTGGTCCCGTGGAAATAGCAACCTTCCTGCTGATGGGATCCCGTTTAGTAATGGATTATTCTGGCATTATGCGGACAATGACTGGGCATCTGCTGGAATTTTCTAGGCGTAAAGCTCCCGTCAGCCGGAAATAACGGCGCGGAAAGATTGGTCATCCGACGCCCCGTTCAGGGTTTTGGGTTGGATTTGCTGCTGGGCTGGGCTGAGGTGCGATCGTCCACTCGGTGTTAGCGGGCGGAGTCTGGCCGTGACTCATTTTGAGCCAAACTGATTGGGCCAGCAGAGGGGCGGTGAACCTGCAGTTGCCTCTCTGGGCCAAGGATATCGGCGCTGGTGGATCCGGCACCCTCCAGCCGATCCACGGATGGGCGTCGATGGTCTCTGCCTCCGAAGGTCCGATCCCAACTCCATCTAAATCCCGAGGCGAAAGAAAAAAAAAAAAAGAGAAAAACGAGGTTTATAATGGAGATAGCTTAGGAAAACACCGAGAAAGAAAAAATAAGCAAGGACAAAAAAATCAGCCTGGAAAGTGGATATATCATATTAAATCGGTCCCTGGTCTCCTGGTTGATCAATTTTTTTTTTTCCCCCCATCCCAAGCCTCAATCCTCTCTCTCGACCACTCATCGCTGCTGGCAACCACCTCAGACCGATATTATTGCTGTGCACCACCCTACATACATACAACCGACTACCCACAGACACATACCTCCAGTGACCAACACATCCGTTTTCCCCGCCACTACTGCTGCCTGCCCTGCCTAGGAAGCCAGGAACTGCCGACGATTGATCGCTCGTCGCGCCCATCCATTTTTTTGCGCCCATAGTTACGAAAACGACTAAGCGTCGCTCGGTCGCGCCCCAAGATAAGGCGTGTCGTGATTATTATTGATCCGCCTGCAGTCAACCTTGACTCACCGCCCCGCGATCTACCCGTCCGTGATTGGGGCACCGCGCGACCGCCGGAAAGGGAAGGGCTGCCTGAGTCACCGCGTAAAGCGAACGAGTCACCTTTCTGCCCGTCTGCATTGAGCTCATAAGCACATCAACACGGCCCTCCCGGACTTTGGCACCATGGCCTATCTTTCTTCTCCCCCCACAACCTCCTCCACTCCCACCACTACTTCTTCTGCCTCTTCCCCCCTCTCGACCTCCTCTGCCACCCACATCACTCCCAGCTCTTACTTCTCCTCTCTCGTCCGGAGGCGGCAACACAAGAAAATGAGCATCACCCAGACCTACTATCTCGCCCACACCGCCCGCAAGAAGCTCACTCGGGAAGCCTCGCGGGCGGACCATGACCTCCGCCTCCTCGTCGGCCACGCCAACCTCCTCGATTCTCTCATGCTCGAGCTGGCCGATGCCGAAAGGGAACAGGAACGGTGGTTCAACCAGACCGTGAGCGGGGTGACCAAGACCTCGCAAGGTTCAGAACCCCGACACATCCAATGGGCAGAAACCGTGGTTGAGGACCCCGAGGAGGACTGGGACCCTGAGGACGTCTCCGATGCCGACTCTGATGTCAGCGATGACGACTCCGACTACGATGAAGACGAATACGAATATGAATCCAACCTCTACACCCCGGTGCGTCGACGGGCCCCGTCGCCCGTTGCCATCATCACTGAGAAGGAAGTGGAGGAGGACTACGACTCGGACTCGGACTCAGACTTTGAGTACGATGATGCGGAAGACTTGGAGGAATTGACTTTGACCCGCTCGCCCTCACGACAGACTCCCCCGGAGTTGTTGTCCGACTCCGATGGGGAATCAGAGGACGACACCATGCCCCCGTCGCCCCCCCAACCGACCCTCGAAACATTTGACGAGAAGGAACCACAAACCGCCGAGATCCCGCTATCACCGACGGAGCTCGAGAGTGGGTATTACGTCCCTGGCCAGGCACGCAGCACGATGATCGAAGCCTACTGATCGTGCCTTGCTGATTGACGGCCACGTCAATGTACCATACGTGATACCCCCTGATGAATTGTTCTGGAACGGTTGGTTTTGTTTTGGGCGAGTTGCCACTATCATAGCGGGTCCGGCGTTTTTGTGACAAAGAAAAAGGAAATTTTGGTTGGCCATTGTGATTTGACTACTGTTTTGCATTGCCCGGTGATGGCATTTACTTCGCATCAGGGGCTGCCCCCCTTTGCATGCCCGAGCGCTTGGGCATTGATTCTCTACTCTTCTGGATGGGTTGGTCCCACAGTTAGGCCGCTTGGATAGCCGGCCGAAGTTTCTGTTCTAGTGTGCAGTGCCTCCTCTTGAGGCATAGTATATGAGATTTACGACGAATACATATTGCTAGAACCACATTTGAGTGTATCTGATTAGGACCTGTCGAGTCGATCTTCACCGTAGAACAACAATGCCAGTCTCGCTGCAGCCCACATGGCCGTCAATAGCCGATTGATAGTGTCGTCGACTCGTACAAGATGTGGTGCCCGTCCCCACTTTTGGCCCGGGCAGCTACAGGCGAGAGGGGCTAGTTGGTTAGGCCGCTCTCCGTCTCCGTCTCAGAGTCTGCTCCATCCATAGGTAGGTAGGAAGGGTAATGCATGTCCGACTGAGGGCCGTACAAAGTCCGCTGGCCAGACCGGGATGGCAGTGCCGATCGCCCGCTCCTTCAGCAGAGCGGCCCTCTCTCCCCGATCACACCGCCCCGTGATGCATCACATGGGCGATCGATCAACCGGAGGATCACCGCCGATCCTGCACCGCTGACTTGGTGGTTCTGGATAGAGAGTTGATGGCCCTCAACCATCGTTGTCCCCCTCCTCTCCTCTCCTCCCTCTGCCGGAACTTTCGGATACCGGATGCCATGGCAATATCCTCCTCCCCCGATAAGATGGACGGCCTTTCCTGGTAATCGGGCTGCTGCTCCCTGCCGTCCTCTCCGAAAATTTAGACCCTGAAGAGATTTAGACTCGCCGTTGGTGGGTCAGGTTATTGGAGAATTATTTCCCTCATGATGGGGCACGTTATTTTAACGGGTGAGTATCTACTCCGTAGTCAGGCAGAAAATTTTCGCTCCCACCATCCAGTCTTCCATTGACCATTCAGCTGCCCACGAGCCCGTCCGTGCTGGGTGGACTGGATCGAACCAGGTCGTAACTATCACTACGGAGTATGTATGGTTTGGGCTTTTGACAGTTGCTGGGTAGCACCGGGGATGGAGCTGTTTTCTCACTTGGTCCGACTCCGAGAGGGGTAGCTAGTTGTGTTCCACACGGAGGTGGTTGTACGACCACGCAGTCTGCCAGTCAGGTGTAGGAAGGGGGGGGGGTTCTTGTTGCCAATAAGGATTAATTCGGCAATCATGAGGTTATCGCAACGTGACGGGGCGCTCACCGCCCGGGGGCTGCCCCGCTCCGGGCCTCCTCCTATTCTCCAGGCTCCTTCCAAGTTCCTTCTGCTTCCGGCTTCCGTATCTGCAACAACTCCATCGTTCCACTCCCCCGGCCCGTCGTCTCTTGTCCTCCAGCCAGGCCTACGTAGCTAGGCATTTCGTTCGAGCTCGCCGTCCAAGCGTCCCTGCCCGGGGAGCTCGTCTTGATACCTGCACCACCAAACCATGGTCTGCGTCTCGCGCATCGTACCACTGGCAGAACGTCTAGAGCTTCACGGTGGCTGAGCTACTCTCTGATTTGACTTCCTCATTTTCCGGTTGCCATCTGCGTATTTCCACATAGAAAATTTCCGGTCACCAAGCTTCAGCAGTGGCAACCGATACAACCGATACCACTTCAACCCCTCCTCTACCCAAGTCCACCAACCGGGTGCAATCCATCATGTCATCTACATCCGCGAAACCATCACTGGACGGTCATACTCCTGTCCCGGGGCGTACCAGAACCGGGTCAATTCCGACCCGCCCTTCACGTGGAGATTCTAGAAGGAAATCCATCCAGTTCAACATCGGCGGTTCGGAGTCCCAACCGCCCAGTCGGTCTGCTAGCGTCTCAGGCCGCAAGCGTTCGCCGTCTCATGTATATGAAAAGGAGGCCAAGGCGGCTGGGCGAGGGCTATCACCTCCTCCACCTAAGTGAGTACCTTCGGGCTGTGACCTCAGCGATAATGATTCTAACCCGGTGGTGGTTATTTCAGGACCTACGAACGCGGTGTCTCCTTCGATACGTTTGATAACCCCGATGCACCAGACTTTTCCTTAACACTCAACTACAAACACAAAGGATACCAAAGTACGCGACGCAGTCGGACATTCCTCTGTGGGACAGACCAGAATGATTACTCTGATTTCGCGCTCGAGTGGCTCATCGATGAGCTGGTGGACGATGGCGATGAAATAGTCTGTCTCCGGGCAGTAGAAAAGGATTCCAGTATTGCAAGTGATGCCGCGGTCGAAGCCGGGAAATACCGAAAGGAAGCGGAGAAGTTGTTCGAACAGGTGATCCAGAAGAACAGTCAGAATGAGAAGGCGATCAGCTTGGTCCTGGAGTTGGCCGTTGGCAAAATCCAGGACATCATCCAGCGCATGATCAGAATTTATGAGCCTGCTGTCCTCATTGTGGGCACTAGAGGCCGTAACCTAGGCGGCGTACAGGGGTTGCTACCAGGCTCCGTTTCGAAATATTGCTTACAACAATCGCCTATTCCTGTTATTGTGGTCCGCCCAACCACCAAGCGGGAGAAGAAGAAAAAGAAGCGTCTAGCAGATCCCACCAGACGCAATTACAATCATATCTTGGAGATGAGTGAACGACGGGGTAGCGATATCTTCGACAGAAGCTCCAGCCGGGATAGCAGCGTATCAAAGCTGCCTGATGAGGAGGCTGCCGTGGCTGCCGCTCTTGGCCTGCCTCAGGCATACACAAACTCGCGTAGCTCACTCTCCACATCCGAGCGAAGCAGTGTCAGTCACGATGAATCACCCTCTCCGATGGGTTCGCCTGGCCCTGTTTCCCGGAGTCCTCTTGGGGGAAGCGTGGAAAATTCGGAGGTTGATACCGGATCCGACGACGAACCTACCGTATCGCACGTGGAGGACCACAAGGACGTGTCACCCAAACAGGGGTCTTCGGAACCAAGCAATTACATATCCTTCGAGACGGAAAACGTCCCTGGATTGACCGAGGGCGTTGCAGGACCGTCCTCGTCCAATGTGACAGTCCCGCTTATCGTGACCGAGGATATTTTTCCGGGTGGCTCTGAAAAGCAAAACGACTGAACAGTTCGAAGCACGTCCATACGGAATTTGCCATCTACCATATACACTTGGGTCATTTCTATCCTACCCACCCCACAGATCAACACGTCAGAAGGATAGCACTCGGGTTGTCCTTCATTCACGTGAGAACAATTTTACTCGAGACCATGGGGATCTACAGCATTACATGGCGAAATGCTTATCGTAGACATATCCACAGATTGACTGGACCCGCGCTCCAGCAACGTGAATGCTGCAAGGAGCGGTCATGGAACTTGACGAATTTCTTTTTTTCCCTACATACAGAATCTTGTCATGTTCAGTCAGCGAGTCATAGACCACAAGCACGTCAGCACACATAGACCATGCTGATCAGCGAGAACAATGTTACAGCTTTTCTTATCTATTGAATTAATTGCGGAATACACGGTCTCCTATCTATCTGTCATTCCTTATCTTTTTTTCTTCTCAGCCTGAACAGTAACAATAGTCCATCCTCGTATGCACATTCACCCTCCTTCCATCATTACCCACATAAACAATAACAAACCCAAACCAAACCATAAAACTAAAATGGGACTATTGTATTGATAACAACAAAAGATATGAACTAACTATCATCTGTAGATGAATGGATGGAAGGATTTATGGATGTATAAATAGCGAGGGTTGTTGGTTGTGGGTTATGGGTAGGAAATGGGTTCCTACCTGTTTGCTACGTCTATGAAATTATTGTGATATACGGATGGATGGATGGATGGATGGATAGGATAGGATCAGATGTGATTTGTAAGTAAGCATACGCATACACATAAGCATAAGCATTATCAAAGTGATACTGGTTGGTTAGTTTGTAGGATTGAGAAAAAGAAAAGAAAAAAAAAAAAAAAAAAAAATAGATAAAAGGATCATCGAGCATCATGGGCAGCCGGAATCGGTGGTTTGTGGAAGATAGAACTAGGGGGGAGTTGGATGGGGGATTATATTGAAACAGTCGATCGAGGGAAGGAAGGAAGATGAGGAATGAATAATAAAAAGAAACTTTTCTAACGAGATTTTGTCTAGGGAAAAGCAGAGGAACACTGCAAGCTATCGCCAGCAACACACCGAACCAGTGTAGATGCAATGCACAGAAACGTGGGAAAAGAAAGCAACATGACTAGTAGTAAGGTACTAAACTCTCTCGCATGACATAAACAAAGGTCGTGGCTAGCCTGCAAGTCCCGCCCCGGTTGGACGCTGGTATCAACTGCAACGTCGTCGGAGAGGAGAAACCGTCAAAGCTCTCCGGGTATTGAAAAATGCAAGAAATAAGAAGGAAAAAAAAAGACACAGAGACAAACGATACATGGAACAAGAGCGATGATAGAAATGAAGTCATAGTCAGGTCAATAGACACTCCTGCGAACCAACCTATCTCGCTAGATTCAAGAACCCCACCTCCGTTATGGGTCGTAGCAACAGAATTGTACAAGAGAATGTCGGAAGTCCCCTCTATTTCCACGGGAATAATATGAGCGACCGATCTTTTTGGTTTTCGCCGAAATCATGGACGAGAAGATTAGGGAGGAATGTTCATTTCAAATCACATGACGGGCATGTCGTGACTAGGTGTCAAAAAGAAGTGAGAAGAAATCTTTCCAGAAGAACGGAATCATTTTTCATTATCATTGCGACAGAATCTATGATGCTTCCTCACCGTCCTTCGACGGAGTCTTGGAGGGTCGGCGCTCGACCGCAGGTTGCGACTTGGTCAACAGAGGGGAGGTGGGGTTCGATGGAGGAGAGGTGGCCATGTTGTCACGGTCTTCCAAGCTTGCCAGAGCACTGGATGCGAGTTAGCACGGTTTCACCCGAATGGTCCGTGAGATCGACTCACCTGAATGCGTTAATCGAGGACGCGGCCTCCTTGTCTTCCTTCTTGCCGGTGGGAGTACCAGTCCGGCTGCTAGCAGCACTGTCATCGCTGCCACGAACCAAGTTGCCGCCAGGGCCAAGGTTCTTCCGTCCGCTGTTGCTGCGGGAGCCCAGCATGCTGGACGGTCCGAAAGACATCGGCTGGTTGGTGTTACGGGTCGTCCGAAGTCGACGGAGATCGTCACTTCCAACCTTGCTTGATGCGAAGTCTTGCGGGGGTGCCTGGTTTCCATATCCGCTGTAGCTGCGAGCATCGCCACGACCCATGGTAGGGCGGCTGCCACGGTTGGCCTGCTGGCGAGCACGCTCCGCATCGGCTTCCTGTTGGGCACGAGCAGCCTAGAGAAGGGGTCAATAAGTATACGTGGCATACAGGACGGAAGTTCCAGCTACATACCTCTTCACGGATCTGTTGGATCGTCTTGGGGCCCTTGTCCGAGTCCTTGGACTGCCAGCGAGCAGTACGCAGGTCGATGATATCCTAGAGCAAGTCAGCAAAAGCTTCGCGGATTTGTGCGCAACCGAGGAGTCGAATCTTACCATCAGCATGAACCGCAGACGACTAGGCAGGCCAGGGGTCTGGACCATCAGGCCGATCCGCTGGAAGTAAGCGTCCATCATGGCGTGTCCCCTCTCCGAGGCGTCGAGGCTGGCACCGATGGTACGCAGAAGGCTGGTCAAACTTTCAACCTCGGCCTCATCGGGCATACCCTCGTAGTCAACAAGCTTCTTGACACACTCATGCATAATACGCTCCGTCAACATGCCCAACTTGTACAGCTCACCAATGAACTTGACGAGACCAAGACCACGACGCTTGGCAGCGGCGGCCTTGTAGTACTCGTCAGACATCATGGCAGCCTCCTCGGTCTCACCCTCCGGCTTAGGAGGAAGATTGACCTTCCAACCGCGCTCGAACTCTTCCTGACAACGGTTAAGAAGGTACTTGCGGAACAGACTACCACCAGCGACAACGTTGCCGTTCTTATCGTGGATGTTCTCGTCCTTGATCTCAGCGCTCATGCTCTCGAGCATGCGCTTACAGAACTTGGCATAGATGGAAGCCCAGTGGGCCTCGTCGGTGGCCTTCTCGAAAGTGAGCTGGATGACCTGGCGCAGAGTACGTCCATCAGACTCGTCCTTGGACTGAGAGACGATCTCCAGGAGCTGACCGGCGATACGATCGAAGTTCTCAGGGGTCATCTTGTTCAAGGCAGCCTTAACCTTACGCTGCACCATATCCGGGGGCATGTGAGCAGCACCGGCGGGAGTAGGGCCAGCAGCAGCAGCTTGACCAGCTTGACCAATACTGCGAGGCTTCCAACCAGTGCTAGACACTTGAATAGGCTTGATGTCAAGTCCAGCAGTAAGAGGCATGGACTTGGCCAACTCTTCCTCCTTCTTGGCTTGATGCTTATCACGCTTGCTGCCGGTGCGCGTGCCGGCGCGGTTGGAGCCCACACGCGGAGATGAGGGCATACCGGGATGCATAGCGCTAGCAGAGTTGGTGCGGTTGATACCGTGAGCACCCATGCCCATACCGGGGCGTCCGAAGCTGCCAAACGGATTGCCACCCATGGAAGAAGTCCTGGTGGAGGCGGCGTTCGACATAGCGAAGCGCTCGGCCGATGTGGTACCGGGGGGCAGGCTGTTGCGGTTGGCGGGCTGGCCGAAGCTACCCATCTGGAAGCCCTGAGTGACACCACCGGAACGCGAAGAATTCCGGCCACCCATCATTGGCGTACGGGCCGACTGGGGACGAGAGGAGTCGCTGTCACCCACGGTCTCACGCACACGCGCATCCCAGTCAATGGAAGGCTTCTCCTTGAACACGCTCTGGAACTGCAGCAAGAACTCCTTGTTGTAGTGGAACTTGCGGTCGGCGGGTGCGCTGGCGTTCAGAGCAGGGTTGGGGGAGACAATGGACGAAGGGTAAGCAATCTTACTGAGGTCCTCGACAAACCGAGCGGAGTGGAGAGCCTTCATAGCCGCGCTAGGCTGAGGAGGCTCAACAGCCTTGGTGGTCTCCAACTTGAGGGCCGCCGGCTTGTCACGCTTTGTAGCGCTGGCAGGCTTAGCAGGAGGTCCCATGGACAGGTCGGAAGCGGGCGTGGCCGTGCCGCTGTCTCCAGGAGTGCTGACTTCGGTGGCAGGGAATCCTCCCTTCTTGAGAGAGGCGAAGAGCTCCTTGTTCTTGGAGTCGTCCTCGACGACACCGCCTTGGCGCTTCTTCTCACGGGCTTCTTCCAACGCCTCTGCCTCACGCTCGGCAGCCTTCATGTTGGCCTCGTAGGCTTCAAGCTCCTCCTTCTCCTTGCGCTCCTTCTCTTCCTTTTCAGCAGCCTTCTTGGCATAGTACGCTTCCTCCGCAGCACGCTCCTTGGCCTCAAGCTCGGCCATCTCACGTTCAATGGCGTCGTAGTCAATGTCGTCATCGTCATCAGCAGGAGCAGGGGCAGCTTCAGGCTTGGAAGGCTCCTCAGCCTTGGCGTCGGTCGCCTTGTCCTTCAAGCTCAACTCCTCGAGGGCCTTGCGCGCCGCCTCTTCTTCGGCGGCCTTCTTCTGTGCGGCCTCCTCTTCCTCCTTCTTCTTCTCGGCCGCCTCCTCTTCGGCCTTCTTGCGCGCCGCCTCTTCTTCTTCCTCCTTCTTGCGGTTGGCGGCAGCTTGCTCCTCCTCGGCCTTGCGACGCTGCTCTGCCTCATCTTGCTCGATCTTCTGGCGCACCGCCTCTCTCAGCTCCTTCTTCTTCTCCTCATCCGTCTTAATGGACTTGGAGTCCGTGCGGGTGTGATCGGCGCTGCTGCCGGTGGGGGGGGGAGGAGTCGAGGTCGGGGTAGCGATCTTGACGGGAGAAGGAGTGACGCGAGCGGGAGAAGCCGGGGCCTTCTCAAACGTCTTCACGGCGCCGCTGCCGGGATCCTTGATGACGATAGTGCTCTTCTTAGTAGGAAGAACGAAGGCCGGCTTCTGAGGGGCCGGGCTGTTCGACGAACGGCTGGCATTGTGGGCATGAGCGGGACCGGGAGGACCAGCAGGGGGCTGGCCTTGACCCAAGCTAGACCCAGGACGGTCGTTCGAAACCTGCGATGGGCTACGAGACAAGGCCGCCCCCTGCGCGGGGGGCTGCACCGAGTACTGGTTCGGCATGTACGGGCCCTGAGGGTTGTACGGAATGCCAGGGCGATTCGACGGGGACGGGGGCATGTACTGGCCGACTGCCATGTTATAGCTGGGGTAGAAACCGTAGGCGGGGTCGTAGCCGGGATACGCCTGATTGTTTTTCATCAGTGTTAGATAGCGTTCGAAATGCCCACTCTCGGGTGCCAGATTTGGGGGAGGAAGGGAAATTTGGGAAGCAAGAGCAAGAGAAGAACGGGGTGCAGGGAGTGACCGGGGGTTTCCTCTTTTTCGATGCAAGGTACCACGCCGGGGTTTCTGAAAGGGGTGGGATCTCACAGGCTGGGGCATCGGTTGGCCATAGTAGGGTTGAGGCGGCATCTGCGCATGGGCCATGGGGACCTGGTTCATCTGGGGGGTGGTGGGGTGTGCGTTGACCAGCGCCGGACTGCGACTCGCTTGGTGCGGGGAGTTGGGGAAGGGTGCCAACGGGCGTCCCTGGTTAGGGCCGTGGAACTGAGGCGCCATGTTGGGACCGCCACGGGGTTGGCTGGGAGTCGAGCGGAAGCTGGGACCCGGGGAGTAGGGCATCTGTCCCTGATGGCTCGACTGTGAATATCCACGTCCACGGCCACCCTGATGGGGATAACCGCCGCGGCCGGCAGGACCGCTGCCCATATGGTTGCTCATATCGCTGTGGGTTGACTGGGAGGACTCGCGGCGCAGATGGGTCGACTGGGCGCCAGGACCAAGGGGTGCCTGAGGAGCCGGCCGCATCTGCTGCTAGCGCATAATCATCAGTACCGAAATTTTACGGCGCGGGTATGCGGTGGAATGCCAAGACAAAGTGATGTGCCCCCAAATTTTCCTTCATTCCCAGCCCAGGGATTCATCCAATCTCCTTATTTTGCCCATCACAATAGTTTGTACTCGGGTGGCTGATTGAACAAAAGAGAGGGGGGGGAGACAAGGGAACGAAAATGCACTTACATTATCACCCTCGCCAAAGCTACCAAAGTTCGGCACGTTGCCCTGAGTCTGATACGACGACGGCGGTGGCCGGCCACCGCTCGAGGCGGGCTGAGGGATGGGAGAAGGAGACGTCTGTGGCGAGGTCACACGAGGGTTTACGGGCGGAGTGACACCCAGACCGGACTGAGGCTGGTTAGCCAAGACAGCGGGATTTCCCATGTTAGGAGAGGACTGCTGGTTGGCAAAGCCGAACTGCAGGCTGTTCGGACGACCCGTCTGGCCACCGTTGGGGATGTAGCCCGAGGTGCCGGCGGAGGTGATGGTCACGGACGGCTTTCTGGTGTGGTCGCCCTGAGAGGCCGGGGCCGGGGCGCCATTGACGATGGTGACGCCGGTGGTTTGGGATTGCTGCATGGGTTTGCCGCTCACAGGAGATGCTGTAGTCGACTTCCCATGTTGCGATGGGCCGCCCACGGTGACGGGAGCGGCGGTCGAGTCCGTCGCGGACTTCTTGGTGGCGTTGGCGTAGGAGCGAGGAGCCGTCGTCGAGGTAGACGAGGGCGTGGGAACCGGTGCCTGGGGCGAAGATTTCCCAGCAGCGGAGTGTGTGGAGGAAGCGGCCTGGGTCGAGGTGCTTTGTCCTTGAGGTTGAAGGCCTGACTTGGGAGGGATCGAGCTCATTAGACAGGTGATACGCGGAGAAGATTCAAGCGCTGGTAGTTTTAAGATGGGGGGATGGAAGAGAGGACGAAGGAGTCAGGAAGTCTGTTAAATAGAAGATGCTGTTAGGAGTTGTGAGGTTTTAAGAGGGGGGTGGAAAGGTGATGTCAAGGGCGTATTACCGCAGTCTTGAGGAACACGCTCTAGAACCGCACATCCAAAGATTCCCACACGAAACGGGAAAGGAATCGGAGGAGGGGGGATTGTCGTCAGGATAGACGAGATGGGAGGAAGGGGGGGAGGGAAGAAGGGAAGAAAGACCACAGGACAAGAAAGATATCACGTCGTGGTCAACGACGATGGGTCTGGGGTAGAAAAAGAGGAAAGGGGAGAAAAGGAAAAGAGGGGGGGAGAAAGCGAGAAGTTGGAGGGAAAAGATTTCGGTTCCCTTTTTTTTCCTTTTGGTGTTTGGCCGGCAAAAGTTGGTGGTGGTGGTGCTCTTTTTTTTTTTTACCATTCTGATTTTTTTTAATTACCGTTTGGGTTTAGGCGTAAGTACACCCGCCAGACCAAACGGGTAAGCAACCGCCCAGTGCAAGTGCACGGAACAACACCCAGCCAGCAATGGAAGCGGTGGCTGAACCACGTCAATAATTCCAGGTTGACCAGTGAAAGGATCAGAATGATGAGATGACGGTGAATCATCCCATTGTGTTGAGTCAGACTGACTGCGCCTTCCGATTCATTATTGTTCTCCGCCGGACTGGCACAGTAGACTACCTCTCGACAGTCGACACACGGAAGCTCCGCCGTCGGGTCAAGGCGGCGAAGGCCATTGAGCCAAGGATATCACTAGGCCAAGGCTGGTATTATTGGTAACCCTCTTACCTCTTGCGTACTACTTCTTACCACTTCCCACGTACCATGACGCTCAGGCTCGGCCTGGCGGTTTCTACCTGGACAGAAGGAGTAGTGATAGGTAGTAGGAGTAGGAGTAGTATAGTTGCTCGTGGCGACTCATCCAAGCGTCGGCCAGGCCATAATGATGGTGATTAAGACAAGCTGGAGCACGCACGGCGGTTACAGCTGCTTATCCCCGATGCTTTACTCCGGGTCATTCGCCCTCGGAGCGATTACCATGACGCTGTATGCTATCATGGAATCTTAAATCGGGTCGACACCTCAGGCACAAGAGGTACATTGTAGGTCTGCTGTTTGCCACACAAAGAAGGAGCTTACTGACAATACCGTATGATACGGTCATGGGCATCATCCGCAGCACCACACCTTCCTAGATCCTACGGGTCCATCTCTGTGTTACTCGAGACGACTTTTCAGCTGATGGCATTCTTCACTGGCTATTATCACACATTTGTGGTTTGAACAGAACCAACAAGACAAGACGAAGATGAGCAAAGGCGAAAGGCGGTTGGGGCACGAAAATAAAGAGAAGGAAAAAAAAGCAAGAGAGTCAGAAAGAGGATATATCACGAACCGGAAACCGATCACGCTGCCTCCCACGCCCGAGCACCCAACCATGCACCCGATCGCCCGGTCAACAACCACCCACACCCACGTTAATCCGATTCCCAGCATTCCAAGGAGATAGTACCGACATGCATCCTCCCCCGAACTCCCACCTACCACATAAGCAGGCCAGTAGATCCCTATCGATAGCAGACACCGCAGGTTTATTTATAGAATTTCTTTCGGGTTTTGTGCGATCTCGCCTGGGTGGTGTGTACTCGCATGCCTGACATCGGCCGGCCGACTGACTATTAGTTTTTCCTTGATTGGGCCGACGCTATTGATCGGTCTGCAGTTCAGCATGAGCTTCCCGAGCAGACAGCCACTGGATATTACTTACCGTTGCAAATTCTCCCTGTGTTGATTGATGCCGGTTAGACCCGTCATTGCTTATTCCTTATTGTTCTTCTCCCGGTCGTGTTTCTCGCCTTCCCCAGAAGCCTCTCGCCATAGTTGATACCCGCCGGCGGATAGAACCAGCCCCCGAATGGTGTTATACACCGTAGACACTCCATAACCATTCATTGCCGCGCTCTGCAAATATGCTTGCAGACTTCGGGCAGCTGGATTGCCCCCGTAGGCTTGGGTCCATGCCGCAATAGAGCCTATCCAGCTGTGAATTAGCCATCATCATTACCATGTGGTATAGATACTTCACGGAACAGCTTAACATACGGGCATAGGGCCCCAACGGTCCATACCCCACCACCCGTAAGATACCCACCGGGTAGAAGAACGTCACAACGCTAAACGCAGACTGGACGGGATGTTTTACGACATAGTCTTTCTTGACATTCCCCGCCTGAGACGCAAGTCGGACGATTTGCGGCTTGTGGGCATCCACGAGGCGGGCGGTTCGGTTGGTGAGTTGACTCAGATTCAGGCTCGCCGAATCGGGGGCGAGATGCGCGGTCAGTTGCTGCAGTCGCTCAGCTGCCTGGCTGTATGCAGACCCCATGAAACCGGTCATTGCCGCGGAGGTTAGTGCTAGAAGGTGCACGAGGACGAAAAGAACCACAGCAAGTCGCATTCTGGCGATGGCGGCGTTGAGAATGCTACGATGGTTGTCCTGCGGGGCGTGAAGAGGTAGGTATTAGTATCCTAGTGGGCGACAAGGCTGTTGGGCTTGTAGGCCTTGCGGCGGCCTATGCGTTCATTGTTATGCGCTGGCGGCGACAGGGGAGCCATGCAGAGGGGCTGCGGCAAGGCGCATTCACCTCCCATACTTCCAGCGCTAGAACATCACTGGCGTAGTGCTTCTACACATAGGTTGGCTAGGTTGTCGCTGGTTTCACTCTCGAGGGATCCTTTCCTTTCATGCTACTTTTTGATCGATGAACAGGAAAATTAGTCTCGTGCAAGAAAGCTACCTGCTTGGTCTATTCAATGAGTCCGGTTCCGCGCGCCCTCATGTCCATGGTCTACGCCCGAGGATCCGGCGTCCTCCCCACTTCCAAACCAACCCGAGGCCCAGTTGCCGCTGCTCGTCCGACGGTGCGCATCTGACGAGCGATCTTGGGTGTCCTCATGTTCCACATGAGTAAAGGAGTTCTCGCTGCGGTTCTTCCGCAGCGGTGAACCGTACGCCAGGTCATCCCCCTCCGTACCCGCGCTGTGCAGATCGCGTTCTTCCTTGGCCAGGGCACTGCGCAGCACGTCCAATATGTCCCGTTGGCTTGAGATAAACTTTGCCCTATCCGCGCGGGGCAAGGAAGCAATCTCCCGAGGCAGCAACGTTCCGCTGGCAGACAACTCCTCGCCGCGTGCTTCAGGGCTTTGGCCAGAGGACGTAACGGAAGCCACCACAGAACTGATGGCAGAGAGCCAATCATTGTTCGCAGTCGGGGCAGTGCTGCCGGTGGCAATGGGCATATTTAGCCGCGAAAGGAGTGACTGCGCAAGGGCAGCCGGGCCGGTCGGTGGCGGGGGAGGAGGTGCCGGACGTTGGGCCGGCAAGCCCAGAATGTTCTCCCGGATATAGTCCAGGGCTTGGTAGAAGTATTGGAGACCTAGAGCCTTGGCACGCTCGTGGGTCTTGCCAATAAATTCCTCAATTTCACGCTCATGATGTTCCAAGAACGGGTCGACGTAGTCTTGGTATAAACTCCGAGCTCCCTGCGTCTGGGGAAGGACAAGATAGGAGAAGAAAAAGAGGCGAATCCAGCTATAGAACGGGAACCTGTAGCAGTTTATTAGCAGACGCTACGGGGCCAGACACTGCCTTGTGGCCATACCATCCCAGAATGAAGATTGTCCACGACTCAGCCATGAGCACGGCGGACAGAACGACCCAATACATGAGCCATGGCGCCAGTTGGGAAGGGTCGGCAGATCGGAGCGCTTTGTAGGAGGCAAAGATAGGAAGCAGGATCGTAATGATCGAACTAGGTTCATGGGGCCGTTAGCATATCGAGAAGGATACTGCAGGGTAGATTGATGGGTCAAGGTTTCCGGGGTCGTCCGGGTGCGGTAGAGGGCGTTAGCCAGAAGTACTTACGACAGAAGATCCGCGATTACACCAAACATGGTGGGCAATTGTATAACGCCCGGGTCGGTCGTCGCACTGGGGAGTTTTTTTCAGAGGAGAGTATAAAAGAAGGGGGATGGTTCTATCAGTAAGCTGAGCAGCTGCTGGACTGCGGGGCAGAAGCTTCACGCGACCAGCGGACCAGCACAAAGAGGAGCGGCCAGCCGCAATGGGGGTTAAATGATGAGAGCCTTTGTACGGATTGGCTTTAAAAATTCAATCAACTGAAAAAAAGGTTAAGGAGAAGAAGGAAAGAAAATTCCCAAGCGAAAAAGTGAGAAGGCCCGAGACGGAGCGTGGCTGCCTTGAGGAACTGGGGCGGCCAAGACGATCCATCGAGCCCTACTGGGCATAGTACTACCTACCCAAGTAGGCAAGTATCAGAGGGGTGCCTTCACTCGGCCGCATCGCTCAAGCAGACAATTTCCGCTAAGGGCAGCCTGCACGCCTTGCCGCTTTAGGAGATGCCGCGGTAGTCGGTACTGACGTCATGGCTGAGACGGCATGCAAGTCAAAGAATGAATGGGCTCAGGCCCATTCATGCATTCAAAGAGCTCTGGACATTATTCGTCTTCGTACTGTTTGGATATGTAGCCCAAGCAATTATTGGTTACCGAGAGAATCAAAGTATCTGCGTGGCTAGACCTATTCCGGTTCAATCTTTCTCAGATCTGTCCAGCCAGTATCTGAACGTATTTCAACTCGTACAGCTTCAGTAACATAGGACTCTGTATTAGGTTCTTACATGTTCTCCAGCCAAACACAATCTGGTGCCTATTTTTATGAACCCCGGCTTGGGAACTGTGAAGTGGAAGCCCTGCCAGAGATATTGGCTTAGAATTAAAAAAATGCCCTGGGTTTTCTAAGCAAGCTCAGGAGTAACATCTTAGCAGATCAAATTTTCTCCGGAGAGAAGAGATGCGTGATTTAATTGGGATTTCAATTCATACCGCCGCTGTTGCTACAGTCAATATATAGGAACTCTTACGTCGTTTGTTAACCTCCTCATATTAGTAAGCTATCGCTGAATCAAACAATGCTGCTTCCAATGACACTATCGAGACATATGCAGATCAGAAGACATCATCGTCGTTTGTGCTATTGCCCAAAATTATACAGGAAGAGAGGTAACACACTTTCTTGATCTAAGAAAAGCTAGACTACACAAGGGCCAAGGCTGGGCTTTATCAAATCATATCTTCCCTAGTACTTTCCATATCAGTATCATTCTCACGACACTTGGTTTTCTTTACATAGGGTCAATCTTCCGAGTAATGTACAGCAGACATGCCGTTTAAGGTGTTTAAACTAAGCTATAGGCAAGCGAATATTGCTCACAGCATAGTCCAGCCTATCTAGGGCTCAAGATAGGTGTATAGAAATGTGAAAAAGAAGAAAGCAACTCAAAGATAGTTGGTTCTCTCGTGCTTACTATTTTAATCCGCCTCTATTCACCGGCAGAGTAGCTTCGGTCCAGAAGGCTTAAAGGACAGTATATTGGTACAAAGACTCCCATAGCCCCACTTTAAGTCCCCGAGATTTAAGGTTACTGGTATTTAATATTAGCGACTAGTAGTATGGAACTTCATGAAACTTTAAGTGGTTAGTTACTACTAGTAATTACTATGAATCTTATTAGGCTCCTTCATCTGAATAATAGTATATATAGTGGTGTCATTGCGTGAACCCTCTCGGGAGGTTTCTATAAAGTCCCTGGAATATAGAGTTACGAGCCATATCTTAGGATATCTCTATAAAAACCTCCGAAGCACGTCATATAGCAGTGCAGGTTTAGCCTCAAGGCAATGCTGAGGCATATATGAGGCGTCCAGCAAGGTGCCAAGGCGGTGGAGATTCTACGATATATAAACCTAAACTTTACCTAAAGAGGTAGGCGGAGTATTAGGCTGGGGGTGGCATGAGTGTGGAACAATGCTATCCACATAACATGGTGAGATTGGAGAAATGGGATACTTGATAAATGAATGACAAAATATTATCATGCATCTTCGGGTCTGAGCCCAGCATTTGATGATCTGCAGCAGTCATCATGCGGTGTGTTCAGCATCTATTATAGCATTGATAAGGCGGTGGAGCCAAATTGCCGGCCAGGGTGTTGTCTGATGACCTCAGTGCCCAACAGTCGCCTTGTTTTCTGGACTCGCCAGAACATCCTTGTCCTACTATTCAGACTGCTCATAACCCCACGGTTCCTGATTATCATCTGACCTGAACTCTTTCAAAGTCATTGCTGATTGTTCACATTTACTCGAAGCTTGAAGGTGCACGACTGTCTCACGAGACCACCGTTCCCCTCACCAGTGGCGGCAGCTTGACATCAAGCTCGAGGATATAACGATCCCAGAGCCTCCGCCATTTTGCGTCCCCGATCATTAGAAGCATAACGATGTGTATCGCCTTATTGTCGACAGCCCACCCGTCCTATTCCTTGATCATCATCGACAACAGGGATGTACGCGACAATGCCTTTCAGGCTACATACTCCAAGCTGCCCCGAACTAACAGCGTTTAGGAGTACCTCCGTCGACCGACATCTCCTGTGGACTGGTGGCCTGCGCCGGCGTCTAATATTATAGGTGGCCGAGATTTAGCGCGAGCACCACATGGGACATGGATGGGAGTGACCAAGGAAGGAAAGGTGGCGGTCTTGACCAACTATCGTGAGAACACATCTGAACAGGCTATTGGAGCGAAGAGTCGGGGAGCTATTGTGTGTAGCTGGCTTGACGCGCCTTCGGATCAGAAGCAGTCAACCCGAGATTTTGTGCAGGGCATGGTTGCGAGCCCTACCGCCAGAAATGTCGGGGGGTTCAGTCTACTGTGCGGATACCTTAATGAGCCCCTGGCAATCGTCTCCAACCGCTCGTCCACTATGGACCAGATTGCCTGGGTGGCTACGGAACATGGTCAAACGTTGGGTCTCAGCAATACAGTGTTCGATGATCGGTCGTGGCCCAAGATCCTTGACGGAGAGAGGTTAATGAATGAAGCCATCGCAGCACACGTGCAGGCTGGGGAGGACGAAGATGCTCTTATCGCCCGATTTCTTGATATGCTGAGCATCAACACGCTTCCAAAACTCTCAGAAGATGCCACTGCGGAGGATTACCTCCCACATTTCAGGCAGAGTATTTTCATTCCCGTGCTTGGTGCTCGAGAGAAGCCCGTGAAGCCGGCAGACACGGTAGTCCCAGTTTGCGTCGATAGCCAGACGACCAATGGCACAGCTGCCGAACAGCACCATGGAATGGACCTGTCATTCCTGCATGGTGCGTATGGAACTCAAAAACAGACAGTACTTCTAGTAGGCGACAACGGACGAGTGCGATACTTCGAACGCACTCTTTATGACGGCGATGCAAATGCAATCCCGATCGGCCAGGGGGATCGATCGCTCGAGTTCCAAGTCAGTCAAGGCCGAGAGTGATCCGGCGCGATCTCATGAGTTTCCGCCGGCACGTCTTGGTGTGCCCCATACATAGCAATCCAAATCTCCGCTCATGGTCTCTGGCTTGCCTCTAGTGACTGTGGCTATGTAAATATAACGACGTCCAATATAAAAAAGTCCCAAAATAGTAAACCCAGCCTATAGCTCCGGAGTCGTAAATCGCGACCATGGCTTGAGCTAGACGCCGTAGAACTCGGTAGAAGGCATCCTTACCCGGCCGAAATTAACATGTCATTCCATACGGATCCATTCCGGCCAGGAACCTCGGGGGAAATCTTCTCAGGAGGCGATGAGCGTGGTGACTATTGATTGTAGCCGGCCTCGGGGTTAAGCACGTGCGCTCAGGAGTCGCTGGTTCAGCTCCTCCTCGGTCCCTCCTATCAAGCCATCTCGAGCCATCAAGCTATCCACCACCTCTGTACTTTCGATTACCAACCCTCCAATTTCCACCCCCCCTGTCATGGCTCTGCATCGACTAACAGCAGGCAGACGAGATCTCGCATTTCGCGGTAAGTGCCTAGCCAGATTGACAGGTCAATTGGCTAAGCGACCGCTGATATCCGCCGATGATGGCTCCAGTGGGTCACCCATATCCGTGTCTCACCGTTGGATAAAGACGGGCCGGTCAGAAATTGCCTCTTGAAGAACCACTTGGGCCGGGAGGGCACAAAATGATCAATCAAGCTGCGCGCCGATATGAATTAAAATAACGGTCTCTGGCCTCCCGGCCTATCGACCTGTTCCGTGCTCCGTCCGACCCGGAAAATTTTAATTAATCGTCGGACGCTCCACCAACGAACAGGATGCTTAGGATGCTAACTCGTTTCATCTTAATCAGATCGCCTGCACGTTGCATGGTATGGCCCCACGTCGCCGGGCAGGCAATTTGGCCCGGAGAAATGAAGGACGACTCTCAGGGGGCCAGTGCACCCCCTCCGATATGGTTGTCATGATGTGGGCGCCTGTGTTTCCAGTCGGCGGCTAAGCATTTTGCTGTAACAGCGGTCTACTCGATATCTCCACCGAAGTTGTGAGCACTCCACGAAGGCGTTTGGGGATATGCTGTGGTAATTATCGATTCCGCATCACGATTGTGCCAAAAAAATCCCCCATTGACCATCACTCAACCGTTGCACTCGAGGATTTGGGCCGTGGCGTCACCCAGATATTAAGGGTCGCTCAGGGACCGCCACTAGCTTCCGCGCCGGTACGGTGCCCTGATTTCGGAGGATCGGGCGAGATGTTCTCGACTCCCAGGAGTCCACCCTAGTGGATGGAACCCCCTGGGGAGCCACAAGGCAACTGTCTCAGAGAAAGCCCCCGAAGCGTCTGCTGAGATTAAGCTGTGGGACCGTCGAAATGATAGTCACCTACGGGGTGGTTGCTTCTGCCCAAGCGATCGATTATAAGTATGGGGGTGTCCGAAGCGTTCGTTGCTCCTACTTGGCACAGCAGATTCAAGACTGGCTCTTGACATTCATTATTTGTCTTCTATCGTTTGCTTTCACTCCTTCCTTCCCACCTTTAGTCATTCATTCCTTTGATCGACCAGTTCGACGTCCATTCTTTCAAAATGAGAATCAGCAACTTGATCGTTGCGGCCTCTGCCGCCGGCATGGTGCACGCCCTCCCCAAGCGTGAGATGAAGAAGCGTGACTCTGGCTTCAAGTGTACGTGATGTGATGGCTGTCGTGAACTCGACGTTCTTTCCTAACAGACCTTAGGGGTCGGTGTCAGCGAGTCTGGTGCTGAGTTCGGCTCTGCCCTCCCCGGCACCCTGGGAACTGACTACACCTGGCCCGATACCTCCAAGATCGAGGTCCTCCGGAACAAGGGCATGAACATGTTCCGTATCCCCTTCCTCATGGAGCGTCTGACCCCCGACGGCATTACCGGTTCTTTTGCTTCGACTTACCTGTCGGACCTGAAGTCGGTATGTTGCTGCCCATGATGGTGATATCGTGAATTCTCGCAAAGCTAATCAATGCAGACCGTCGAATACGTTACCAACAGCGGAGCCTACGCTGTCCTTGACCCCCACAACTACGGAAGATTGTAAGTGCAGATGGCGTGCCAGCTATACATGGATAGCATGCCTAACAGTATGCAGCGATGGAAGCATCATCACCTCCACCTCCGACTTCAAGACCTGGTGGACGAACGTTGCCACTGAGTTCGCCTCCAACGACAAGGTCATCTTCGACACCAGTGAGTTGATATTCCTGCCCCTTCCTTGTGAGAAATTTCTAACAGAAACAGACAACGAGTACCATGACATGGAGCAGTCCCTGGTTCTGGACCTCAACCAGGCTGCTATCAACGGTATCCGTGCCGCTGGTGCCACCACTCAGTACATCTTCGTCGAGGGTAACGCCTACACCGGTGCCTGGGACTGGACTACCAACAACGATGACCTGTCCACTCTGACCGACAGTGAGGACAAGATCATCTACGAGATGCACCAGTACCTCGACTCCGACAGCTCCGGTACCTCCGAGACCTGTGTCAGCTCCACGATCGGCAAGGAGCGTCTTGAGAGCGCCACTGAGTGGCTGAAGACCAACAACAAGAAGGGTGTCGTCGGTGAATTTGCCGGTGGTGTCAACTCCGTTTGTGAAGAGGCTGTTGAGGGCATGCTCGAGTACATGTCCGAGAACTCCGACGTCTGGGTTGGTGCTTCTTGGTGGTCTGCCGGTCCCTGGTGGGGAACCTACATGTACAGTCTGGAGCCTACCACTGGTCCCGCCTACTCGACCTACCTGCCCATCCTCGAGAAGTACTTCCCTAGCGGCGATGCTTCCTCCTCCAGCTCTGCCTCGGTCTCCGTCGCTGCTGCCACCTCCGTTGCCACCTCCGCTGCCACCTCCGCTGTTTCCACCACTACCGCCGCCGCTGCTATCACCACTCCCGACGTTCAGGTTCACCAGGCCACCTCTTCCGCTCAGTCCAGCGCTTCCAGCTCGACCAGCGCTGGCAAGTCCAAGTCCGTTGGCCCTTGCAAGTTGGCTAGCGCCACCTCTAGCGTCGTCTCCAGCGCTGCCGCTGCCACCACCCCCGTTGTCGTTCCTACCACCCCTGTTTCCGTTCCTACCACTGACGTCGCTTCCACCACTGTTGTTGAGTCTACCTCCGTTGTCGCTCCCACCACTGTTGTTGTCGCTCCCACCACTGTTGCTGTTGCTGCCACCACTGCCGCCAGCGTTATTCCCAGCAAGGCTTCGACCTTCGTCTCCAGCGCTGTTGCCAGCAGCAGCGGTGTCGTCGGTGTCAGCGACCCCCAGGGTGCTCAAGCCACCAACTCTGCCGGTCAGGTGAAGCAGTACTACCAGTGCGGTGGTATCAACTGGACTGGTCCTACCGTCTGCGAGAGCCCCTACAAGTGCGTGGTCCAGAACGACTACTACTACCAGTGTGTTGCTGAGTAAGGGGTTATAAGTCGCGTAACTGTGAATATGGGGGCCGAATAGAGAGAAGCTGATTCACATTCATGTATATACTATATATTGATTTCAATCAAAAGCGACCCGAGGTCCATGTGCTCTCAATGTTGCATGTCTGTAGACCGCTTAAGTCTCTACTGCCTTACTCCACACCCACTCAGACGGTAATAAACCCGGACCCACGCTCACCAGATAATATATCAGAATCAGAAGAGCCGAGTGTAGCATACGGCATTATGATCGTAATATACTCGGTGGATCCCGGTCAGGGGCGATCGGCTGTGGGTACTGAAACATTGTGTGAGACATAAAGTCTAACGACGATCAGTGGTACGGCTAGTACATGACCGAGGTGATAGGTTCAAGCAACTGCAGGATTTGAATGAGAAGATTGCAGTTTCAGAAGAGTCTCGCGAGAATTGGCTTGACTAATGCGGAATTGACGCACGTTGCTGGTGGAATGAGATGCACGGTGATGGCATCGTCAAGAGGTCTTCATAGGGTAACAGTCAATGATATTGCTGCCATGCTGGTTCTTGCCTCAGGCACAACTGCCTGACTCAGCATTGTGGTCACATGTCTGCGGGTCGGGCGTTCGCCAACGACCGCCTCTAAGGATGCTGGGGCTTCCTACAGCCACGATGATCATGAATAGGCCGTATTGTCTCTTCACTGCAGAGTATTCCTTGCGTGAAAGGTGGGTGTTCTTCTTTCTGATTGAAAAATCGAAGCTCATGCCAAACAGAGAATATGGATCGCCCAGGCCGCTATAATGTCGAACGGTCCTGCCTGCGCTGCCATCAGCGCAAGGTCCGCTGCGATAAACGTTCTCCCTGTGGGTCTTGCGTACGAGCAAACACTGCTTGTCAGTATCCCGGTCCAAACCGCGTCAAGCGGCGGGCTCCGAAGGTAACACAGACTGATGTCATGGCCCGACTGGAATCGCTCGAGCGCTCAATCGCGGCTCTGCTGGGAGATCGGTCGCTTCATGTCGATCGCGAAGCGAATAGCACAAATGCTCCTGCGCCAGCTGCGGAAAGCCCATCCAGTAATGCAATGTCCCCGACGGATACAACCACGGACCAGTCTGCACACGACGGTCTCCTGGTCGATGATGGCCGGTATATCAACGAACAACTTTTATCCCGGGTCCTGGAAAATGAGAAGGATCTTCGATCAGCTACCAATACGCCGAGGAGCGATGCAATTAGCGTCAGACGGCCGCCTACTCTGAAAGCGGAAGGGCTCCTCATCAATCGCTTTGTGGAGGTAGGCGATCTTCAAGCCCTGCATCCGGGTCAGTGGCAAGCGACACAGCTTTGGCAGGATTTTTTGATCTATATCGACCCGGTCATCAAGCTACTTCACGTTCCCTCGATGCAGCCGCGCATATTTGCGGCCATTAACCGACCACAGGACGCGCCTGCGGACCTGCATGCCCTGCTTTTTGCCATCTACTTGGGTGCCGCAACGCGCATGCTCGCCGAGGATCCAACAAAGGAGCAGAAGCTCTTGGAAGCCTGTCAATATCAGAAGGGACTGGAGCTTGCTCTCTGTTACTCCAACTTTCTAGAGTCTCCCACACTGACATCGTTGCAAGCGATTAGTATCTACCAGGTGGGTACTCGCCCGTCTCATGTTTGAAATTGGGTGCATAGCTCATATTAGGAGCATCATTAGACGTGTCTCCGTTACTACAACAGCGGGCGCGCTGGGTGGACGTTACGAGGGCTGGTTATTCGGGCAGCACAGTCGATTGGAATCCACCGTGACGGGAAACATTTCAAGCTGACGCCTCTGGAATGCGAGCTGCGTCGGCGGCTGTGGTGGCATTTATGCAGCGCTGATAGTCGCGCGGTAGAAGATCATGGGGTCGGGATCACCGGTCGGGGAGAATTCAGCGACACCGGCTTCCCTGCCAATATCGACGACCGGCACCTGTCCCCCACCGCGACGGTGGCGCCGGAGTCCCAGGCATGTTGGACGGAGATGACCGTATCCCTGATTACGACGATTGCAAATCAAAAGCGGCTGGAGTTGCACCGCGCACTGACGAGTAATGCGCCTGGGAAGCGCCCTGCTGAAATAGTCCAGGGAGTAAAGACCCACATTTACGATGCGTATGTGCGACACGGCGACCCTAACATCCCGATCCAGCGGCACGGAATGCTGCTGGGAGAGATCCTAATGGTTAAGATGGAGATGTACGTGCACCAAAAAGACCTCCAGACCCGGGGCGCGGCTGTGCCAGCTGCGGAGCGTCGCGAGATGCAAGCAAGAACCCTTGATGTCGCCTGCCAGGCGCTGGAACGGACCAATGAGTTGTTCACGGACGAGCTTCTGCACGGGTATCGCTGGCTCTCCTCAACGTACATGCCGTATTTCATCCTCACATACATCCTGTGGCACCTCTGTGTGTATCCGATGGGATTGCACGTTGAGCGCGCCTGGCGGGGAGTCAACCTGATTTTCGAGATGACCGAGGATCCGTTGTGGCCCGATCCCGGGCCCAAGTGGGCGATCATCACTCGACTGCGTGACAAGGCGTTGCATATCCGACGTACGCAGAGTGCGACTGAGCAGGCCGCACAGTCAGTCGAAACTCCGTCAATCGATGCGGAGCAAGGGGGGCCAGCAGTAGAATCATTCTTCAACTTTGTGAATTGGGATATGGGGATGATTGGGTTTCCCGACTGGACGGGCTTGACGCAGAGTGTCGATATAACGGGCTTTGAGCATTTATTAGATAGTGAGCTGTGAGCGTTGGTATGTATTAAGGGGTCCTCCTCTAAGAAGACATCTAAGCTAATGATGTACAGGGGAACTGGACTATCAAGTAAGAAAGTCAACACTTGACCCTCAACACCCAGCCCGTCTGGCGAACACGCGTCATCAGGACAAATACACTCCCCGCCAGCAAGAAGACGCCGGAATAGGCCTTCATCCCAACGTACGAGCCATGATCATGCTGCAGAATCGCGCCCGCAATCGGATTGGTCGTCAAACCTCCAATCGACGCGAACAAGAAGAGCACGCCCGTCCAGTAGCCGATTTCTCGGAGCGGAGCAATCTTTGCCACCAGGGCCGCCGACAGGGAGAAGTAGGCACCAGAGGTGATGCCAAAGAGGATGCCAAAGACGATACTGCCAGCGTTGCTCGTTGCCGGAATCCAGAGCGCCAGGACCAGAATGCCCGTGATGCTACAAACCACGACAAAGATATTGTACGGCCCGACTTTATCAGAAAAGGCCCCAGCCCCCATTCGACCAAACAAACTACCCTGCGTCAGCACACTGCCATCAACCTACTCCCACCCAGAAAAGAAACCACTCACCTCCCGGCATTCAAAATGGCCAACAAATACTGCGCCAATTCCACACTCATCCCATCCGCCAAAGCCGACGTCTCCAAATAATCCACGGGAATAAACACCCCAAACGTCAACAATACAAACCCACCAACCAAAAGCATCATCCTCACATCGCGATACGGCCGCAACAGCGCCTCCTTATCCATCTGCTGCTTCAAGGGCGGCGTTCTCGTCCGCACCGTCAGACAGGTCACCACCAACAGGCCCAGAATCAAAAAGGCCGCAATGCGCATGGCCCACCCATAGCCCACCCGATCAATCAAGCGACTCACCATGATCGGGAAGATAATGCCGCCCGCACTCGACCCGGACGCCACAATCCCGTATGCCGCGCCGCGTTTCTTATCGAACCAGCTGGGAATGGAGCTCATAGATGGTTGGAAGATGGCACATAGGCCCATGGCACTGCAGACTCCTTGCGATAGTAAGATCTGGTAATATTCCGTTGAGATGGAAGCCATCATGAGACCGAAGACATGAAGGAATGAGCCTGTAATGATGACAACGCGGGCACCAAGCCTGTCACTTAGAGTTCCCACTATCGGACCCTGGAGCTGATCAGCACATCCACCCAACCCACCCCCGAACAAAGCGAGAAAGAAATACCATAAAAAACATAAAAAACACCTCCAACGAAGGAATCCACGCAATCGTACTCGTCGAATACCCCTTCAACAAAGTGCTCCCGTAATACGTCTGAAAGATCCCGATGCCTAGTATATAACTATGAGTTACCCATACACCACACACACACACACACACACACACACACACACACACACCCAGAGAAAAACACCAGAAACAGACAAATAAATAATGAAAGGGAAGGGAAAAGAGAACGTACTATTAATCCACCCAAAACTACAAAACAACGAACACCAAGCCCCCAGAACCACAGACCAGGCAGCCAGGCCCCCATCAGGAGGAGGAGGATTAGTGAACCATGCGGATTGGGGGTTTTTATTCTCGATGTCTGATGGGGGGAGATCATTCTTGGTGTCTTGATTGTTTAAGGTGTTGGGTCGGTAATCCCGGACTTGGTCTTGGTCTTGGAGAGGGTAGAGGTCTTCGGAGGGGGACATTTTCGTTTTTTTTTTTTTTTTGGTTTCTTAAGATTCTTTTGATGTTTGTAGAAAAAGAAATAATAATTGAGTGAGTGAGTGACTAAAAGGGAATAGCTGGATTATTTGAATGTAGGAGAATATGAAATGGAGATGGAGATGATAGATTAACATCTATGATGAGGAAATTTACATGTCTTTATATTCATATCATTCATCTAGAAGGCTGTTCAAAATGGTAGGGGTTTTAAACCGGCACGGGCGTTGGTGAATGGCCGCTCCGCTCGTGCTCGGACTCGGACTCGTGGCTTAGTGCTTAGTGCTTAGGGAGGGGTCTTTGATGTGGAGCTGGCATTTCCCTCCTCTAGGTAATCGTTGCGATTAATACTATCAATTATCTGCTTCGAAACAGGATTATATGGTACCTTTGTACCTTTTTTTTTTTTTTTCTCCATGCTGTTCATACGTCGTGGCGTAGTAAGCTGTCACTATGAGAATATAATGCACCTTCTGACTATAACTCAAATAGAGTATTATCATCTCCTAAGTTGATTTTTTTTTGATCGATGTTATCTTTGGATTCATGTCTGTGAGGATAAGAGCTTCGAAGGGATATGTTGATTGTCGAGCTCAGAGGGAGGAGCTGAAGTGAGGTGATGTATGTAATTAATAAGAGTGGCTCCGTATGTGAGTTGAGGAAGTATACATGTGCTAGAGTGGGCGATATTCTTGGTATTGAAGGGGGCGGGGGATCAGATGATGATGAGGAGATACAAAGCTGGGTATTGTAAGGTTATGTTATTAGTAGATGGTAGGGTGGAGGAGTTCTTACGGTTGTTTAGATTTTTGGATGACATACTTGATAGGACTCTTGAGGAGTCTTTGACTACTACTACTACTACTACTACTACTACTACTACTACTACTACTACTACTACTACTACTACTACTACTACTACTACTACTACTACTACTACTACTACTACTACTACTACTACATGGACCTAGTGTATTACTTAAGACACTACAAGTATCTACACTAACTTCAACCTAATCCCATTAAAAGCATATATACATCCATTAGTATTGATATAATTTCTTCCGCTTGATAATTGAGTGCCCGAATTCCTCATACTCCTGCCTCGAAATCCATCTTTCCTTCAACGACGAATGCTCTGCCATCATCGACCCCCCAATCCACGCCAACAGGTGAGGATTCGGCGGCGTATGAATCTCAGCCGGAATATACTCAACACATGGCATGTCATCGACTTCTTTCTTCAACATCTGGGCTATGCCGGGGAGGTGAGCAGTACCGCCGGCCTGGACTATTAGCTTGTCTCGTAGGGTGACGGTGGTGGTGACTTACCAATACAATATTCTTAGTGAGAACGGTCCGAAGATCTTTGTCGTCGTTCTGCATGGTATTGAACACGATTGCAGCAACGGATGCATATTTGAGGCCCAATGTGCAGGGATCAAGAAAGGCCATTCCGGTCCGGAAGCGCTCTTCATCGATAGTGATGATTTGGCCGTCGGGGAGGGTGTATGTGCGTTGGAAGGACTTGGGAGATTCGGTAAATCTTTCGTATTCATCTCCCCAATCGGGAACGTAGCAGAAAGATTCCTTGATGCGACGGACGTGTTCGTATCCCACGCTAGTGTGGAGCTCGTAGCCACGTTCAGATAGCTTGTAAATTAGATAGTGGGTCAATTCATCGCCCGCGGTGTGGGTTTGACGCCATTTTATCGGATGGCCGTCCTGGATGGCTACGACGTCGGTTTTTCTGTGGCCGGCTTGGATGATGAGGCCGGCGGTGCGGCCTGTAGCGTGCAGGGAGAGGACGGGGGATGGGTACAGGCAGAGAGACGGAGGGTTGAGGCTTTCGAATATCCATTCGGCTGTGTCTTCTATGTGAGGGTAGTAGTATAGGAAGGACTCGGTGAGGAGAATTGGGCGCTGAGAGTCGATGGGGATGTGGAGCTTATTGGTGATGACCTCGTGCCAAATCTTTTGGATCTGTTTGTATCGCAGTTCTCCTCGTATACCGTGTTCTTTCAGGAATTGAAGCTCGGATAGGACTTCGTCGCCGAGGTAGCACTCTTTTTGGCCTTTGTCGCGAAGTAAATGGCTTGGTTGGGTTAGAGGGTTGGTAGTTGAGGAAGTTGATGATATTGTACCTTGTTTGAGGTCGGGGACAGCCCACGACGGATCCTGGATTATTAGTTGATGATGGGTTGAAGGGCGAGTGACATACGGTAGATAGTCCGAGGGGCAGTTTCCCCGGCGAAGCCAGCTTTGCAGGTAAATGAACTGTGACGATGGTTAGAGTCGCAGTTATAAGGGGTGGTAGGCAATGTACCCATTATCGATAACAATCGGAGTTTGGTCTGTAGCTGTTATACTGTGGTCATGGTTATTGAATAGGATGACATACCTGCCATGGTTGAGATGACTGCAAGACGAGCAAGTGGGATTGTCTGGTGCAATGGCCCGATTTATCAGTGAATGGTACCTTTGCGTTAGGCAGCACTTCTTGCCACTGCCCTAGGAGCTGCACCCATGCAGGGATTCTGAGACAGGATGACGTGAGATAAGGCTGTGGACATGTCAGAACTGACTGTGGGTTTGTCTCCATAAGTCCTGCGACTACCTATGTCATTCCATCACTATCCCAGCAGTATCTTCTTCCTACTTCATGATTGAGCCAGTGCACTCACACCGGTACATGCAGTGAATTGACAAACAGCACAGTTGCTTTGACCCTAATCACCGGGAACAAAGAAGTCTTTCCAGTAGCCGTGGGAGGGGTTCGGTCAATGGAGGGAGCGAAAGGAGAGAATCCGAAGTGAACAGACTGTACCCGAGGCAATCATACGGTCACCCTTTATCTGCTATTACAGAAACATGATCTTGCACATCTTGTGCTATTGGATTTCCGTGAAATTTCGAGGGAGAGACATACATTAGACACGTTGAGAAAGAGCCCTTGCAGCCAAGGAGATCTGTAACAGACGGGACTGCTCAGATGATCAGACTGACAGCACCAATAGAAAACCCATCGAGTATTGGTATAGTGTTGGACCATATTCTCCAGGATTAAGAATGGGAATCGCTCTTTAGTCTATGCCCTGGGTAGCAAGTACGTGGGTTTAATCCTACGGAGTCCTTGATCTGGATCCATAAGTTGTGTTTTATAATACTGTGTTCCTGTTTCACAGAAGCTGATACCTACTAGTACAGCAGATCTTGCGACGTTACTCTCAACAATTTGTCTATATCACTGTTAATATTGGCTGTTTTAGCCTCAAATTTCCTGAAATCGGTGTTTAATACATTACTTGGATTTATGTCCCACTAGAGACTAAGTGTCAATATACTCAAGCGTTTAATCTTATTTCCATTTCGCAGTAACTATACCTATTGAAGTACCAAAATATATCATAACAAAGCCTGCCAGCACTGCAGAAAGACCACTTACAACAGCAGATCCTGAGCTCCAGCATCCGATTATCTTTACACAAGGGTATGGTTCTATCATACGTCTTTAAAACAAGCGCCCGAGCGCTTCCACACCGATCAGCACACATGGTGGGAAGTTCCAAAAGCAAACAGCGAAACACAGTGTTCTGGTCCGACAGAGTTCGAATCCAGCTCAAATCATTATCCCAGAGTGCTTGTATATACTGCTCATTAAAATATTATCATCATCCAAAGGCAAGGTGGTCGAGTGGTTAAGACGTAAGACTTGAATCCAACCGGATGTTATCTTATCCCTTCGGGGTCGCGCGTTCAAATCGCGTCCTTGTCGTTTTTTATTTTTTCAACCGGATACGATGTATTCGAGCCGATTTAACTGGTTAGAATTTTTCAGTCTGCTGAATGGTATTTGGCGGAATATTATGGGAGAAAGGGAATAAGGTGTCATGGATGTTCTGTCTCGTGCGGGTGATGCCTTGTTGTCTAAAACCACCTAGGTGAATGTTGCTGGTTTATATACTGTTTTTGAGCTTGATTCAATGACGCAGTGAGTGTAGAAGAATGCGGGTGACAATGGGTAAAACCCGAGGGTTTATTTGCTGGACTTATAAGGGCGAGTTGGTCTTTCTGGGGATGCAAATAACGAGGGTGTTGTATATTTAATTGCGTATAGCACATCGAGTCAACCCCACGCTACCAAGGAGCCACATGACCTAACAGAGATACATAGTAAAGACTGATATATGGATTAGACAATGTGAGTACTGGTAGATGATTCTATGAGCAGGGCAATAAACTTCTTTTGCATCTACGGAAGCTGCTATCAACCGGGTGTAGGAAGGTCGATTGATAGAGTAATAGTACTTAATTTATATATAAATAGTGAGATCCTACACACAATCCTATCCGAAAGACAACCCAAATATTTTTCATACATGTATTGAAATATGTACCGAGTATATATCAGATCCTATCCACCTGACTAGTACTATAGGGATAACGAGCTCATCCTAACCACATAGTTAGTCTACAGAATCAGCTACTATCCTTCTTCACCATCCCATCCATATCAATACCCAACTACAATCACAGTTACAAATACGAATACCACTACAACCACAAGACAAATTATACAATGCAATCCGCAAGTTCTCATTATCTAATAATAATTAGTATGCCACCGACCAGTTCATCACGAACCTGGCGCCACCGAACTTTCACAGCTTTGCATATGATTATTTCCAGCCTGGAACACCGATCATCACTCCATCAATCCCTCCATCATCTATTTCCAGCACCGAGCACTCAAAGCAGCGGTTCCATGCTCGTGAAGAACGGAGGGACTGTCACCCTTGAGAGCGAACGGGTCACCCTTGCAGTCACGTTCGCTGTATCATCAATCAGTCGAGTTCCCTTTCTGAACAAGAATGAGGAACTTACAAGTAGAGGTTGCAAGTCAAACCGTGAGCGAGCTTAACGGAGTGAATGACGCCCGAGGAACTACCCCAACCAGTTAGTATTAACTATGGGATATGAGAATGGAGATGGCAACTCACGAGGAAAAGCAAGATCCATCACCGTCACTCCAGGTAGGAGAACCGTGGTAGAACTCGAGCGGGTAGAGCGAGGCCTCGGTGTTTTCGAGGGCAGCGTCAGTCGCGGCCAAAGCGGGAACGAAGGCCACGATGGCCAGGGAGAGGAACTTGGCGAATTGCATTGTGATTGTCGACGGGGTTGAGAGGTCGGGGGTGGTGGTGGTGGTGGTTGTTGTTGTCGTTGGTCGTTGTTGTTGGATGAGGAGGGAAATGGTGGTGAAGATAGATGGTTTTATAGTTGATTTTGGGCAAGGGGATGATGGATGATGGATGAAGGTAGGGTTAGCGAGGTACGGTTCGGTATGATGCATGCCGGGGGTTGCAGATGAGTGGGTACGGGGAATGCAGAAGAACAGGGTTATACGCGGGAAGTAATTTCCGCCTTGATTGAACATTGTCGGGATGAATGGGATCCAGGGAGGGGGACCCCGCGTGTTATTTAAGGTAGTACAGGGGGGAATGTAGGCGTGTAGCCATTGTATGAGGATGGGTTGAGTTAGTATTGATTGATTGATTGATGGATGGATTGATTGATTTGATCGTGTTGTCTACGAGTTGATGTGATCTCGCTACTATGTACATAGAACAAACCATCAATATATCATATATCATAGAAGAGATTCTGTTATTCTCCTGTTCAATTCCACTATCCACATGCATAACCCTAGAGGGGGAGAAATATCTCGGCATTGGCTGATTACTGTTGCCCCACTGTTCTGCATCCCTGTGCCCCTGCAGGAACCCAACGTCCATACTGCAATCGCATAACCCGCACGAAGCTGATTACTTGAAAGCACCGGAGATTCACGACCAGCTCATTCATCCATGAATGATCATTCTCCTAAAGCAGAGTGTGCTAAATACCTCAACTATGACTTATTCGCGCAAACCACACCCAATTCTGACTTGCATATTCCACAACCCTAGCTCAACATACACAAACTACGTAGTACATACTCCACACACCCATCAATCCCACCTACAAAACTCCTTCATACAAAAAAAAAAAAAAAACTCACAACCTCATCATAATAACAAACCACATACTCAGCCCCAACAACCCCCTCTCCCCCCTTCTCCCTCCCTCCAAGCTCTACTTCCTAACCACCACGCCAAAAACCCTCGGATACCTCAACAACACCCTCCCATCCTTCCTCACCCGATATCCCTTCTCCCCTCTCAACGCCTCCTCATACGCTTTCAAAAAAGCCTCTTTCTCCTCCCCCTCCCCTAACCTATCCAAATACGGCCTCAACCCCGTCCCCTTCACCCACTCCACAATCTCCCCATGACCCTCCAACGCATGATAATACACCGTTCTCCACACCTTCACATCCACCTCCACCTCCCCCCCAACCAACACATCATAAATCTCCTCCGGACTCTCCACCTCCTCCCTACCCACCCCGCGTAACTTCTCCGCCCATGGTCCCCGTCCCGCAACCTCCCTCATCAACACATGCGACGGCTCCCCCAACGTATCCGGCATTTGAAACGCGAATACCCCGCCTGCCTGTTGCCCTCTTACTAACTTCTTCACAATCTGTAGACGTTCGCCCTTCGGCAACCAGTGCAACACCGCATTTGAGAAGAATAAATCCACTGGTCCCTGAGTTGGGTCGGGAGTGTAGGATTCCAAAGAAGCCAACGTAAATGTTGTATTGGGGTGGGTGGTGGTGGTGGTGGTGATGGTGGAGTTCGCTTTGTGGATCATATCAGGGGAGGAATCGATTCCTGTGATGGTGGTGTTGGCGGATGGGTAGCGGGTTGCTAGGAGGGCGGTGGAGTTGCCGGGGCCGCAGCCTAGGTCGATGATGTGTGTGGGGGGTGATGTTAAAGGGATGTGAGTGAGGAGGTCTTGGGCGGGGGTGTTGCGTTCGGAGGCGAATTTGAGGTATTGGGTTGGGGACCAGGTGGTCATTTTTCTTGTTCTGGGGGTTGGGGTTGGGGTGAGGTGGGGGATGAGGGATGCAGGGAAGCGGGAATGGCGGAACATGAATCTTGAAATGGGGGTTTGGTGTTTGGTGCTTTGGATAATGGGTGGGTATGATAGATGCTTTATATATTTTTCTATGTGGTTGGTGTTGAGGTGAAGTATCATGAGGTTCTTCGGATAGATGCCGGTTCATGAAGTGCCGATTCTCGGAGGGAATCTGATTGGCCTGGTGGACTTGTTCGATGGGTTGTATGATGACGGGAGATGTTGCTCGGGCAAGTTTCCTCCGGTTGGGTGTGCGTATTGAATATAATGTGTGTATTACGATTCAGCTTGTTCCGGTTCTCGCTTTATGTAGTTGAAGTGTACGTCATGGAGTATTTCGTGGGGGATGGACAGATTTGGGTATTGGTAGGATATATACATTGATCTATAGAATAGTACAGCTCGGATTGATAATCCGCTTACTCTGCCACGACATACACAGTTGACAGATGATTAGCCGCGGGAAAAGATATGACTTAGCATTGTATGCCCAGTGTTTTGGGTCCTGATAGTCAGATTCAACGAATGGGTGAAATAGATCATCGGTGCTTTAAGCCAGCTGTGATGATATACCCGCTTCCGCTATAGAGTAGCCTGTCTGAATGACACCTATTCTGAGATAATTGCCGGGAAGTGCCTGACTGATGAAGCTATGGTGGTTGTATGGAATTGGTGCTGAGGAAGGTATACTGCACAAAAGGTGTGAGCTATTGTTGTCTCAGCTGAGGTGATACTAGTGGGAGTAAGATATTCGTGAATATGTATACCGCTGGCAAAGCACAGTGACTATTAATGCATGCCAGCACATTAATATTTATACCCCCAACGACTGTGGATATAGAGCTGCAGAGGGCATACATGCGCAACTATCAGCTAGTGACTATCCAATGATCCATTGTAGCTAACTTTAAGCTTAGAGACATTTGTACATTCAACGAACCACAAAAGCAGGCGGTACTCTCAAGACACGAAGTCACCAAACAAGATGATGAGAGTGAACAAGACCAGAAGATGGTCAGGTGATGCCGCCTCTACAGTGCAGTGTACCCTTTACATCTGCTCCTTTGCACCCTCTCCATGTAACGATTCTCACCATATCTCATAACATAATTCCCAAACAACCCCCCTTGGAACCCAAAGTACACCCCCGGAAACTATCTCAAGCGCAAGTCTCCACTCATCTGTCATACCCCATCCTCCCCACCCACCCACCCACCATCCATCATGGACCCTAGTTTAAACCCAAAGTACGCCAATCTACCTACCACCCATTTCCCCAGCCATGACAATATCAAATCTCACTGGCAGGTGCCAGTATCTAAAAATATACTCATGCCCAACCAAACTAAGTAGAAAATAGAAATATCATAATAGAGTTCAAATACGAAACCTATGACATACCAATTTCATCACCTCTATCCAAGACCAAGAACCATATTCTATTCTCCTAGTATATGGAGTAAATCGAACAAGAAGCGTATAAATGTAAACCAACCCTATTCATTCATCCATTGAAGTAAATCTTTTATCCCATGGGAGTCTAGACCAAGCCAAGCCAAGCCAAGCCAAGTAAACCACCAGCTAGCTAGGTACTACCTACCAAAGAACCAAGAATCAACCCATCGGTCGATCGGTCGGTCGGACTAGCCGGATGTGCCGCTGTAGTTTACCAGTCTCAACCAACCAACCAACCCAACCTACTTCCTTACCTAGTAGATAGTAGTAATTACCTATCTAAGGTAGTAATCGATTCCATCGGCGACACCGAAATCCACAAACCACATCTATACCACCTTTACAGTCTACAGTCAGACCAATACAGCCTGGCTAGGTAGGTTAATACTCTACAATAACAAAATGATGTATCATGAATATCTATCTATCTATCTATCTATCTATCTACTAGGTAAGAAGTGGACGCATCTTCCCTAGTTACATTCCACTCTACCTACCTACTACCTGGATTAAATCTCCTCATGACGAAATACCCACGTAAGCAAACTCCACAATCAAATGAACATTCCAACACGTAAATAATCCCATCGTCTTGAAATAGGTAATACATGTATTTAAATCGTAACATTGGAAAAGTACGTGTGAGTAAGCGAAGCGAATCGAGTTCTGGATCGGGAGGATCTCGGATCCCGGTCTCAGGAATAAAGGATTAATCTGACGGGTCTAGTTCGGGGGATGGGTTGGTTCGGTGTTGTCCGATAGGTACTTACTAAGTACTAGGTAGATAACTAGTAGTACTCTCGCCTAAGGATTCAGGTGGGGGCCATTTCATTACAGGGTGTACTTGACGGGGGAGTTATGGGCAGGCGGTGAGATATGAAGAACTTGCATCAGTACACCGTAGGAATAGCAGGGATTACTTGTAAGGGGACGAATATGTACTACTCCGAGAATAAGTAACAATCATTTTGGTATCGATACTAGAAAAGTAAAGGTATAATCATGTCCAATCTATAACCACGCTAATCAAACGAACCAAACCGTATCCACTACATCAATCGCCCCCAACAGACGAGCCTACTGGCTATCCTCATGTAATCGCACCGTCACGTTATCGCCCGGTGCATTCGTCAGGTTCACCGCCATCTTGATCTCGCCCTGGGCCGTCGGTCCAACGCCCTCGAACCGATCAAACCGCTGCAACAACCGCACCAGCACGTACCCGGCTTCCGTCAGAGCAAACTGCTGGCCGATGCAGATACGCGGGCCACCGTTGAAGGGCAGGTACTCCCAGCCGACCTTGCGCTCGGACCACCGGTCCGGCCGGAACTCGTCCGCGTCCGGGCCCCACAGATCCGGACGGCGGTGCATGACAAAGGTACTGTAAAAGACCGATTGGCCCTTCTTGATGTAGATGGGGTCCGTGCCGGTGGGGCCACCGCCGGTGGGCAGAGTGGTGTTGCGGACGGCGGTACGGCGGTTACCCGGGACGATGGGGTAGAGACGGAGGACTTCGTTCAGGAAGTTCTGCAGCGGGCGGCAGGACTTGAGGTTGGCAAAGGTGATGTCGTGGGGCTGGGTGTAGGTGCCGAATTCGGCCAGGATGGTGGCGCGCAGGGCGGTAAACACGTCGGGGTAACGAGCCAGGAAGAGCACACACCAACTCAGCAGCGACGCGGTCGTGTCACGGCCAGCCAGGAGGATGTTGAGCAGCTGCGACCGCAGCTCGACAGGGTCACGGGTGGCCTCGGCCAGACCGTGCAGGAAAACGTAGTGAGCAGGCTTCTTCTCCGGGTCGGAGGACAGGGCGGCGTTGACGAAGCGGTCGACGTAGGCGTGGACGGCCTGGTTCAGCTCCCGGCTTTCCTTGTTGTCGACAATCCAGTAGAACTTTTCGAAACGGGCACGCTGAGCGGCGTACCATTGGCCACGATCGAATTGAGCCGGGAAGTTGTCTTGAGGGATGGTCCCGTTGCTGAGGGCGGCAGCCTGGCTCTGAACGCTCTCGCCGAAGAGGAATTCGGTGGCGGTATCCATGGTCAGGCGGAAGAAGATGGTCTGGATGTCGGTGGCGGGGGTCCAGCCGGTGGCGTCAACAGGCATGGCCTGCATGGCCAGCTGGACATGACGTTCCTCAAGGTCAAGGTCACTGATCTGGTCACGGGTGAACTGGGGACGGAGGAGAGCACGGGAACGGGACCAATGGTCGCCATCAGCAGTGAACTGGGATGGTTAGCATGGGCACGGGGTCGGATACGAGGGCAAGACATACGATGCCACTGCCGAGCAGCCAGTGCATGGTGTTGCGACGGACCTGGCCCAGCTCAAAGTCCTTGAACTGGGTGGCCAGGACGGCCTGGACGTTCTTGGGTTCGGCGGTGCTGATGATGTCGTTGCCGAGCTGGCGGAATTGGAAGGTGGTGGTGTAGCGGTTCTCGCGGGCTGACATGGTGGCAATGCGCCGGCGCGTCAGCATCGGCAGCAGCCGATCCTTGTCTAACTGCAGGGCCTCTTTCAAGGTGTTGACACCCAGCAGGTCGCCGGGATAGCTGGGCACGGCCCCGCAGTTCCATTTGCGGGCATTCTGAGCATGTTGCCAGCGGGCGAGGAGCACCCAGACCAGGTAGAGGACGGGCGTGGCCGTGGCGACAAAGACGAGAGTCGACATGGCGGCGATGAGGGAGAGGGGAGGTGGAGGAGAGGAGAAGCCAAGCAAGGAGCTCAGCTGGAAATGCGCCGGGAGGCAATTGTCCTTTATAGTCGGGGGGGATGGGAAATCAACCGAGGCAGGACGGAACCAGCGATGAGGAGGGAGGTTCTGGCATCTGGGCCAACAGGCAGGCCATGATTAGTCGTCGGGGTGGAACCAGAACCAGCAGTGGAAAGTTGGAAGTGATTGGGGAGAGCGATGGCCGGCGAAGTCCTAGTCTGCTGGAGAGGATCGGAGGAGCCACTGGATGAGGATGCGCCCGCGAGGAGCGGCCGAGTTGGGGTGGAGCCGTGGGGTCGGTGCCTGCCCCTTCAGGCATACGCCCGGCTGTCAAACGACGCAAACGCGTCCCCTCCCAACGGTGCTTGGCCCAGTCAGGAAAAAGCAATGCGCCCGTAGAAGGATGATTAGCCTTGTGGTGTGGCTGGGCCGATCCCACTGACAATACCGTCACCATTCACCCCATCACTAATCCCAATCTTCGGCATCAGGACCCCCCGTGAAACAAACATGTGCGCCTCCTAGATCCGAGGCAGGTTTCACTGTCCGGTTCCACTTCCTTGGGTCCTGATCGACATCCCAATCCGGTAGGGGTGGACCATCGTTGACCCTCCTGTTGTACTCCGCAGGGACACTCTGTTACAAGACAATCAATCGGCTCGTCTTCCCGTTCCTATGTACCACGTACTCTCGAAGTCTATGTCCATTATGTATGTACAATGACGGTTCACACCTTCCGCCGCACCAACCCCCGGAAGAAATCAAAGCTGTTGCTGTCGCTCTGTAGCTGCCACACCCGCCCCGTCGGTCGGTCGTCCCAGCCCAGCTCCTCCGCCAGCAGCAGCCCGTAGTCCCGCGTGATCCCCTTGATCCGCGCCCGCACGCCCCCCTCCTCCTCCAGCGTCACCACCTGGTGCATGTGCAGCCAGTCCGCATAGTACATCGCCTCAAACTCTCGGTCGAACCCCACCCGCAGAAACCGAATGTACAGCTCCTCGAATGTCGTCAGGATCCGCGCCAGCAGCTTCTCCAGCGTGATCGGGGCCGCCCGCGGGCCCAGGAACCGCGCCACCAGCGCCGTCAGGGACGTCGTGGGAGACGTGTTGGTGGCGTTGACTCCAATGCCCACCACCGAGATGTATTCATTCGCGCAGTAGTGCGAGTTCACCAGGATGCCGCAGATCTTGGCATACTGTTTCTTATCCGGCTGCTCCGGGTCCAATGCATCTGCCATCGGATCAGTATCCACAATCTGGAGAGGAAGGGGAGGGCTACATACACACGTCATTTGGCCACTTCATCTTGACCGGTAGCTGGGAATACCCCACGTCGTAGCTCTTGATCCCCCGCACCACCGCCATCGCCGCCAGATATTGAATAAAAACCACCGGCGCCGACTGGATCTTGTCCAGCGGGTGCCGCAGCACCGTCGAGAAGATCAGCGCCCCGGCTGGCGACACCCACACATTGGACCCCCGGCCCCGACCCGCCACCTGCGTCGTGGCGCTGGCGGTGAACCCGGTTGGCAGCTGGCGCAGCAGCTTGGGATTTCTGACAGGTCAGCATTGCTCGTGCCGTGGATGGGCGACTTACTTTTCCAGGATCGTGTTCGTGCTGGTCACCACCTCACCGTACACCAGGTTGGCGCCAAACTCCGAGGCTCCCTCCCGCGATTGGGCTTGGTACTGTCGGAGATTGGCGTAGAAGGCGTGGTGGTTGAAGTAGGGCGTCAGCTTCGACGAGGGCACGTCATCGTGTACCACCAGGCGCTTCACAATCGCGTTGTAGTCCACAATCCCCTCGGTAGACGGCGCAGCCGGCAGCGACTCCTCCAGCTCGCTCAGGTTCCACGTGCCGGGACGCTCAATGCGAAAGGTGTCGTTTTCATCCTTCAGAATCTCGTCGTCGCCATCCTTGGTGAGGATCTCTTGCCAGGACGCGACCAGGTCGGTAGTCTCGGTCGGCTCCAGAGCCGACAGATGCAGCGACGACAGCGACGGCACCGTGGTCGTGCTCTGTGTCACCTGCAGGCCCAGCTTGACCAGGACCGCCTTGAGAAAGTCCGTCCGCGCCTTGTCATCGGTCTCCAGTGCCTCCACCACCTTGGCATACTCCGGCCCACCGGCCTTCTTATCCAAGTTCGCCGCCGCAAACCTATCAATCAGCACCGCCCAGCAGCAACGAACAGGTGACTCACTCTGGATGCGGTCCTGTCAGGACGGCTTTTCCCTCGCCCACGCGACAAAACACCACCGCCGCAGCGCCCGTCCCCGGATCAACATTCAGTTCCTCCGCAAAGCTGGCTAGAACCTCCACGCCCTGATGGGCCAGCAACGGCGCATCCACAAACACGCCACCCCCATTGTAGTAAGATCGGAAGCGATCGGGCACAACCCCCGCATTCAGGACATCCTTGGACACCGTAATCTCCGCAGCGCGTGCACCCGCCTCACTGTGGTATACAAAGCCCCCAAAAGCACCTCCGCGACAAGTGCCGGGGTAGAAGGCGAGTTCGCGCTCCCCGATGACCTGTAGCGTCTTATCGCCGACTTCGAACTCGCATCGTTTCGCTCCGTAGTATCCGCCCGCACAGAAACCAAGGTAGGCACCTCCCCGCTTGACAAACTGTTCAATGCGGCGGTTGCCAGGGCCGTTGAGGGCGCGGCAGTAGCCGAGGTCAGCGCCGCCGGGGATGACGAGCAGGGCGCAGGTGGCGGTCCAGGGCTCGCGGATGAGGGCGTCGGCGGTGACGGGGATGACGGCGTAGTGGGGGGCCAGGAGACGACGGAGGGAATAGAGACAGTGCCGGACAGACTCAACGGTGGTTCCGTTGCCTGGAATTGTTATTAGTAGGGCGGAGGGGACTGAAGGGAAGGGAGGGGGGGGAGGGGGGGAGGGTACCGGAGTAGACCAGCACGTTGACCTTTTTGCCGGTCAGATTGGGGGTCGCCATTCCGTCAACTCCCAGTCAGTGATCGATCCACGCAGCAGCTACAGCACAATGTCGGAACAAGAGAAGAAGGAAAACCCGCCGGTGGAGGTGGACGAGGCCGCGGAGGAGGATGACGAGCCGGACGAATGGTGAGTGGAGGGAAGGTCGTCGTTGCTTGGGCGTGGTGACTGACGATTGGTAGGGACAAGCGGATCTTCAGCACCGGCTGTGCAGGTACTCTCCCCGTTCCTCAGGATGCAGTGGACGAGACTGATCATCGTAGTGGAACAAGAGAAAATGAACGACTGCTGGTTTCAAAAGAAAGACTGGCGGAGTTGCCAGGGAGAGGTGAGTCACGACTCTCGACTCTCGACTCTCGACTCTCATCCCCAACTCATCGACTGCACTGCAGATGGAGGCTTTTCGCGAATGCTGGAAGCGTCAGGGCAACGACGAACGCACCCAGACCAAGGATGTCTGACTGTAATCAATTCGCAATGTACTATAGACCTGTTTAGAATCTCAACTGTCTCTCTTCTCCTGTCACTCCGTCCCACCCCAGTAGAGACTCTCAACTGAAGTCTCATGATCACGTGACACTATACAGCCCGACTGACTTTCATTCTTCTCCCGACTTCACTCTCCGCACATCACACTCACCACAAACACCACCACCACCACCATGTCCCTCCCCACGCTAACGCGCTCTCTGCGCATACCACTCACCAAACGTCACTCCTCACTCCTTCTCCGCCAAATCTCCACCCCATCAACGCGTTACCAGAACCAATCCACCACCACCACACCCACCAAACCAACCTACAACAACAAGAACAACACCAACACCACCACCACCACCTCCTCCTCCTCCTCCTCCCCCTCCCCCCCTTCCACCGTCACACCAACCACCTCAACAACCCCCCAAATAACACCCACTCTCAAAAACCTGCACGACACGCCCCCCTCCCCCGCCCAACCCACAGAAGACAAAATCGACTGGACGCGTTCCTTCCACGGCCTCAGCGCCACCCCCTTCCCCAAAGAATGCGCCGATATTCTCCTCGCCCCAACAGACCCGGACGAAGTAGAAATCAAACCCGACGGGATCCTCTACCTCCCTGAGATCAAGTACCGACGGATATTAAATAGGGCATTTGGACCCGGTGGGTGGGGACTTGTCCCTAGGGGAGAAAGTATTGTTACCCCGAAGATGGTGACCAGGGAGTATGCGCTTGTTTGTGTAGGGAGGTATGTGTTTTTCCTTTTCCTTTTATTTTTATTTTTTTTGGGGGGGGGGTTGGGTGTTTGGATTGGGGCGATGGGCTAATGGGATGTGTGTAGGTTGGTTTCTGTTGCAAGAGGCGAACAGGATTATTTCTCCCCTGATGGTATCCCGACTGCTACGGAGGGATGTCGGTCGAATGCGTTGGTTCGGTGTTGTAAGGATTTGGGGATTGCAAGTGAGCTTTGGGATCCGAGGTGGATTCGGAAGTATAAGGCGCAATATACGAGGGAGGTGTTTGTGGAGCATGTGGTGAATAAGAGGAAGACGAAGATTTGGGTGAGGAAGGATGATCAGGTGGGATATCCGTGGAAGGAGACGAAATGATCTATCTATTTGTCTGGTTGTCTAGTTGTCTAGGTGTGATGTTCCCCCAATGGTGAAGGTGGGGGGTGAAGGATTACTAGAGGGATAGGTACGTGTAAATTAATGTACGATAGATTTAACTGCACATTAATGTATCAGTAATACATCATAGAAATCAATTTTCGTCATCATCATATGTATGCTCTACTGTCGGGGAGCAAACCGTCCGGGCTCGGTCTCCGAGTGCGGCGTCGTCCGCGTCGGCGACGGATACTCGCGCGGCTCCGTCGGTTCTAGTGTTGACGGCAGCTCGAATGGCTGGTTCGGGTCGTACGGGTCCTCCGGGTCGTAGTACTGTCCCGGGTAGTTGTAGTACTCGGGTGGTTGACTGGACGAGGTTCCGGACATGGGCTCGACCGACCCGGCGGATGGCACCCGTGGCAGGCTAACCCGATGGCGGGGAGGCACTGGCTGAGAGAGCACAGGCACGTCGCCTTCGGGGGAGATATACGAGGTGCGGCCCTCCTTGCGACGACCCGTCGACGGCTCGCGCGTCATCAGTCCGTACGTCACGTTGAGCTGCCGCTCCTGGCCGGGCGACCCCACGGGCGTCTGGTATTGTTCAGCGTCGTGGCCGTCGCGCGATCCGTCCTGCGAGCGAGCGGCGTGCTCTACCGTGAGTCCCTCACTGTAGGAGCTGTACGCACCCGTCCCCCGGTGTTGCAGGGAGTCGGGTGAGCGGCCAAAGTCGAAGCCGGTCGATCGGGACTCGCTGAAAGGAACGCCGGCCGTGGTGTTGGCCCGTCTCATGCCTTCGCTGGCCATTGAGACCTGGCGGATGGGAAGGGTCTGGTCCTCGAGTCCGGTGTCTGTCTTGTCGTCATCCTTGGGCTCGTCTTTGTCGTCGTCGTCGGCACTGGCACCCGGGGCGCGGATCGGCACCTTGCGCACGGCAGTGATCAACGCGCACATGAACTTCGAACGCCGGGCCGCACGCACCGCCTCGTTCGACCAGTTGGACTTGTGGCAGATCAACACGCTCAGCTCCATCTTGTCCATGTCGCCCAGGCCCACCACGTCGATGGTGACCTCTGGCTGGAAGTCGCGGCAGTTGTCCTTGTCCCGTACGAAGGTCTCCATCTCCTCCTGGAGTTGCTGGATGTTGGTAAATGTGGTGGCGAAGCTGACCGGAATGGTGAGTCGTTCGTGCATGGCGTTGGCGCGAGTGAAGTTGTCGATCCACAGCGTGTTGAGGACGACGTTCGGGACCTGCGTCATGCGGTGGTCGTTGACGTTCCGGAACACGGTGAACAGCAAGGAGATGCGCTCCACAAAGTACGGCTTATCGCTGATTTCCACGCGGTCACCCACGTCGAAGGGATGCTTGACGAAGAGGAAGATGCATGAGCCGAGGACTTCCTGGGCGGTGGTCGAGAAGACGAAACTGAGGGAGAGCAGCGAAGTGGCACCCGCCGCGATGACGGTACCGAAACCAGTCGTCACGAAAGACACAAAGACAAGAACTGCGATAACACCGGCCACAGTCAGCAACAAGTTGTCCAAGACGTGGATCGCCTGGTCCACATCGTGCAGACTGTTGTTCAGCGACTTTCTCATCCGGCGGACTTCCCCGACGGCCAAGATCATCTCTTCCAAGCTGATGTCTCCGTTGCCGTCGCGATCCAGCATGGCGAAGCATTCCTCCGCCTCTGCCTCCATGCCAGCTCCGAGAACCTCGCAAATATCGTCAAAGTACAGCGCCTCACGGCCTTCGATGACAAAGGACATCCAGACTCTTCGGGCGAGCGCCTCGGCCGTCCGTCGGTGTTCCAAAGCCTGGGTAACCACGGACCGGGTGGACGTGGGGTTGAAAACTTGCTTGCCGGTCAGCTCATGGGCCACGTCTCCAAACGCCGCCGTCACCTTGTTGCCGAAATGGTGAACGTTCTGGCCCGCCGCCCGGATCATGCGAAGAGGCGCCGATGAGGTGCCCGTACGCCTGGACTTGGAGGCCGCGGTGCGAAGGAGAGAGTCAGAAATGGCAGCATCTTCCTCGCGGAATTCCTTGCAGTACATGGGGAACATGTGGCGCGAGGCGTCGAACAGCAGTCCCACCAGATACACATTGCGCTTGGATTCTTTGATGCGGGCGTCGAACTGCTTCCGGTGGTAGCTGATCGAGATGAGGTGCACCATGGTCTTCTCCGCCAAGAAGATCAAGCTGCAGACGAACAGGGCAAATAGGATGTTCTTAACGGATTTCTCCCAGGATTTCGTGGAGGTGTCACCCTTGGCTTTTTGATGGGGGTTTTGCGTCATGACCTACACCGTTAGTCAACGCCCACACGATCGAGGATGGACCTACCGGCAGAAATGTGACCAAGCACACCACGCACCAAAACACGGTCGCAATCGGCATTTCCAGTTTCCGTAGGATCAGAGCGTACTTGCGAGTGCCCGAACTGACGAACCCGCAGAGGGCCTGGAAAATGTACGGCAAGATCTTTGCGGCCAGCTTGCACAGCCAGAGACTGACCCAGACAATCTCAATCCAAAACCAGAACCAAGGCAGTGTCACGCCACCGATGGCCGCGTCCTGCGCGACAGTGGCGCCCACGATGATCGGGATAGCAAAGATCAGTGCAAGCGGTGCCACATAGATAAAGTACCGAGTGACGACGGAGTAGTTGAGGATCGCCTGGTAGATCAGGCCCATGCGTGTGACGGTGCCATCTTCCGGATCTTCGAGCGAACGTCCCGTGCTCTCGTCAATTCGCCTGCGCATGCCTGGGTTGGGTGCGACCAACCCATCCTTCTCGCCAGTGCCTTTGTCATCCCCAGGTGGTTGATACGGGTTTGGTGGACCGTCTATGTTGCTACTCATTTTGCGAGCGCCGGTCTGATTCCGGCTGGGGACTGGATTTAAAGGGATGTCAATGGTGACATCGTTGGGATTCGCCATGTCGGGTGTCATATCGGGAAGCTGCTGGAAGCGATGTGCCGACAGCCGCTTCTCCGTTATACCGGGTCTTCCGGACATGAAGGTTGGAAAGGGCATGGGGGATTTTAAGAGAGAGAGAGACTAGAAAAGAGGCCAGAAGCTGCCCTGCAGCTCTAATTAGCGAGCAATGTCGCAATTGGTCGGAGAAACTTCCAGGACGTAAGATCGCTTTGCACAGTCCAAGCAGGATCTGACAATCACTGGCGAAAGAGGGCGAGTCCACCGGTTCGTGTGGAGAGGAAGTGGGTCGAACGAAAGTAAAACGGTGTGGACTGGACTCGGAGTTGAGATTAGAGGGCATCGACAGCAGTGAACGAATGTTTAATCAAGCTGGTGACAAGCAGCAAAAGAGAGGAAGGGGTTGGAGCTGAAACGAATGCGAGCTGTCGAGGGGAGGATGGCCGTGAGCTGTGAGCTGTGAGCTGTGAGCAGCAGGAAAATACAGCCCGGCCCAGGAATGTGCCGGACGCGACTGTCAGAAAGGACCAAAAAGAGGGGAGCACCCACGCGAGCATGTTTCAGTTTTGGCTGAAGTCACGGCGGTGCAATGATGGAGTCATTGGGGGCTGGCCTGGCTGGAATCCGCCGATCATTCCCCGTCCCATTGTTGTTGTGGCCGGATTGGCACTCGAGAGGCGCTGCTGAACTGAAATGTTCGTCGCCATGAGATAATGGCCGCGACTATAGGCTCGGTAGCCCTATCAGCGTCCCTGAAAGCGATCGATCTTGAAGTGCGAGGCGCGATGCCCCCACCCGAGCGAGAAGTGGTTTTGGGTCCGGTGGATTTGCCCGTCGGAGTTGGGCGGTGCGGCATGCCCTAACTACTGCTTTCGGTCACTAGGGCTTTTCGTCCACGGGCCGCGGCCGTTGGCGCCCCTCGGCCTTTCAGGGGCCAGCCTTTCACTCCCCTCGACGCCATCCTCGTTTCCTTGGTTCTCACCACCGCCATTCATCAGGCACAAAAGAAAGATTTTTTTTTTTGGTTGACCACATGGTTGAACCCGGGTCAATTCTCTCGCTCGCTTACCATCCTCCTTCAGGTGCCGTGGGAACCTTGTAAGGCTGCCGCTCAGGGCCACTCTCGCCCCTTAATCTACTTCAATATCGCCGAAACGATGTACCTGTCAGCCGTCAGACGCTAGCGGCGTCCCTGGCGATAGTGATTAGTGAGATCTAAGGTTCATGCGGTGTCCACTGTCAGAGATTAAAGTCCAGACTCACTCAACCTTCGTCTCATCAAGGGAGAACAGCTGCCCTGTCTGTTGTATTCGCTACGACGGAGTACTAGGAGGAATCTCAATGACCACGGCGCAGGTCTAGGCACATCTCATATTTCCTCACCAATCCCAACCTCGTCGCAGCAAGATTCGACAAAAACACCCAGATGATCCATCTGTGCAAATTTCGGAGTTTTCGTGTCTGGCGTAACCACTCGGGGGTGGACAGAAATCTGACAGGTAGCCTGGGCGGGCGTTTCAGAATGCCTTTAAAGTTTTTAGTCTCCGAGCCAACCCGCCACAATCCGTCTGTTGCTGTCTTCACGGCATCAAGAACCAGGTGGTACTCCGTAAATTGAGTTCAATATTAATGTTGTCGTGCTGGCAACCGATATACTGGCTAGCTATTCCTGAGCCTTGTCTATGGATATTTCGTATGATCTTTCTGGGATGAGATGGTTGCAAGGAGTAAAGTACCTTCATAAGGAGAGAGGTTTTGTCCCGCACGCTACTGTCAAATATTGCCACTAGAAGCACAAGGACCGGACGACACGTGAAAAAGGTGAAAGAATCAATCCTGGGGTATCTAGTTCGCTTCGATCAAGTCGAGTCGCATCTACATTTGAGGGGTGCTACGGGAACCTCCAGTTTTCATGCTATTGACATAAGTCACCAGGAACAGGGGAGAGAATTGGGCTGACAACCTAGACAGATCGGCTTGATCAGGTCACAGTTCTTTCGACGGTGCTTGTATGGGAAATAGCCTGCTCGTGTTCATTCGCACAGCGATGGCTACTTCACAAACTTAATGTCGATCAAAAGCAGGTGGTATTTGGTAGCTCCATGGAAGCTTGTAGCAAGATGCTTCCCAACTAATATCGGTAGGCCGATGTGTTTTTGAACGTCATATTCCTCACAAGAAAGATGAATGATTTGATGTGTTCCTAATTCCCAATTGATAGAGACACGAAGCTATCAAATGGGTGTCCCCATCGGGGGGCAAGGAATAGTCTAGTACGCGTACTAATAGCTTTTCATGATCGGTAAAATGTCCATGTCAATCCCCGGGACGTCAAGGACCAATGTAGCATTCAGAGTCTGAAGATTTGGGTCAAATGAGCCATCAATGCCCTAGAGTTATTATTTGATTTCATCGATTAGAGTCGTGTTTCGAGAAAGACCAGTACGAAGGTGGTCAATCAGCAGGGCTTGGGCTTCGATGAGTACGACAACAGTCCTGAGACGAACTTTTCCATAAGTTCCTGGAGGGGTGGCCGCCGACCGGCTTCTTGTCTTTGCGTTGAGGCGATGATTCTTGCAGTAAGTCTCTTGAGGATACCTGCATCGTTGCTAACACAGACGTCAACGAAAACACAGCTGCCATGAGGATCTGTGGCATAGATATCGATGGTGGCCGTGCTGCGGAGATCAATCATTTGCTTTTCCTTCGTGTTACTCGGATACCAGTTTTGTAGCCACAGGTAGAGGCCAGTACAGTGCCATAATCAGCAATAGATGATGACAATTGATGTCAATATCGGTGCTTGGATAGCTCAAGAGTAATCGCACCCTGGTTTCTTTCGTGGCAACAACTGCAATCAATGCATAGCCATGACTCCCGCTTCTTGCTAATAGTTTGATATTGGCTCCTTTTTCAGAAGATTTCACTGGGGGATTTATAACCCAAATCTGGTAGCTTTGAGGCTTCCGATATTTAAGAGATCAATGGGGAGATATCCATCCCAATATCGTCATGTACATTTCTTACCTGATAGAGAAATTCTCTCGGCAGCCGGCAACCCCCAATTCACCATCCAATCCGAACCTAAAACATCCTCCGCTGTTGCTCGCTCCTCCGGCTTGAAAGCAAGCATAGGCCGAAGCATATCCAGGATCGCTCTCTTCTCCCCATCATCAAAGCAACCCATACCATCCCTCTGTCGCGACGCCTGCACATACTTCTCGAAACTCTGCTCAAGACTTGGGTAAACAAATCGACCTTTCTTTGGCTCTTCTATTTTCTCAAAGTACTTGTGTCGCGCCTCCCACGCTTCCCACCATTCAGGCGGCAATTGCCCGAGGATATCGATCTGCTGAGAGGCCATGTAATCTAGCGTAGCAAGTGTGGCGTCAAACAGCGAACGCATCCCAAAGATAGACCACATGGCACATGCAAGAGCCCAAATGTCGGCGGGGAATGAGAGGAGCTTGGTAGGTTCAAAGTAGGCTTCGGGTGGTGCGACAGGAAGGGGGGTATGGCAATCTTCGCCACGTCGTTGGTGTTGTGGATTAGAGGGAGAGAAGCTTTCACCGAAGTCGCTGAGGAGAAGGTGAGCTTCTTCAGGGGGGATCTCGTTGGCTCTTTTCCCTAGCCAGACTGGTGTGGTTCCGTGAGATGGGACGTTAGGGGGGAGAGGCTGTCCATCAAGTCGTATAACTGGTTCTGTATCAGGCTTGCCAAACTTTTCGTAGAATTGCTCGATTGAGAGTTCGTCCAGGCTGGCTGAAAAACGGATTAAAACGTTGCCGAGGTGAATGTCTGGAACATGGGTTAGCAATGATTCTCATGATGTATGTCCGTCCTGATGGATGTAGGGGAAGCAAACTGCGCCTTAGCTTACCTCCGTGGACAACCCCCTGGAAGTGAAGGCATGACACAGCCAACACAAGCTGAGCTGCCAGAGCACGGGCAGTTTCTACTTGGAAGTGACGACAGAATAACGCCGCAGAGACACTGCTCTGAGCGGGGACAGTGACATAGCATCTATGATGGCCATTTGGACCCGGGATCTCGAATCTCTCCCGTACCTTTGGTATCATGCTAAGACCGGGATTACCACTATGGGTCCCTTCTGTAATTCTCCGCAGTAGGTCCGCTTCACAGGGAGACGCATCACCGGTACCGACTTTGATAGCCACATAAGCTCCATGTTGCTCATCACGAGAAAGCCAGATTGTTGAGTACGCCCCGTGGCCCAGCTTATGGACAACTCGGTACCGATTGTTCAACTCATCCCCAATGTGTATCGGATGGTAACCCCCAGGTTGCCTTTCCACGTCCTCAATCGGCTGATACACAAAATCCGGGTACCCATCACTCGAAGATGTGGTGGATCTGAAAGGTATAAGAGACCACCGTGGGATATATCGAGGCAGACGAGGAATAAATCCACGCGCAGGGAGAAAAATGCGTCGATGGCAAGGGACTAGGCGCCAGGCGAGTCGCCTCATCGTGACGGGGTTCTTGGTGATTGCGTATTGACGACTTCAATCATCACAGGAGACAAGTCATATCTCGCCATTCTGTTGACAGTCAGTACATTATTGACAAAATAATGACTTGAACGATAGCAGGGTTGCTCACCCTGGATGAAGAAGGAAGACGACAACAAGGGGAGCGCCGGAGGAAATAAGAAGGGGTCTGTGCTCTCCGCCATCGCCCCACTAGCCACATTATACGGAGTACTGTTCTTTCTTTCACTTTTTCTCTCAACCACACGCGTCAGTCAGATGCTTGCTGAAGATTAAACCAGCTCGAATTGAGCATGGACCCCCCATGTCTATTGACAATAGCCAGGAAGGAGCTTTGAGGGGTACGTGAATATGCTATAGAGGGACCCCATTCCCTCTGAGATGCCGAGCAGCCACCGGAATGAACTAATCCCAGGAGCAAGATCGCGCTCACACCTTGTCGCTAGCTCTTTTCCCATGTCGGCATATTGGTTTCTACCAGCGCTGAGCGATCGCTGAAGGTATTTTCAAGTGATCCTGGATTATTCCCCCAAGCCATACAAGATGGCCGATGACCGATTATTGATACGCTGTCGATGATAACGAATGGTGAGTACTTTCACAACGTTCTGCTCGTCACAAATCACACAGAGTTTAGCATGTATTAATTTGGAGCTACTTCACGGATCCCACTAGAAAGCTCAGCTCACAGACCTGCAAGATCAATCGAAAGTCTCCGGATAGGGCAGCTGAATTACTGGCTTAATGGTCTCTCTTCTCAAACCTCTGATATGCGTGCGGCACCTCATCTACACTATGCAGGATCTCATCGACGACGAAGCTCGGCTTCGCCTTGCCACTCTCAATCAAATCCCGCAGAGGTGGCTGCAGCCGGTGTATCTCGGCTGTACCACTCTTAAGAAGCCCTTTCGTCCAGAGCTGTCCGACCAGGACCGATAACATCCCTTGATGGGGAGAAGCTAGTGGCACATATATCCCGATCAGTCCTATACCCTCCGCTGCTTCAGTCACTCTAATGCAATTATTGAACACGACATTTTCTTGCAGCTCATGTTGATCATTGAGACAATCAAGGCCCACGCAGTCACAGCTACATCGGACACCGCGCGACTCATGTGTCATAATCTGCGTAACCGGGTCTCTCTTAGTGAAATCAATAGGGACTGCTCCGATCGATGCTGCTTTTCCAGTCGAGCAGGAACGTAATCGACCGAGTAGACCTTAGTTGCGCCGCGGAGGAGAGCCGAGTAGGCACAGAGAAGACCCACCGGGCCGGCACCAAAGACGGCCACAGTGTCACCGGGTTGGAAATTGGCGCAGTCAAGAGCAAACCAAGCCGTTGGGAAAACGTCGGACAGAAGAATGAAGTCAAGGTCATGCTCTGTGCTTTGTGGAAGCTTGAAGCAGGAGGAATCCGCGAAGGAAATGCGGAGAGAGGAATTGAAGAGTGATGCTGACCCTGGAGACGAAAGTGAGTTGGATTGATTTGGAGAAGTTGCCTTACTTGGTGAGTATTAGATCACCCGATGTGAATGAGCTGACACGATAATAGATTGGTCTATGCGAGCTGTTTCTGGCTCTTGCAACGCTTGCCCGTCGGTTCAATATGGAGCTGTATGAGACGACCAAGGCGAATCTTGACTTTGTACGCGATTTTGGCGTACCAGGAATTTGAAAGAGAGGGCAGTAATTACGGGGGTGATTAGGGATTGAGCAGAGTAAGTTGCACTCTACTAGAGATGTATAACTTGAGAATAATATTGATGCAGTTTATACCTCTTCATGGATAACCGCACCATTCCCGACCAAAGACTCGTCTCCACCGCTACTATGCAGCTATCTAAACCGACTAAACCGCACCAAAGTCGGCTTCTTATCCCAGAACCACCAGATACCCTGTTCCTCCCACCGCGGCAATTCCACCCCCGGGGGAATCGACAAATCATACCTCCAAAGCAACCGTGCCAGAATCAATCTCAACTCCAACCACGCCAGATTCTGACCCGGACAATTATGCGCTCCCAGCGAGAACGGATTAAACGCGCTTTTCACATCCCCTTCGAACCTCTTCTCCCCCAGCCACCTCTCTGGCGCAAACTCATCCGGATACGAGAAATTCCTCTCGTCGCGATAACTCGCCCACTGACACACCGACACCGTGGTACCCCCGGGCAAAAACTCCCCCGCAACCATGGCCCCTCCCTCGGGAACCAACCTGCGCATCCCATCTGGAATTGTCGGACAAAGCCTCATGCCCTCATTCAGCACAGCATCCAAATAGGACACGCCCTTCAACGCCGTCCCCGTAATCTCCTCCTCCGTCTGAAACCTCCCTCTGAGCACATCCACCAACTTCTGCATCTTCCCCGGCTTTCTCAGCAAATAATTCACCGTCCCCGTCACCACCGTGGTAATTGACTCACTCCCCGCCGCGACAATCAGCATGGCATTCACCTCCATCTCCTCCACACTCATCCCCTCCATCATCACACTCACCAAATCCCCCTTCCCATTCCCCTCACCCCTCCCCCCACCATTCTCATTCACCTTCACCCTCTCCCGAACCCTCTCCTCAGTAACCTTCCACATCTCCATCACCCCCCGTAACGCCTCAGCCGGGGTAACCTTCATCACCACCCAATACAAAAGCGGATAAAACTTCAACGCCGCCACCACCACCGCCTCCTTAAACTGTCCCACCGTCTGAATCCACGAATGATACCTCAATCCATCCAAACATCCAAACGATTTCCCCCACGTGATATCCCCAATCACATCAAACGAGAGATAATTCACCCACTCTACAACATCCACGTCCACGTACCCCTTCCCTTCTCCCGCATGTATCTTCTCATCCAACCTCCCCATCAGCAAATCAATATACCTTCTCACCACATTTTCCTGCCCCATCACCGCCTTGCCCGAAAACCCCGGCGCAAGAATCCTCCGAAGCCGAACATGCTGGGTTTCCGAACACGCAATTAGATTATGGGCTGTTTTGCCAGGCGGTTGATCTTTGAGTTGCGGGGGGCGGACGAAGATGCGGTCGCGGGTGTAGATGTCATTCCAGGCGAGGGGGGAAGAGAAGGAGAGGGAGGTCGGGGAGGTGCGGATTATGGGGCCGTAGAGGGTGTGGAGAGTGTGCAGGTCGTGGGGGAGGTGGCCGCGGATCATGGAGAGGAGGGAGGGGAGGTGGAAGAGGCGCCAGTGCATGGGGCCGGGGTATTTGCTTAGGGGGTGGAGGTGGAGGGTGTAGATTGTGTGGATGGCTAGGGGCTGTGGTTGGGTTAGTTTGGGTGGATGGATGGGGAGAGGGGGCTCACGATGAGGGAGAGGAGGGAGAGGAGGAGGGTGGTAGGGTTGAGGTCGAGGGGGAACATGGCTGTTGAGTATAGGTCAGTTGGAGGATGGGTTGGGATTGGCGATGGAGAAGAGATGGGTGGGTTGTAGGTATTTATGGTGGACACTGAGACTGAGACTGTGTCTGTGTCTGTCTGATGGGTAATGGTGGGAATTTTAGTAGTTGGCATGGATGTAAGATTTTAGATGCCATGAGTGGGCTTAGTATTATTCCAAGGGGATTTGTGGCTGCGTCGTTTCCGAAATATGTACAGCACTGGATAAAGAAACCTATCCCAATCAGAGCCCTGGAGAGAGGTGAGAAATAATAAGATGGCCTCCCCATTATGGAGTAGTTTGATATGCTATCAGACCCGCAGTGGGGGGTCCAGTCTTGTCTAACTGGTCAGACCGGTTACAGCCACGTGGTTGAGATAGACTACTCCCGATCCGGTCTAGATCATCTCTATGGTCTTATGCTGGCAGGCCCGTCCATCACAGTGCTCGCTGTAGTTAAACAGTCAGACAAGGCTGAAGATATACCTATAAATTCAGAACCATCGCAGTCAGTGATTGACAACTGTCTAGTCTTTCGTCCGGCACGACAACACTCAAACCAACCCAAACCATGCCCCTCAAGCCGATCAAGCTCTACTGGCGAAGTAAGGCGTCCCATACCACCACCAACCCATCACACCCTCTTCCCCCATTAACTCCACCAGACCACGTCCCCAACCCAGCCAAAGTCCTCATCATTCTCGAAGAACTGCATCTCCCCTACGAAACCTCATGGGTAGAACTTGAGGATCTCAAACAAAAGCCATTTACGGATGTGAACCCTAACGGACGAGTTCCCGGTAATCCCCCAATCCAGCTCTCCCAGAATTCCCACTAAATCCTCCTATCAGCCATAATCGACCCCAATACGAACATCACCATTTGGGAATCTGGCGCAATAGTTCAGGCATATCCCCCCTACCCCCCCCCCCCCCCCTCTCTTCCAATTATCAAACTAACTGTCCACGATAATAGTATCTTGTCGACACCTACGATAAAGCCAACAAACTCACCTACACCACCCTCCCCGAGAAATACCAATTAATCCAATACTCTTACTTCCAGGCCTCAGGTCAAGGACCTTATTTTGGACAAGCGGCGTGGTACGTCCCCTCCCTTCCCTCCTGTTCCCACGGCTACTAAAGTTTATCTCCAATCAACCAGGTTCAACCTCTTCCACCAAAACATATACGGTGACTCCCCCGAGTCCGCCAAAGTGCGATATGGAGCCGAAGTCAAGCGTATTGCTGGCGTCCTCAATACTATCCTGAGTGAGCGGGAATGGCTAGTAGGGGACAAATGCACATATGCGGATTTGGCCTTTGCGATGTGGAATCTGCAGATTGAGTTTTTCATGTCGGGGAGGACCGGGGAGGAGGCCTGGAGGACGGAGGAGTTTCCGTTTTTCACGA